>CM060656.1:2384825-2617325 GCA_030686955.1 Odontamblyopus rebecca | reverse complement strand
GAGGATAATGTATATGGAGAGAGTGTACCAATGACCTACTGGATCATTCTTATTTAAAGTGCATGTACTTGATACCCATGTGTGTATTTGAGCCAAAAGTGTGTTGTCCCAGATATATGTATTGTAAAAGCAGCTCTTGAAGTCAGAATAAGTCTGCTATGGCCCCAGAGGCCATCCCACAAAAGTGTTTCACTTCAGTCAGGCTTACATTCAGAAGTTTGTCTTGTTTTATAATCTAAAGGTCTGATGTGGTTGGGGCCAGTCCTCTGTGACATGAGGTTTGGAGCACACTTTGGAACTGAACACTTTGGAACTGAACATTGCGCTGCATTTTGTATTAGATGCCACTAATTTAAATCAGTATAAGTTTATCTGACCCTCCTCCCTCCCCTCCTCTGTAAAAACATATTGGAGCACTTCCTGTATTACCACATGACATCACACAGTGGAACAGTGTTTTCAGTTTGAGAGAAGAACTCACTATGCAGGGCTTTGGGAATGAAGCAAAACAAAACTCCGGTCTGTTTGTGATGAGGGGACAACATTATCACATAGATAAGAAGATAGTGTCATATGGGCTCTGTAAAAATCCCGTTCAGATCGGACTTCCTGGTGCACATGTGAACATAGTGACTCCAGGGTTCAGTTCCTTTGACTCTTTGTCAGTATACTGTGTGTGAATGTGAGTCTTTTCTTCTGTCAGTTGTGTCCTCGAGGCTGGAACAGGCTCAGACTCGTCTCCTTACACGTGTTCAGTTGTAAAACACTCCAGTTTCAGTGATGACTACATTGACATTTTCCTGTGAACTAATTCTTTAAGTCACTGACGTTTAAGGGCCTATATTACACAAAATAGACTCCTGTGCGCTTTAAGCCATGTTGTAATGTTGTTCCCTCCTCAAAAACATACCTAGATTTGTGTTTTGTTTCAGCAGCACATGTTTGAGTAATTCTACATTGTTAGTTTACATCTCCAAAGCTCAGAATGCTCTGTTCCACCTTGTGATGTCATGAAGCAATAGTTTTTAAGTTAACAAATACCTTTTGTTCAGTAGAGATGGTTAATTCTGGGCCTGAAATTATCTTAATGATTCTAATGATGGCGTATGGAGTTTTGTGGAGCACTTCCTGTATTACCACATGACCTCACAAGGTGGAACAGAGTGTTTGAGAGAAGAACATGGAGGGTCTGTTTGTGATGAGGAAACAACATTATAACATAGATCAGAAAATAGAGTAATATGGGCTTTTTAATACATGATTTTAAATTAGTGGATATGAGTGGCCGTTTTATTACGATTGATTACGTCAGATGCCCCTCCTGTAAAGTAGGAAATGAGTATAATCTTGCCCAAGAACACAGCACCAGCCTTGACCAACCCCACCACTGTGCCCCAATGCCACTTTTTGATCATGTATAATGCCACTTTTCAATAGTTTGCCTTTAAAATACTTTAGAATACATTTTTTTTGTTTTTACAAAAGTGGATTTGTTCAACTTTCACAACACAAACAGAATTTGTTTTATGTCTGCCATGGTTTAGCTTTTAAATGTCACCGTTTGCTTTTTGTATATTTTCATTGCTTATTTGAACTTAAACTAAATGCACCTGTAAATGTTACTGTTCTATAGACTGCCATGTTTTGTGCTGTTGTAGTTTAAAGATGCATTGTGTAACTTTTCAGGTTGAGGTATTGTCTCTATGGAAAAGCTTTTGCTGTGATGACAAAGTTTACATGATTTTTTATTTTTTATTTTTCAAATGAATTGTTCTGAATTAAATAGTTTAAAATATTAAAATATTCTCCTTCAAGTTTACATGGAAATAATAATTCTGAATTGAGGTTTCCATGGAAAACACGTTAAATCGCCTTTATTTAATTCCGCTCAACGTCTGGGGGTGGGGAAGGGTTCTGATTGGACAGCGACACGAACGTATTTACATCAACTGGAAAAAAACACTCACACTTCAGCTGTTACTAGCTTTTCTGTCATCTCGGTTTGTCGTTACGCCGTGGACACGAACACGATCCAAACTTTTCCCGCAGTGGTTCTGATGATAATGAAGCAGCAGCTGGAGAATTCTGTCCTCACGCTTTACGTCTGTGAGCTGAGGAGCAGAAGGGAAGAGTGTGGAAGAAGGAGGAAGAAGACAAACTGAGTCTGAGGCTGCCACACCTCAGTCCACTCCCACATCCCGCTCACAAATCCAAAGAGCAGAGGATGAAAGTCTGAAGAAATGACTGGAGGAGCAGAAGGGCGACGCAACGAGCATGAACTGAACAACCAGAATTATTTTTAAGAAGAATAAACGTTTACATGATTGAGGAACACATTCATTCGGCTTTAAAACCAGAATAAACCACCCACTTACTTCAGAATAAGGGATTATTCCGAATAATCATTTTCATTCGTTTATATGATCTATTTAAATCGGAATTAATTTTTATTCAGAATTAAATTCTGTTTATTCAGAATTAAAGTTCTCATGTAAACGTGGCAACTGATCCACACGTTTTCCGGTGGATATTTGAGCAATTAAAAACACCCAAAGATCACAAAGAATGCTGAGTTTAATGCTATCCTGTGTAACACTCCAGGCAGTGTAATAACATCTCCATGGAGACGAATCCCCCCCACCAGAAAAGTGACATAGTGCAGCTTTAAAATACTCCATATGTTTGTCCCTAAAAGCCTCTTGTGTTTTGAGGTTGTGTGTCACAGATTAGAGGACATGACTTCACTCACTGACAGAAGACAGGAAACTGAACTGAGAGACAGAGGGAGGAGAGAGAGAGAGACAGAAGCGGAGGAAAAGAGATGGGAGGGTGGAAGGGAGAGAAAAGGAGCTAGAGAGAAAGAAAGGTAGTGATAAAGGAGGAGAAAAAGAGGGAGAGCTGGAGGAGAGGTAGAAAAAGAGACCAAGAGAGGGCTGAGGAAAAGAAATGAGGGCAGAGAGAGAGAAAGAAAGACAGGGAGAGTGGAAGGAAGAGAGAGAGAAAAGAGAAGTGAGGCGGTGGAAGAGAGAGAAGAGGAGAGAAAGAAAGCTAGAGAGAGGTAGAGAAAGATAGAGAAAGACAGAGGGATAAAGAAGAGGGAGAGAAAGAGAGTGAAGTACAGACAGAAAAAAGAGCGAGGGATTGCAAACTAGTTGTCTTCTGTGTCTCTTTTAGGACATTTGTGTTGCTTGTACAGTAAAAAGTATCTTATTTTACAGCAACGCAAGTATCAAATATTTTTAACTTCTTACAATCACAGAAAAAAAATCAGAACATAGTAAAGGAACAGAAATGAGCCGGGAGGCTTCACAGTGAAGTGGTCTGAGTGAGTCCAGAGGATGTTTGTAGAGCAGATAAGTGTGTGGATTTGGTGGAGGAAAGCTGGTTTAGCAGGTACATCTGTGTGTTTCCCATGTGAAAAGAACACACCGGATTAAACCAGCGCAGACAGAGAAAGTACTGGGACTGCAGGCGCCAACAACAGATGCCCCCAAAAACCTAAATCATGAGGCAGTATTTAAAAAGAAAATATAGCATCATACATGTCCTCATATCTAGTGCTTAATCTGCTTAGAGTCCCTATAAAATCTGACCTTTGCGAAATCTGGATTCCCTGTCAGAACATGGGCAGTTTGAATCCCCCCCAAAAATGCATGGCGGTCTGAGGGGGAATTCTTTCTAACGCCCAAGCTCCCGGGAGCTGCAGTACCTGGAGCGTCCACTAGTGTGGAGCCGGGACAGAGGGGAAATGCCTCATCCAGGTTTTAGAGACGAGGGCAGCAAATTCCAGATGATTCTAAACAGCACATACGTCCGCAGTCTTCATTTTACCAACCATCACATTGACTTCAGTGGGTTAGATCACAGTCGCTCGAGCCCAGTGTCGGGAACTCCACCGGAAGTCGTCATCGCATGTTTCCAAACGTCTTCCTGGTTTGTGACGTAAGTGTGAATAGAGCCTGTCAGACCAAGATCTGCTTATATAATATATGTGCACTGGGAATGACACATTGTGCTCAACTACATGGGGGGGAATTAGGTACAGGCCCTTTAACTAGAAAAACATTCATGTTTCATTTCAGCAGCTCATCAAATTACCTCTGTGGACTATTACTAAGTTCAGTGCTTTCATAATATAATAAAATATAATTCTGTTTTCTATAAAATGTAACCTCATATCTAGTGCTTATTCTGCTTAGGACAATTCATGTAGTTTAGGGACCACATTTTAATTGCTAACTAATAATTGTTCTGTTAATGTTTGGTTATTCCGTCATTAGTTATTTTTGAAACCCTCAAATATGACTTTATTACATTAAAAAGGCTAAACTCTTCCACTATTGCAAAGAAAAGGTACCCACGATAAATACTGAGCCACAAAAATGACCGTTCAAACTTTCATATATTGAACAATAAGCCGATATAGTATGATCATGACAGGCTTCTACTTTACTACACCTTAATTAGCCTTAACGACGGTTGAAAAAAGGACTTCATTCATAAGTCTACACAGTGTAGAAAACCATTCATGTTTCATTTCAGCCCATCAAAACGCCTCTGTGGACTATTACTAAGTCCATAGCTTTCATAATATAATAAAATAGAATTCTGTTTTCTATAAAATCTAATCTCTTCTCCATCTTCTTTCCTCTAATGTGTCTCCGTGGCGCCACATCTGCACTTCCTTTGCCGATCATAAAAACATGAATTTGACAAAAGCAGTCGGAGCGGGGACCACTGGACGCTGGCCGTGACTCGTGATGCGTGGCCCTGGCCCCTCCCCGTCTCTGGCCCCTCCCCCCTCTGGCCCCTCCCCGTCTCTGGCCCCTCCCCCCTCTGGCCCCTCCCCCTGTGGCGTCCTCTGCTTCTTCACACGAGCTAAAAATACATCACATGACACTGTGCGACACTTCGGCGTTCATGCATTTCTTATGGAGAGGTTAGCGGCTTCCTGCTGTTTGGAGCAGAAATAGATGGAGAGCTGCTTTGGAGCCTGAGCTGGTCTGTTTCTCTCTCTCTCCTCTCTCTCTCTCTCTATCTATCTATCTATCTATCTATCTCTGCCCTCTCCTCTCTCCTTTTATCTCTTCCTTATTAACTCACCTCTCCCTTTCTCTCTCCCATTCTATCCTTCTCTTTCTCTTCTCTCTCAGTCTCTCATCTGTCTCTCTCTTTCTCCTCCCATCCTTCTCTCTTTCTCTCCTCTTCCCTCCTATCTCCCTCTTTCCATCCCATTTCACTGTCCTCCTCCCTCTTTCTCTAGTCCTATCCCTCTTCTCTTATCCTTCTCTCTCTCTTTTCTCTCTCCTGTCTTTCTCTCTTCACTTAACTCTCTTTTATTAACTCTTCTTTCCTCCTATCTCTCTCTCTCTCCCATCTCTCGCATTCTGTCCTTCTTTTTTCTCTTTCTCATCTGTCTCTCTTTCTCTTCTCTTCCCACCTATCCCCCTCTCCCCATCCCATTTCACTCTCTTCTCGGATATCCTTCTCTCTCTCTGTCTCCTTTCTCTCTCCACCTACCCCTTCTTTCTCTCATCCTATCCCTCTCTTCTCTTATCCTTCTCTCTGCTCCTGTCTTTTTCTCTCCTCTTACCTTATATTATTTTATTAGCCCACCTCTCCTCCTATCCCCCTTCTCTCTCTCTCTTTCTATACTTCTCTTCTCTCTTTCTCTCTTTTCTCTCTTCACCTTCTATCCTCCTCTCTTTCTCTTCTCTTCCTTCCTATCCCCTTCTCCCCATCCAATTTCATTCTCTTCTCCAATATCCTTCTCTCTCCCTGTCCTTTCTCTTTCCCCACCTACCCCCTCTTTCTCTCCTCCTATCCCTCTCTTCTCTTATCCTTCTCTCTGCTCCTACCTCTCACTCATTTTCTCTCTCCTGTTTTTGTCTCTCCTCTTATCTCTCTTATTAACCCTCCTCTTATCTCTCTGTCTCTCCTCTCTTGCATTCTTTCCTTCTCTTCTCTCATTCTCTCTCTCACTCTCTCATCTGCCTCTCTCTTCACCTCCTATCTCTCCCTCTTTCTCTTCTCTTCCCTCATGTCCCCCTCTCCCCATCCCATTTCACTCTTTTCTCTGATATCCTTCTCTCTATCATCTACCCCCTCTTTCCCTTCTTTCTCTCTCCTCCTGTTCCATTTCTCTCTATCTCCACCTATCTCCAATTCTCTCTCTCCCTCCTCCTCCTTGTCCACCTATGCCCTTTTTGTTTCGCTTTCATCCTAACCCCCTTTTCTCTTTTTCTCTCTCCTTCTATGCCCTCACTCTCTCTTCTCCTACCCTCACTCCCATGTTCATCACTCTGTCTCTCCTCTCTCTCCCCGTCTCCTCCTATCCAGCTCTTTTCAATCCTGTCTTTCTCTCTCCTATCCCCATTCTTTATCACTATCCCATCTATCCCCCTTCTCTCTCCTCCTCCATGTCCTCTTACTGCCTTTTATTTCTCTCCTCCTATCCCCCCTGTCTCCTCTCTTTCTCTCTCTTCCTATGCCCTTTCTGACTCTCTCTCCTCCTACCCTCCCTCCCCTATCATCACTCTGTCTCTCTTTCTCTCTCCCACCTATCCCCTCTCTCATTCTATTCTTCCATTTCTCTTCTCCTATTCCTCTCTTCTTCTATCTTTCTCTCTGTTCCTACTACTGTCTTTCTTTCTCCTCCTATCTCCTTTCTCTCTCTCGAGCTCCACCTATCCCCTTCTTGCTCTCCTCCTCCTTCTTCTCCTCCTCATCCTCCTCCTTCTCCTCCTCCTCCATGTCCACTTCTTCCCTGTTCTGTCCTCATATCCCCCTCCTCTCTTTCCCTCTCCTCATATTCCCTTTCTCACTCTCTCCTCCTACCCTCCTTCCCCTATCCTTCACTCTGTCTCTCCTCTCTCCCTCTCTCATTGTATCCTTCTCTTTCTCTACTCCTATCCCTCTCGTCTGTTATCCTTCCCACTGCTCCTACTCCTCTCTCTCTTTTTCTCTCTCCCTCCTGCCTTTCTTTTCTCTATCTCCACCTATCCCTCATTCCCTCTCTGCTGCTCATCCTTGTCCACTTACTCCCTTTTCTTTCCTCATACCCCCTTCCTCTCTTTCTCTCTCCTATTCCCCTTCTCTCTCCGTTTACCCCATGTGGATATTCTTTACTCATTTGCAGCACCTTTTCCAGTGCCTGTCCCTGTTTTTCTGCTTTTTTGCTCGTTTTTGCTCAGTAACATCTTGTGCAGGGGGAGAGAGTCTTCCCTTATGTGCAAAGTGCTGTGTGTGCACCAAACATGTGAGTGTGCATGAAACATGTGAGTGTGCACCAAACATGTGAGTGTGCACCAAACATGTGAGTGTGCACCAAACATGTGAGTGTGCACCAAACATGTGAGTGTGCACCAAACATGTGAGTGTGCACCAAACATGTGAGTGTGCACGAAACATGTGAGTGTGCACCAAACATGTGAGTGTGCACCAAACATGTGAGTGTGCACGAAACATGTGAGTGTGCACCAAACATGTGAGTGTGCACCAAACATGTGAGTGTGCACCAAACATGTGAGTGTGCACCAAACATGTGAGTGTGCACGAAACATGTGAGTGTGCACGAAACATGTGAGTGTGCACCAAACATGTGAGTGTGCACGAAACATGTGAGTGTGCACCGAACATGTGAGTGTGCACGAAACGTGATTGTGCACCAAATATGTGAGTGTGCACCAAACATGTGAGTGTGCACGAAACATGTGAGTGTGCACGAAACATGTGAGTGTGCACGAAACATGTGAGTGTGCACGAAACATGTGAGTGTGCACGAAACATGTGAGTGTGCACCAAACATGTGAGTGTGCACGAAACGTGTGAGTGTGCACCAAACATGTGAGTGTGCACCGAACATGTGAGTGTGCACCAAACATGTGAGTGTGCACCAAACATGTGAGTGTGCACGAAACATGTGAGTGTGCACCAAACATGTGAGTGTGCACCAAACATGTGAGTGTGCACGAAACATGTGAGTGTGCACCAAACGTGTGAGTGTGCACCAAATATGTGAGTGTGCACCAAACGTGTGAGTGTGCACCAAACATGTGAGTGTGCACGAAACATGTGAGTGTGCACGAAACATGTGAGTGTGCACGAAACATGTGAGTGTGCACCAAACATGTGAGTGTGCACCAAACATGTGAGTGTGCACCAAACATGTGAGTGTGCACCGAACATGTGAGTGTGCACCGAACATGTGAGTGTGCACCGAACATGTGAGTGTGCACCAAACATGTGAGTGTGCACCGAACATGTGAGTGTGCACCGAACATGTGAGTGTGCACCAAACATGTGAGTGTGCACGAAACATGTGAGTGTGCACGAAACATGTGAGTGTGCACCAAACATGTGAGTGTGCACCGAACATGTGAGTGTGCACCGAACATGTGAGTGTGCACCGAACATGTGAGTGTGCACCAAACATGTGAGTGTGCACCGAACGTGTGAGTGTGCACCAAACATGTGAGTGTGCACCGAACATGTGAGTGTGCACCAAACATGTGAGTGTGCACCGAACGTGTGAGTGTGCACCAAACGTGTGAGTGTGCACCAAACATGTGAGTGTGCACCGAACGTGTGAGTGTGCACCAAACGTGTGAGTGTGCACGTTCACTACAGACGAGAGCAGTGAGGAGAGACTGAAGGAGGCAGGGAGGACGGAGCACATGGAGTTTGTTGGAAAATCACCTAAACAGAATCATGAACGCTCTTATTGATCACAGGCTCCTGAAGATCCATTTTGTGTTTTTTTCTTGAGTTTTTAGAATTAAACTTATTTGCCAGAACACCCCAGCGCAATGTCATGGCCATATCATGAAAAGAAGAAGTACAAAAACGGCATATTGTCATATTTTTATTGTCACATCCCCCAGTAGTCATGATATTAAAACTTTGATTCAAATTAAATTTTAGTACTAAAGAGTATCCTTGATAGCCCATCCTGATGTCCTTACCACAGTGATAAAACAAAAGTGCTCTTATTTTAGACTAGGGATACAACAATAATCAAAGTATTGTGATATGGTACCGTCAAAGTTCTCACAATAACATCATGGGCTGTCACAATATATATCGAACTAAAAGCTTCTTTGCTTAAATGCATTGTTTTATAGCAGTAACAGCTAAAAAAGTGGAGGAATCTACATAAACCGTGATCTTTTAGTTTCAGTGCAGAAAACATCTCAGTTTGGTAGACTATTACACTAATAGAGCCCCAAGTCAAAGCTTTTTAAAGGGAAAAAGTAGCATTTTTTCCAAGTCTGTTTGCATCACAATATTGCAATATCGTATCGTGAAATGAATCTCATAATTGCATCGTACCGTGTCATATACATATCGTTACATCCCTATTTTAACCAATACAGTCAAACTTTTCTTCCTGTTCCTGTACGACGTATTTGACAGTATCTACGGGCTGCTTGTTCAAATGAGTATCTTGTTTCGATATGTTTTAGTATTGATGATTAGTACTGATTTTTTGATACTTTTTCACTTTTTTAAATCAGTTTTCATTTATTCTGAACCGACCCCTCTGATGTGTCCTTGCTTGTATCTTGTGTGGAGCAGAGTTCAGTGTTTAATCCTCCGGGAATACAGCCTGTGGGAAATAAAACTCTAAAAGGAAATGATAAATGTAGGTCTGTCACCATTTTGAAGTGTGATGTATTGCTATGGGAACAACTGTGATGAATGAAAATCCTGAAGACCACGTTATGCCACTGACTACACAATTCCACAAGATGAGACGAGGGACGAAGATTATTTATAATAAATGTTACAATGTGCAATCCACACCACAATTTAGCCCCAACAGTTTATTTATTTGTTTAGTTTAAAGAGTATATAGAGCATCTGCAGTTAGTCCAGAACTCCACGGCACGACTTTTAAAATGAACCAGAAAATACCAATTCTTGCCTTTGCATTGGCTTCCTGTTTGATCTGGAATAGGTTTTAAGATTTTATTGTTTGTTTTTGAAGCTTTGAATGGACTGGCCCCACAATATGTCTCGGATCTCATCCAAATTGACCCCTGCACGTGCTTTGAGGTCTGAGGGCTCCAGCTTGTGATGCCTAAAACGAGACTTAGGACAAGGGGGACAGGGCCTTCCCTGTGGCTCTGGAACACTCTGCTCCCCCACGTCCCAACAGCCCCCACAGTGGAGTTTTTTTAGTCTCGTCTTAAGACCCACTTTTACTCTCTGACTTTTAACACTGCCTGAGTTGTGTGGTCCTCTGTATCTTTTACTTATTTTTATTCATTTTTTATTTTATTTTATTCATTTTTAAAATATTGTTTAGCTTTATGCATTTGAATACATTTTATTTATTGTTTGTATTTAGGCCCGAGCCAGAGGCTGTTGAAGGGCCTATTGGTATCACATAGCGATGCTCATAGGGGGCGGGAACTAAAATGACGCGACGTGACTCGCCCATAGTGACCAGGGACCCTCACCATGATGTAGTAATGCACCAGAGGTTTCTGAAAATTTATAGTTTGTCGGCCAAAAAAAAGCGGAACATTGTTCTCGTATCAGAATCTTCTTCTTATTTTTCTCCTAACGCACTCACCCATTTTTCACCCAGTGAACAATGACAAAAACTCATGAAATTTGGCCACGTGTCAAAGACTCCAAGTCTTTTGGCTATTTCCATTTTCAATAAATAAATAAAATGGCTCATCACTGCCCCCAAACATCACAAAAATACATTAGTGAATACGACTCCAAAAAAAATTAGCATGTAGAATAATGAAATTTAAGACAGAAGTCGATCATGACAAGATGAGTAAAAAATATTATTATGGCCACGCCCCCTGACACACCAGAAGGCGGCCATCTTGGATTAAAGTTTGCAAAGCTGAAACGCACTCCTCCACGGGCGTCACCCGAACGGCCTCAGATTTGGTCCACATTATCTCGAGGATGGGAATGTCAAAAGTTATCCACATCCCAAATCCGTCTGACGTCTCTGAGCAGTGAAGTGACAAATAATGAACACAAGTTTTGGATATTTACAAATTGCTCCTATTTGCTCAAACAAACTCTGATTTCAATTAAATTTAACACAGTTCTTAAACTCTCTGCCCTAAAGCGACTGAATGTGAAAACATTTAATTTGGTGCATTAGCGCCCCCTACAGATTGAAATAAAACGTGACATGTCCAAAAACATTCAAAAACTCACCAAACTTTGCCAAAAGTTCAGAAATGATGAGACATTCAAGAAAATATATGTTTCCTGCGTGGGGATCAAAAAATGGAGATAATACACCACCTCGAATATTAGGCTCCGCCCACTCCTATGGGAGCCGTCCCAGCTCAACTTTCTCGTAGAGCCACGAAATTCAGTACACACATTCGTCACGTGAAGACAAACAAAAAATATTATTATGGCTACACCTCCTGACAAACCAGAAGGCGGCCATCTTGGATTGAAATCTTCAAAATGCAGAGTTTGCATTTCCCTCATGTTGCGTTTGAACGCACTCCTCTGAAGGCGCTTCACCCACAGGGCTGAAAATCACCGTACATAATCTAGAGAAGTGAAGCTTCAAACGCTTGCTCCATTTTTTTGAAAACTGTCATGGTTTAAGTGTGGCGAAGCCGCAAAGTTCAATCAAAATGTAGACAATATTCAATGTGAAGATTTGCTCCCGTTGGCACAGACTTAGTCCGATCATGCTGAAATTTGAATCACTGATGCTGATCTCGGCCTGAAAATAATACACTATAAAGCATATGGAAAATTACACTATAGCGCCCCCTAGTATAATGAAATACCAACATTATCGGATTTGTACCAAATTTGGGAATTCTATGCATGACTACAAGCAAAAAAAATGCTGACCTCGGCCTGAATATAACACACTGTAAAGCATATGAAAAGTGTGGTTGGGGTTTACGGTTATTAGGGTTAGTGTGGGGTGCAGTGTTTGCAGGGCGCGATGTGCAGGGCACGTTGTTTGTAGGGCACTTCATTTTGTAGGGCATGCCGTTTGTGGGGCACGGTGTTTGCGGGGTGCAGTGTAGGCGCACGCGAGGGCCGATCATCGCTGCTTGCGGCTATATTTATTATTTACTATCTTAACTTCTATTCATTTGTCTGTGCAGCACTTTGGAAACTGTCATGTTTCTAAAATGTTAGAAATAATGTGGTTTTGGATAGAATTACACTATTTTCTGATCTATGTTTTACACTCAGTTCTTCTCTCAAACAGAAAACACTCTGTTCCACCTTGTGATGTCATGTTGTAATACAGGAAGTGCCCCAGTGTGTTTTAAACTCCATTCACCTTCACTAGAATCATTTGGATCATTTCAGCCCTGGAATTGCCCATCTCGACTGAGCTAAAGGTAAACTGTAGCTGTTAACCTGAAAACTACCACTTCATCACAAGGTGGAATAGAGAATTTTAAGCTTTGGAGCTGTAAACAACTAGAGAGCAGAGAGTAGAGTAATAATGAGGGGTTATTCAAACATTTGTGAATGAAACAAAACACAACTCCAAGTCTGTTTTTGATGAGGTAACGACATTATAACACTTAAACCTCACAAGGGCTACACAGGACCTTTAATATTTTTCTGTGTTTGGAACTACGGCTTCTCAAGGACGTGTAAAGCTTAACCCTTTTCTGTCCAATGCAAATCTCATGAGCTCACTTTTCTCTTGTGTGCACAGTTGTGGTAATTCTGTCTCTTGAGATCTTGTGGCACGAGATCTTGTCCAATCTGCACCACTGACACGATAACCCTAAAGCAGGATTATCCAAGTAAAGCCTTTTCTAATAGAACCAGAATGAAAACAGAAATAAGAACAGAAACATGCAAAGTAATGTCCCAGTCCAATGTATTTGATCATATTTCTTCTTTTTTGTTGTTAATGTTGTAGTCAATTCCCGTTTTGTGTCATATCTGCACCTCAACCAGCACATTTACAAGCACATTTAAACCATAAACTGTATACATGGACATAGCTGACCTTCTAACTACCACGCTCCAAACAGGAAGAGAGCATGGGTGGACTTCCGGCTCCGTCAGCTCTGGCTCCAATTTTCTTCCTATTGAAAAAACATCTCCTCTCTCTCTGTAACTGCTGCTGTCAGGCTCCTTATTTGTTGATATTAACCCACTCTACTTGATTCACTATTTTGCCCGTAAATCAAGATATGAACTTTAATAACAGACAAATCAGGTGTCTTCTTTCCCTGACGTCACACCAGGTTTGCTAAGCTTCCACCTCTTACTAAACCAGCAGTGTGAGCAGGAAAGGGTGTTACCTTCAACAGCCCTGCTCCGGATTGGCTCTTTGGTTGCTATGATATTCCTGGTTGGAATTCCAAATATGGACCTGGCTCCAAATTCGCTCCTATAACTGCCGGCCTCGATGAGCTTCATTTGACTGGAGCTGAACACTGTGGGTGATGTTACACTCACTCAGTCCACTACTGTTATACGTCTATGGTTTAAGCACAGTTATACCATTGCCATTATAATGAAAAGTGAAGGAAAAGTGAAGGAAAATGAAGGAAAAATTGAATGAAAATGAAAGTTGATGAAAAAATATATCATTTGTCAATATTTGCCACTATTTGCTGTTACTTTTTCATGTCACAAAGTAAAATGTGCCTTGCCCCAGTACTGATACATCGTCAAAGCAACTCTTAGGATCAAAATAAGACCTCTGTGTACTCTCTGCATCTTAATTATCACACATTTCAACGCCCACAAACCAGGAAGTAGTGCTGGTGTGTTGTTAGCATGCTAGTTGTTGTTAACAGTCATGTGATGGTACTCCGCTCCGGCTTCTGAATGTTGAGACTAGCGCTTATAAACTCACTGTGATGAAAAATTTGAATGTTAGGATCGAAACTGAGATGGAAATGTTTTTATTTTTGTATTTTAGACCACAGTGGATAAAAAGTGAACAGAGTGTGATGTAAGTGTCCAGAATCCAGTAAACTCGTGCTGCTGTGTCATATCTGTGTGGACAGTGGACAGTGAGGGGGAGTGACAGCTCTGCTCTGCCCAGACTCCTCAGGCTCTGCTGGGCACAGATGGACTGAAGGCAGGGGCCAGGGACCAGCTCTGGAGCTCCTGTCACCTCCTCTCCTCTTTTTCTGTTTCTCTTGCTCTCTCCTTTTTCGCTCTCTGTCTCTCTTCTCCTCTGCTTCTCACCCCCTCTCTTCCCTCTCTTTTTCTCTATTCTTTCTCTCCTCTTTCTTTCTTATTTCTCTTTTCTCCCTTTCTTTCTTTCTCTCCTTCTGTCCTCTTTCTCTCTCTCATCTCTCTCCTTCTCTTTCTCTCTCATCTCTCCCCCTTCTCCCTTTCTGTCTCTCTTTCCTTTTTCTCTCTTTCTCTCCCTTGCTCATCTCTCTTCCTTCTCCCTTTCTTTTTCTCTCCTCTTTCTCTCTCATTTCCCTCCCTCCTCCCTCTCTTTCGCTCTCCCTTTTTCTCATCTCTCCCCCTTCTCCCTTTCTTTCTCTCTTTCCTCTTTCTTTCTTTCTCCTCTTTCTTTCTCTCTCATCTCTCTTCCTCCTCCCTCTCTTTCTCCTCTTTCTCCCTCATCTCTCCCTCCTGTATCTCTTTCTCACTCCCCTTTCTCTCTCATCTCTCCCTTCTCCCTTTCTTTCTCTCTTTCCTCTTTCTCTCTTTCTGCCCTTCTCTCCTCTTTCTCTCTCTCTCATCTCTCTGTCTTCCTCACGCTATCACTTGTCTTTTTCCATCCTCTCCTCCCTCTCTCTTCTCCTCTCCCTTCTTCCCCTTTTCTTCTCCCCTTCCTCTTCTCTTTCTTCCCCTTTCTTTCTCTCTCTATCTGTCCCTTTTCTATCCCCTTCTCTCTCCTCCTATCCTCTTTGTCTCTTCTATCTCTCTCCTGTCATCTCCTTCTCTCCTTTCTCTCCTCCTCCTTCCTTCTGTCTCTTCACATCCTCCTATAATGTGGACATATTACATTCTTAGTTTTGCAATAACTGCTCATTTACTCTCTTTATGTCACTGATTCATCCTCCGCCCACTCTTCTCCTCCTCTCCTCCTCCTCCCATCCTGCTCAGCCCTTTTTTTAGCACAGTTTTGTTTTTCTTTTACGAAGAATGACTCCTCGCTGCACCAACGTGGGTTCCCATCTGCTGTTTTGTTCCCACCAGCAGATTGTAAACATGAGCTGCCATTTTGTGGTTTTGACCAAATTTATGAAAGAAAGTGACAAACATTCGAGCTGTTAGATTTGTTCGAATGGTCTTGAAAACATGAAAAACAGAACCTGTTTTTAGACAGTTTGCAGTGGTCCAGAGTTCTTCCTCACTCGCTTTTTGCGTTCAGAGCGTTCTCATTACTCACCGTGATGAGTTTATACGAGCTTTCACGGCTTTCAGAGATCAGAGCGAACGGTAAAGGTGACAGCAACTAGCATGGTAACGCATACTTCCTGATTATCAGTCATTAAAAACAATTCATAATTTAGATGCCCAAATCACACCCATGTTCTCTTCCTATTTCGGAAGCGGTGGCCACCAGGCTATGTCCACTTTTACGGTCTACAGTTATTGACAGGAAATAATGTGTCTTCTCATTGTTAATGTACTGGGGGTGTAATGATATCCAAGCCTCACGATGTGATATTGTCATGGCTGGAACCTCATGGTATGATTTATATTGTGATATTGTGGGAAAGTTCACGATATGGTGGGGAGGCTCACGATATTACGATATTTTACATAATAACTGACATTCTAAAATGCTTTGACCAGGCATTTGGTACAAAATTTATTGTCATTAGGGATGGAACGATATCCAAATCTCTCTGTGCGATATTTTCAACATATACGTCTCACGGTACCATACTTATTGCAATATTTAGTTGAGGCTCACAAAACTGTGAATCTGCTCCTTTTTCCTCTAAAAATGCTTTCACAAGACTAAATCCAAAGAATGAAGATTTCAAAGTGCTTAGAACAGTTATTTCTTCATGTCGTCTGCACTGAAACGGAGCAAAGGATCATGGTCTATGTAGTTCCCTCTGTTTTTTTAGCTGTTTCTGCATCATAACTTTTCATTTAAGCAAAGAGACTCGGGATTCGATATATTGTGATGGTCCACGATATTATTGTGAGACCTTTGACAACATGATACCATGATATTTCGGTTATTGTTACATCCCTATAATGTACTGGTAAAAATACAACTACAATTGTCTGATCTGATTAATATTTTAGCAATGACATCTTAACCTCCTGAGACCCGAGCTTTTGTCTGGTGTCCATTTTTCATTTCTTCTTGCTATTTGGGATAAGTAGGACCTACTAAGTAAGTCTTCTGTATGACACCATTGGTTAAAAAATGTAAAAGCATTAAAATATATAAATAAATTACAAAAAAAAAAAAAAACAGCAATTAGCTGTTTATTTCAAGCCCTAAACCTGCCAAATGTGACGTAGGTCGACCGTGAGCGGGTTGGGGTTCAGTGAGTGAGGTTAAAAACACACAAAAAGGCCTGAAAATGTGGTCCACAGTTTTAATTTTTTCTGGTTTTCAATCGTTACAAAAAAAAGTAGAGGTGCAAAAAGTGGAGACAGGCAGCAGTTTCCCTATAGCAGCAGAAACGTCCAGCAATTTATAACTGTAAACTCATCTAAATATTCCCAAGTTTACCTCACAACATGTACAATCAATAATATAACATAGTCCCAATGTCTTCAAACGAGGACATGACATTTCCTGATGCTCTCGTCTGCTGTGGGCAATAAAATGTGTCAAATTTTAATGCCAAATGAAGATACATTAAGATACATGAAGAGACATTATTGTACATAAATACATTGGTTTTATTCATAAATTTTGCATCTAAACTTTACCATGCAGTTTTTTTTAACTTTCGGGAGCTGCTGTAGAGGTTTTTAGTTGATTACAGGTGAAAGTTTAAAATAATTGAAAATCATGGTGCTAAGAGGCAAAAATGTAATGTCCTCGTATGAGGCCACAGGGTCTCAGGAGGTTAAAGGGCCCATATTGTGCTATTTTCTGATTTATTTTATAATGTAGTTTCCTTGAGTTTATGTTTAACACACAAATCCCACATATTTAGACTTCTGGTTCTTTGCTCAAACAGAAAACACTCTGTTCCACCTTGTGATGTCATGTGGTAATACAGGAAGTGCTCCATTCTGTTATCAAACTGCATACACCTTCACTACAATAATTTTGATCTTTTCATCCCTGAAATTGCCCATCTCTACTGAGCTAGTAATGGTAAAAAGAGCTGTTCACTTGAAAACTACCAATGCATGACATCACAAGGTGGAACAGGGCATTCTGAGCTTTGGAGATGTAGACAGACCAATAATAAAGGGTTTCTCAAGTCAATTTTCTGTAATATAGGTGCTAAATGCTCTATTTTTTCCTCTACTTACTCCATTTGTGTTTAATCCTTATGCAATTGATGTGTACTTACATTTCTTACTATAAATAGCTAAAAAAAAACCTATATGAATTGAATTTTCTGATGAGTTGTTTGTTTTCGTTCACAGGGGACATCACACAAAAGGGCTACGAGAAGAAAAAGACTAAACTTCTGGCTCCATTCATCATCCAGACCCCTCCAGGTAAGAAATAAGAAAGTAACAAATACATCTCACAAATCTTATGTTGTACATTTTAATTTTCCCGAAAACATCTTTATACTGTTGTGCTTGCCATCACTTTGAACAATAATGGCCTCTGAAAAGATTAGAATCTATGAAAAATATTCTTAAATAACTTATGAAGCAACATTATTGATACACATTACCATGTCATATCATAATCTAATGGGGTTTTTTTTGTTTTATTTTTTTAGTGGAGCCTCCTCCTAAGAATGATGTCCAGCCCCCTGCCCCGCCCTCCTCCTCAGGCCACGCCCCCTCACATTCGAACGCTTCACGGTACAGAGAGAGGCGCTCCAAGAGGTCGCACCGCAATGGAGGCACCAGGGACGACCGCTACAGATCAGGTAAGAGCTACAACCACAAAGAAACTTTACAGATCAAATTAACACTAAAACCAGGGATGAGATGACCGCTACACATCAGGTAAGCGTTATGGATAGGGAAAACTTCTACAGATCAGGTGAGGACTAAAACCAGGAACAAACTTTAAAGATCAACTTAACACTCAAACCAGAGATGAGTACAAATCAGGTTAGCACAAAAACTGGCAAGCAGCGATACACATCAGGTAGGCAGTACAGCTAGGGATAACCTCTACAGATCAGGTAAGGACTAAAACCAGGAAAAAAACGTTACAAATCAAGCTAGGAATGAACTTCATAGATCAGGTGCCCGTATCAGCACCGACTGCTACAGATCAGGTAAGAGCTAAAACCATGAATTCCATGGATTACAGATCAAGCTAGAGATAGAACAAAGAACAAACTTTACAGAAGTTAACGCTAAAAAGAAGGGCTGAGATGACAGACGCTACAGATGCTACAGATCAGGTAAGTGCTACAGCTAGGGATAAACTCTACAGATCAGGTGCTACAGCTAGGGATAAACTCTACAGATCAGGTAAGGACTAAAACCAGGAACAAACTTTACAGATCAGCTTAAAACTCAAACTGAGGACAAGTGGTACAGATTAGGTTAGCACAAAAACTAGAAATCAGTGGTACACATCAGGTTCATTGAATTCCTGATACAGATCAAGCTAGCTATATAACAAAGAACAAACTCTTATTTATAACTAGAACCAGTGACAAAAGGTTTAGATCAGGTTAGCATGACAACTGCAGCAAAAAATATAGCAAATAGTGCAAAAAACATGGGAGACCAGTACAAAGCACTAAAACCACAAATGACTGGCACAGATCTGGTGAGTCCCGTGGTCTGGTGGCATCATTTGCCTGTCCCCAAGCAGGTGTAGTAGCATAGTGCACCTTTCAAGGCATCAATTATTTCCATAAATTGTTAGAAATGTACTGGATGCATCAGATCTCCTCATGATAGCATCACCCAACTGATGAGTTAAAAACCTGCGTAATAAATTCTCCACAGTGCATGACCACTTTCATTTTTATACCCTATTTTATTTAGAAAAAATACATGAATAAATAAACATTTTATGGAGTCAGAGGATTTCCCCATATCACTACAACACATGAACACATTTACTTGTAAACTTTAATTCCCCAAACTGTCAATAGTGAAACTGTCTTTTGCCGTTTGATTTTTCCCAGTACATTTGCATGCAGTAGAGGACTGGTATCTCCATTATAACAGGCTCCAGTGGGGCCCTGCAGTTTTGGGGGGGGGGGCCCTCATTATGGACCCCTCGGTAAGGTTAGGGTGATGTCACGGTTTGGGCATGTGAACGGAGGATAGACAGAAACCAGACACTACAAAAAAGAAAGAAAGAAAAAAGAGAAAAAGTCCACGTCAGCGCGTCCTCCTCGAACACAGCACGCTAAAGGCCAAGTGACTAATCCAGTGGAGTGGAGTGAAAATGTGGAACAGTTTCTTATCTTCTGCGGGTTTATCGCAGACGGGATTTATAAGAAAAGATAAAACATGTTTGGGGCTAAAGTGGTACAGGGAAGAGGCTTAAATCTTATGGGTTAAAGAGTGAGAGAGGGGAAGGGGGGTGCAGGGAGAGAGAAGAGAGAGAGAGGGGAGTTGAAAGTGGTAGGAGAGAGAGAAAGACAAGGAGAGAGACAAAGAAGGAAGAGAAAGGGCTAGAGGAAGAGAGGAGAGATAGTGAAAGAGGAAGAGAGAGACTGATAGAGGAGGGAAAGAGAGAGAAGAGAAATGAAAGAGAGAGAAAGGTAGAAGAGACAGAGAATAAGTGTGGGGGATCAATAAAAAGGAGACAGGGATAGAGCGAAAGAGATGAGAGATGCAGGAAGAAAGGGTGAAGAAGAGAAGGGAGTTGAAAGGGTGGGAAAAGTGGTAGAAGAAAGAGAAAGACAGGGAGGTGGGGTGAAAAAGGGAGAGAAAAGACGGAGGGAGAAAAGGCGGAGAGAAACGGGGTGAGAGGAAAGAGAAAGTAGGTAGAGGAAGAGAGGAGAGAAAGAGAAGAGGAATAAAAGAGATAAAAGAGTGGGAGAGGCCTGAGAGAGCAGTGGGAGAAAGAGAGATGAAGTGTGCAGATCAATAAAAAAGGAGACAGGGATAGAGCGAACGATGAGAGGCAGAGAGAGGGGATGGATAAAAAGGAGACAGGGATGAGAGAGAAAGGAGAGAGAGGGGGATTGAGCGGAGAGAGGAGAGCAGGAAATGGAAAAAGCCGTGAGATGATGAGCACTGTGGGGAACGGTGCAGTAGAAAACAACAGTGTCACAGAGCACACTGTATGTTTCAGTCTGTGTCTGTAGAACTCACCAGTGCCACTCACATTTATTCATTCTGTGGCCTTGTGGTTGTTACACTGCAAGAAGGTCTCAGGTTTGATTCCCGGACTGGAAATGGGCTTTCAGTGTGAAGCTAAAGGTGCACTTTAAAGGTGTAACTTTTCTGGTATGTTAAGTATGGCGTTATACCCATATATCTTACATTTATTCAGTTAAAGGTGTTTTTTTATTTTAAATTGCGGTACATAAAATAAAAAAAACACAACAGCATGTATTCTACCTGTGAATGGACTTAGTGTAACTTGGACTGACAGTGTTATCTTCTTGTCTCCATGGCGATAGATAGCCAGTCTGGCGCCACCTAATGGCTCCGCACAATTTCATGTCTCTCCAGCGACTCGGTCAGGGATCGGAATACACTCAGCGGTTTGCAAGAACCCCGGAAGTTGTGGTGCTGCGCAACAGGAAACAAAGCGGTGGAGATGGATGTAGACGAAGCTGTACATTTTGTGTTGGCAACGATTCACTACATCGGGGAGTTAAAGCCAGAACAACTGACTGGTGAATTTTATCAAGGGGAAAGACGTTATTGCTCTTCTTCCTATGGGATTTGCTTTTGTGCCGGCAATGACTTGGACACCACTGAGTGTTCCAGCACATTACATACGTCACAACCAAATAGCAGAGATTGGTTAAATCACAAAAGTGCCCGCCTACCACTGAGCGAATAATGCCATAATGTGAAATCTCTCCTTTCATTTTTCCTTCACTGGTCATTAAACCCATTCACCCTCTAAAACCTAGTGAATGAAGGGCACATTTTAGCTGTGCACAAACGAAGAACTTTGTGTTAAACATGTGTGAATGAAACAAAACACAACTCCCGATCTGTTTGTGATGAGGAAAACAGTGTAATGCCGGCCGTTTAAAGCCAAGCATCATGAGTCCTTATCTGGCTCAGCAGAGGGAGGATGACATGAGTAATTAGTTCATCTGGATCTTATGTAACACTGCTGTGCAATGGACCCATGCTTTATTAACATGGATTTCACTGGGACCAGGCAGATGTGATGTGTCACTGTATGAGACCCTCTCACCATGTGTTTGTGGAATAATATTGTATTTAGAGAGAGATGATAATAATGAGTGTATCTCATTAGAGTTACAAGTGAAGTCACATTTACACTGGATCAAACATTTGCATTGTTTTAAATACACTGTAGAAAACAATGTTTTATAAATGACAGATTATAAAATATTTAATAATAATAATAATAATAATAATAATAATGCATCAGTTTTATATAGCACTTTTCAGGACACTCAAAGACGCTTTACAGAGAATTATTCATTCACTCCAGACTCGGTGGTGGTAAACTACTATTGTAGCCACAGCTGCCCTGGGGCAGACTGACGGAAGTGAGGCTCCAATCTGCACCATCGGCCCCTCCGACCACCACCAACACTCACACACACACCACTTTCATACTAGGCAATGTGGGTGAAGTGTCTTACCTAAGGACACTACGACAGTTTTTGTGACTGGCGCCCCCCTGTGGCACCTGGAATTCCCAGTGTCTCCCATCCAAGTACTAACCAGGCCCTGCTGAGCTTCTGAGATCTGACAGGATCAGGCTTTGACAAGCCGGTATGGCCAATTTTAGTAGTGCATGTGAGAGTGCATGTGAGTTTTGCACATGTGTGGGCAAATGTGTGGGCAAATAAAAGCTTCACTGATCCTTATGGGGCTTTTATGTGGCATGCTTTTTCATGTTGTTGTTATACATTACAATAAACTATAAAAAGTAAAGTTGAAAGTATATTTGTATATATCTAGTACTATTTGCTTCTTTTTTTTTTAGACATTTTAGTATGTATGGGTTGATACTGGTCTTGTGTCCTTGAGCAAGACACTTGCCTGTGTATGAATGTGATGTGTGATTGGTGGTGGTCAGAGGGGCTTGCCTTACTTCCCTCAGTCTGTCCCAGGGCCGCTGTGGTGACAGCAGTGTGGAAAAGAACTATATAAGACTATTTAAGACTATGCAGGATTTGTTCATGTCTAATCTACAGCCCCCTGGTTTGTCCTGTGTCTGTGCAGACATCCACACTGAGGCGGTGCAGGCGGCTCTGGCCAAACACAAAGAGGAGAAGATGGCTCTGCCCATGCCCACGAAGCGCCGCTCCACCTACGTCCAGTCTCCCATCAACACACGCACACCTCCAGGTTCACTCACACTACTACACAATAGATAATTATGAGTCTAGAGCTGTTTAATTAGTACTTTTATAACAACATAACGCTTTCTCTCTCAGACTCCTCCTCTGGGTCTGAAGATGACTCATCCAGTCGCAGACAGTCGACTGGAGCAGCTCCGATGCCTCAGGTCCACCCCGGGCTCCAGGTGAAGTTCACTGCTAAACATCATTTCAGTAATCACTTCATCATAGCCCTGTGTGTGCCTGTAAACCAAAGCATTATGTTTGCACACAAGGCTGTGGATCTGAATAACACATCATGCACAGAGTCATTCACAGTGAAAATCAAAGTTTTATTTATTCTCGTCATGATAAATGCTCTTATTGTCCAGTCAGGAACTAAATTACTAAGAATCATGGGAAACCAACAGCCTGACACTATCCAAGACAAATATAAAACAGTGGACCACCAGCACTTGGCCAGAACTGAAGGAGCCACTTGAATGAGCAGCAAATGTCTTCACACTAAAACTCTTTTCCAGTTGACAGATTTGAATTTTTCTTTCATGATGAAGCATACTAAAACATGATCCTCATTGCTAGTTTGGAACATAGATATATAAATGTATAGGTATATAAGTATATAAATGAATATAGGTAGCCTAACTAATAGGAAGTGAGCATGGGCGACGTCCGCTCAGACCCTGGCTCCTATTCACTTGAAAAACCGCCACCCTCCTCTCTGTAACTGCTGCTGTCAGGCTTGTCTTTTTGGTTTTAAAATGTTCATATTAACCCACTCTTTCTTCTTGTTTTTATTTAGCAATTTTTTCCCGTACATTAAGATATGAACAGTAGAAATCAGGTACCTTCTTTCCCCAAGGTTAATCCCATGATTGACAGTGCCCGTTCCGTGGTAAACCAGTAGACAGGAAAGGGAGTTGCCTTCAACAGCCTCACATCTGATTGGCTCTTTGGTCGCTATGATACTTGTGGTAGGAATTCCGAATATGGAATTTGACTCCAAATTCGCTCCTATAACTGCACTCTGGGTGACCTCACACTCCCTTAGTCTACTTCTCTGTACCGTCTGTGTTTATAATAATATTTATTCATAAACCTAATGCAGATGTTTCTCTTTGCAGTCAAACTTCCAGGTGCCCTCCTCCTTGCAGAGTCCTGAAGCCTGGATAAACCGCTCTGTTCAGGGCTCCTCCACCTCCTCCTCTGCCTCCTCCACCATGTCCCACGGAGAGCCCAAACCCGCCCAGGCCCAGCCCCAGTACAAGCCCCAGTACCAGCCTCTGTACCAACCCCATGACACCAGCGCCGCCGCCGTCACCAACATGCTCGCTCACAGCAGGATCGGTCAGAAGATCATTTCATTCATTTATTTATTTGAATTAGGAGCGTGGATGTTAATTAGTGTGTCAGCAGCTTCAACATTAATATGACGTAGTTAATATGATGTATTTAGCCCAACAGCTATATTTGTACTTTGTTCTAAAGCGGATTAAACATTCCACTTTCCATGAGACAACAACAGATGCCATTATGTAACATTACGAGACATTAAACATTGAACCTATGAGAATTGATACTTGCAGATGTTGTCAGCAACACTCCCTGGAGGTGTAATGCTAACTGGAGGCACTTCTCTGTCTTAAGCTCTGTTACTCACATTACACTTCAATATGATCTTTGTTTTAACACAGTATGACCAAAAACCAGACTGAACTGGAACTACAACAGGTGATTTTTCTGTTACTTTTTAGCTCCGCCTGAAAACAGTGCCCCCCCTCCAGATGTGACTGCTGTAGTTCCCCCAACGACCACCAGAGGGCCGCGGGTCGACCGACCGTCCATCGCCACCGTCCGAGGAATGAGCCGAGGCCAGAGTCGCTCCAGTATGATGGAAACTGCCGATGGTAGACACAAAAATCCAAATTTACTACAATATTTAACAGGAATTTCTATACATTTCCAATCTAAATTCTTTTATTAACCAAATGTCACTACTTCTTTTCTTCTCAATGTTTTATAGCTCGTGGTAATCTGCAGAGTAAGCCTATTTATCATGTATATTGTCAAAAACCTCATGTCTTGGTCCCCCGTTTTTCCTACTGTCCATCGTGAATGCCAAAATATATCACAAAATTCACACCAAGAATGAACTTCACTTAAAATTTTCCTAGAATATTTCCCCAATCACACCTTGGTATTTCTACGTCTATTCCGAGTTTGCTGCTTTTTATTCCCATTGAAAATATATCACAAATTTAAAGTGCATTTGACAGGTTTTCAAGCTTGTTTGGGTTTTATTTAGACTGGTAGAATGAAATATGTGGTAATTTAGAGTTTTTTAGAGTTTAGAGTAACTTTTCTGATGGAGGGTCTGACACCTGCTTGTCTCATGGACATGTTATTGCTTTGCCTAGAATGTTCCACACTGCAAAAAGCTTATATTAAGAAAATGACTTCAAATTAGTGAAATGATCTTGCTGCATGGAGAGATAATTTTACTTGACACGTTATCTTAAAATAAACCACCTCTAGACTAGAATGAAGCAGTCCCAGAACTCGTAAATAGATAATGAATCTGAAAACATGATGAATAACCTTAAAGAAGTTTTAAAATCTTGGCCAGATCAGAGAAATTTGTTCTATCCTGCATTTATTCAATTTCAGCCAACTATATTGCTTCTTGATCTGATCCTTTGTGTCTATGCAGTTAAATTAAATGTAATAAGTAAGTAAATAAGTTTAATGCCATACTGTGGAACCTTACAGGCAAAGCTATAACATCTCTATTATCCACTGCTGCTGGATTTTCTGTCAGAAAATGATATATCACATACATTTATTTAACAAAATAAAGATTTATTTTTATTTATCAAAAAAGGCTTTTGTTTAAAATAGGTAAGCATTAAAATTAAAATTAAAAAGGGAGAACCAGGTAAAATATATAGCAAAAATGAATTTAAGATAAGTTAGCCTTTATTTATCCCAAAGTGGGAAAATTACAGGAACAAGGACAGCAGGAGAATAGGAAACATGTCATCAAAATCCAATCATTTCACCACATTTTACTAAAGGGAGGAGTCTAACCTGTTCTATGCACTTTAAACACAATAGATCAAAATGATGCTTTATTTTGGGATGAGGAGTAGCAGACTGAATTAGCCTGGCCAGTGCACTTAAGCCAGTCAAATTGGACAGTGATTGGTAAGATCAGGCTGGGAAGAGTTCAGAGCCCATGTCACTGCAGAAAGTGAAGGGTCTGACTGGCCAGACTAAGATTGTGCAATAGTGAAACCTTATAACAGTTTGTCCACAGCTTTATTTAACATTCATGTTTTGTATTTTTACAGGGGTACCAGTGAACAGTCGCGTTTCCACTAAAATCCAGCAGCTCCTGAACACGTTGAAAAGACCAAAGAGACCCGAACTCAGTGAATTCTTTACAGACGACTCAGAGGAGATCGTGGAAGGTGAGTTTTTAACAGCATGAATATTTGTTATTAGGTGTGGAATCCTCATAATCTGGCCTTGTTGAACTTGGATGGTGATATTTGTGAGCTACATACTCAGGAGAATCGCTGCTTGGGTGCAGCATTGTGGTTTGGTTGGAGCCAAAGGTGAAGCACCCAAACAAACCAAAGAGAAAGTTTGAATTCTTGATTTGTTCCGGTGTTGTGATGCTTTAACCAATCAGTCTTCAAATTTTCTTCAGAACAGAACTCTAAAATGATAA
Source organism: Odontamblyopus rebecca (assembly GCA_030686955.1). Taxonomy (NCBI): domain Eukaryota; kingdom Metazoa; phylum Chordata; class Actinopteri; order Gobiiformes; family Gobiidae; genus Odontamblyopus; species Odontamblyopus rebecca. The sequence continues at coordinate 2,591,045 of CM060656.1, read as the reverse complement.
ATGATTAAAACTAATTTCGGCATGGTGGCTGAGTGGCTAGCATTCACGCCTCACAGTGAGAAGGTTCTAGGTTGGATCCCTGGACCTTTCTGTATGGGTTTCCTCCCGGCACTGCTCCTGGCTGTGGATTAAGTTTAAACAAACTTCAGTCTAATTACAGCATATGAACCTGACCACTCATTATTCACACATTTAAATATGTGATCACTGGTTTATATTCACACAAAGCATTGTTGTGATTTTGTACCACTCAAAAATAAATGTAATTGAAAATAGGCAATTACTTTTCAGCCTTTGACAGATGGATTATGTGTTGATGTTTTGCGTCCCTCCCTCTCCCAGTGCCCCAGCCGGACCCGAACACGCCGAAGCCAGAGGGCAGGCAGATCATCCCAGTGAAGGGGGAGCCTCTGGGGGTGGTGAGTAACTGGCCTCCTGCTCTTCAGGCCGCTCTGGCTCGATGGGGCGCCACCCAGGGGAAGAGTCCTGCACTTACAGCTCTGGACATCACCGGGAAACCTCTGTATACGCTCACATATGGTAAGAAAGGGAAAAGTTGCACAGTGGAGCTTCACTTAGAACAATGACTATTATGGTATCCGTATTTAGTCTGCCCTGTTGGTTCAGTGCAGAGATAGCTTAATTCATTCTACAAACACATTTTTCCACTGTTTGTAGTCTTTATTTAGCCCGTGGCCCTGCTGATTGTTATCGTCTTGTTGTGGTCTGTTTTAGGAAAGCTGTGGAGTCGCAGTGTGAAGTTGGCCTACACACTTCTGCACAAACTGGGCACCAAGAACGAACAGATTCTCAAGCCTGGCGACAGGGTGAGACAGCAGGGGGCAGCGTAGTGCAGTACTGACAATCTGATCTCACAAGCAAAGGAAATCTGTGCAGTTGGCCTTACTACAACTCCAACAGTGGGACAACTCATTCAAACTGTCTGACTTTGTAGTATTCAAAGAAATATACAAATCTGTTGGCGATGGAACAAGATCTCATGGCACAAGATCTTGTGAGACACATGAAGAAACACATGAAAATGATCTTGAGATTTCCCCACGTGTTAATATTGGGATGGGAGAAAGATGGTTATAGGTGCTCTGTTGATCTATTTTATAATGTTTACCTCATCAAAAACCTTACAATACCTTGTGTTTCATGTTTAACACACAAACCATGTGAATTCTCTCAAAAGGAAAACATTCTTTTCCACCTTATGACATCATGTGGTAATACAGGGTGTGCTCCACTGTGTTTTTAAGCTCCATACACCTTCATTAGAATCATTTGAATAATTTAAGTCCTGGCATTGTCTGTCTATACTGAAATAATGGTAAAAGGAGCTGTTCACTTGAAAACTACCGCTTCATGACATCACAAGGTGGAACAGAGCGTTTTGAGCTTAGGGTTACTCAAACATCTGTGAACTCCAGGTCTGTTTTTGATGAGGTAACAACATTATAACATGACTTAAAGCTCACAAGAGTCAATTTTGCATAATGTAGGATTTTCTAAACAAATACTGATAATACTTTAATGACCAACAAATGAATCTCTGTGTCTTGTAGGTGGCGCTGGTGTACCCTAACAGTGACCCGGGTATGTTCTGGGTGGCCTTTTATGGCTGTCTATTAGCTGAGGTCATCCCTGTGCCAATAGAGGTCCCACTGTCTCGAAAAGTGAGTAAATGAGAAAACACTGTACACATTAGAGAGTATCAGAATGGTGTTAATAAATCTATATGATCGTTTGTTTTTTGCACTTCCAGGACGCCGGCATCAGTCAGCTGGGCTTTCTTCTGGGCAGCTGTGGCGTTGGTTTGGCTTTGACCAGTGAGATCTGTCTGAAGGGTCTGCCCAAAACCCCAGCAGGAGAAATACTGCAGTTTAAAGGTACAATACAAGTGCACTTATATCCTCTAATCTACACGGTTTCACTGATATACAAGGACTTTAGCACATGTAATGGCTACTTTCCTTTAAATATTTTGAATATTTTGAAGGTTGGCCGAGAATGAAGTGGGTGGTGACAGACTCTAAATACTTGACTAAACCTGGGAAAGACTGGCAGCCACACATCCCCACTGCCAACACAGACACTGCATATATAGAGGTAAGGTCACAGTCTGAGGGAATAGACTCACAATAAAAAAAAAACTAAAAAAAACTGTCTATAAACTGTCTATAGTTCAAAATAAGATGGTTGACCTGGTTTATTGTTCTGTATTCACTGGCCCTATCGACATGGAAAAACTGGCATGAAGTTCAATGTCTTTGTCATTAAAAATAAACTAAGGGGAATGGACTTTTTCACTGCAGTAGCTACAGACAATATTACTATGGCTTGGGAATCAATGAACAGAAATGATCACACAGAAATATTCAAAAAGAAATGTTAATAAATAATGTCTCTCCTTTTTTGATGTTATAGTAGAAATAGTCGCTGACAGAGGAGACTTTAAACTCTGTGCCAAACTGTGTCCTCCCTCTCATTGTTAATGCTCTCATATTATGCAAAACTGACATGTGAGCTTTCAGATATGCTGCATTGTTTTTAGCTCCTCAAAAACATACCTAGAGTTGTGTTTTATTTCATTCATGTCTGAGTAACCCTTTATTATCCATCTTATTCCACCCTGCCCACTTTCGCCTCTAAATGCTCCTAAATGCTCCTAAATCAGTTAAGTGGTGATCCCATTCATGTCAATGGAGAATTTTGCATCTTAAACATGACATAAATTTGGTTCATTCGTGTAAAATGTTCAATGTTCAAGTCACCACCAAGTCTCACTGCACTGATTTTCTGGGAGGCTTTAAAATGGTCCATATTAAACGTATTCGCTGTAAAGATCGGCAGCCTCATACAAAATAATACAACCTGAGTCACGATGGCAGCGCCCACAGTAACTTCCCGAATAAGGTGAATAAGTCTGTCTCCAAAGCTCAAAATGCTCCGTTCCACCTTGTGATGTCATGAAGCTGTAGTTCAGTTGTAGTAGTTAACAGCTACATTTTATCTTTCGTTCTGTAGAGATGGGCAATTCCAGGGCTGAAATTATTCATATGATTATAGTGAAGATGTATGGCATTTAAAAACACTGTGGAGCACTTCCTGTATTGCCACATGACGTCACGAGGTGGAACCATGTTTTCTGTTTGAGAGAAGAACTAAATCTGCAGGGTTTGTGTGTTAAACAGACCAAAACCTCTGGTATTTATCTCTTTCACGGGTGATTCCAGTGCTTTCTGTTGTTGGATTTGGCACATTTATGCACGTCTGTTGAAGCGCAGCTGCAAGACACGTGCTGTTTTTTTTTCTTTTCTTTTTTTTTACTTTATTTTTAACAATTCAAAAAAGACAACAGGAACATCAAAAGACAGGCCTACAGATCAACAGGGGGAAGAAAAAAAACATAATAACAATAATAAAAACTAAAACAACAACATAAAATAAAATAAAAATCCCACATTATTACACAGTCACAATTCCTCTCTCTTCACCCATTTCGCCCAATTTCTCTCATATAGATCCTCCCTCAGTCTCAGTCTGTACGTCATTCTCTCCATCTCCTGAATTTCCCCAACTATGGACAGCCACTGGTTTTTAGTTGGTCTGTCTGGTTTCAGCCAGTTTTTTGTAATGGTCTTTTTTTACAAGCAATAAGGAGTATTTTCACCAGATATTGGTCTCCTCCAGATCCCCAAGATAGAGCACCGCACAGGTAAAAGGAACACTGTAATCTAAAATCCCACAAATAGCATCGTATACCTGTCGCCAAAATGGTTCAAGTGTTTTGCAGCTCCAAAAGACATGCGTGTGGTGCCATTTCTCCACACCTTCTCCAGCATTGATGCTGCTGGGAGGTTTGTTTGCTTGTTATTTGAGGGTTAATAAAGAAGCGAATCTGATTTTTCCAAGCAAATTCTCTCCATTTATGTGATTGTGTTGTGGTTTGATGGTTTTCCCACATCCCAAGCCAGATCTCGTCTGTAATCTCCTCCCCCAATTCCTTCTCCCATTTGGCTTTAATGTATGTTGTAGCATGCTGTTTTTTTTTTAAATTGTGAACTAAACCCTTGAAACTTTCTAACAAACCTTTATGTGTGAACGAAACAAAACACAACTCCAGGTTTTTGATGAGAAAACAACTGTATAACATAGTCCAGAAATAGCGTAAAATGGCCTCTTTAAACTATGGGCTAAGTGAAGTTAAAAAGTTAAGAATGTTGTTTTTCACTTGGTAATAATTGATTATATTTGTGTGTTTTAGTACAAGGCGAGTAAAGACGGCACTGTGGTTGGTGTAGCTGTTTCTAAAGTGGCCATGTTGACGCACTGCCAGGCTCTGACTCAGGCCTGTAACTACTGTGAAGGTGAGAGACGTCACAGGGAAAGGAAAATGTTCACATGTAAAGGTGCACGATGGAACTTTTTGGGGTGGATGTGCTGCAACCTCCTGGTCTCCACGGAGATGTTGTAGTTATTGCCCAGCGTGTTCTAGTCAGATCTGTGGAGAAGCGATTCCGTCCTCATAGATATGCTGCTCATTGTCAAACAGGAGGCAAACTCTTCACAAGACAAGTGATATAGTGCATCTTTAAAGCCATATTATGTTTGGTGTTAATGTTTTTTTTCTGTGTTGGTATAAAGGAGAAACGATGGTGAACGTGTTGGATTTTAAAAAGGAAATGGGACTTTGGCATGGAGTTCTGACAGTAAGTGTGATGGATATAGGTTTAGGGGTTATTCCTGCTCTGATTTATCTAAATAACTCAAAAATTACAATAACAAACATGTATTGTGTTATTTTATGTATATTCTTGTTGTGCCTTACCTGTATGCATCACAATTAACATACAAAAATACTATGTGATACTAAGTGAAGTGAAAGTATGATAAAACAGCATGTGATTTTAGAATTATTTGTAAAAACAAGAATCATTGCTGGGTGTTTTCCTATACTTTTAACTGTTTTTTTGGTAATATTTTTGTTCAGGCTGTGATGAACAGAATCCACACCATCAGTGTCCCTTATGCAGTGATGAAGGCCTGTCCTCTGTCCTGGGTCCAGAGGGTCCATATACACAGAGGTAGGTGCACTGCGAGAATGTTATCATCAGGGTTTCAGTGTAATATTAAATACTTAGATTTAGTGTCAGGCAGTGGCTCTTAAACTTTTCACACCAGCTTATGATAATATTTGGCTTTCCAAGTTATACCAGATCTAATCCAGGACTTCATCAGTTCAAATGACCTGAAATGGACTAATATGGCACTAAACCCCAAATAAGCTAATTCTAAGTGATGATTAACACAAAAGGACATGAATACGGTATACTAGTATTTGTCTCTAAATATACATATACAATAATACATATACTCAACCTGCTGGAGCTTCGCTTACCGCCATTGATACACATACCTCCGTTTGAGAAACACTGGTGTAAGCTAAACTTTATTGATCTGTTTAAGATTTAGTCTTCAGCATTTGATCTGTTCACTGGCTTTGGGGCCACTGGTCAGGGATCCATGTTCAGAGTTCAGTTTGGTCAGGATTACCTCAGTGAAGGGCTAGTCCTGGAGACGTGTAGGTCCTGGGGAGATGGAAGCTGCAGCCAATCGCCTTCTCAGCAGGGCTCACAATGTGCTGCAGTCAATGTGCTGCAGTGAAGAGAGGATAAAATGAATGACAGATGAATCCTATTTGAAATGATACTAAAGTTCATCATCATCGTCGTCTTTTTTATGATGTGTGTTTCCAGCACGTGTGGCTCTGGTGAAGTGCCGGGACCTGCACTGGGCCATGATGGCGCACAGGGAACAGCGTGACACCAGCTTCACCTCACTCAGGATGCTCATAGTGGCCGATGGCGCTAATCCATGTGAGTATAACTATATATATTGTTTGTTGAAGAACCTGTATGTGATCTATACTATGAATTTGAATAAATATTGAACATTAACTATGAGGAAATGATTGAACATTTCATATGATGTTTTTTGCAGGGTCTGTGTCTTCGTGCGATGCCTTCTTAAACGTGTTCCAGTCTCATGGGCTGAAGCCGGAGGTGATCTGTCCCTGCGCAGCGTCTCCAGAGGCTCTCACTGTCGCCATCCGCAGGTCAGTCCACTCTACTGCATGTGTTATGTCTGTCCTGGTTTAACTGTCTACTGCACTCCTATATTTATCTCTGTATCCTCATTTAACTGTCTGCTTTTAATAAAGGATATACACATAGATGACTCCATAGGCATACGCAATTAAAAAAGAAGTTTGACTCGTAAAGAGTGGCCGAAAGATACAAATATGCATTATGATAGACACAGTAATAGCTGTGGTAGTATCGGCATAAGAAACAACTAGTCGAGAAAGTCTTCTTAATGTTTCAGTTTTGTTTTATTATTAAAAACAACAACAATGTAGTTAACAAAATAGCAACTAGTTTAGAATGTATTATTGTCTTTTTGTTATTCTAATGTTTTTCTAATGTGATGTTTGCGCTACTAAGTCTTAAGTCTAGTTGTGGACCAGTTACTTAAGTGTCTGTAGTTGTATGAGTCAAATCAGCATCATAGTTGGTCTGGTGCTGTAATCAGTCTAGTCTTAATGAATTGCCTTTGAAACTTGCTCTATGACACACTGATGACTCTTGTTGTTACTTTTACAATGACTGGCTTTTTCTCAAAGGTTCAAGATTCAGTCATTAATTGAGTATAAATCGTGCCACACTTTGCTTTTATTTTCATATTTCTTGTTGTGTGAGTTCATTGTGTGAGGTGGGGAGCAGATGGCAGCAGATGGAAAGAGGAGAGAGGGTCACTGCCTGTTTCTGTTTCTGTGATCATGTGCTCATAGATATAGATATAGATATAGATATAGATATAGATATAGATATAGATATAGATATACATATAGATAGATGTTATGCTGAATGGATGCAATTAGAAAATTGCAAAGGCTGCAAAAACAACCAAATTTCCCGCCTTATTCTGTACAAAACAAGCAAGCAAGCAAACCCTGTAGTTTAGATCTGTAAAAACATGTTCTGAAATCCATGTGTTTTATGTTTTCAGACCGGGGGTACCTGGCGCCCCCCTCCCCGCTCGGGCCATCCTCTCTATGACCGGCCTCAGTCATGGTGTGATCCGAGTCAACACAGAGGACAAGAACTCCGCCCTCACTGTACAGGACGTGGGCCATGTGATGCCTGGAGGTGAGAGAGAAGAGGAGGAGAGAGGGGAGAGAAGAGAGTGGGAGGAGGAGAGGAGGGAGGGAGAAGGGCGTGAAGAAGGAGGAGAGAGGAGAAGGCGAGGAGCAGCTAACAATGCCTAATAATTAAGGTTTATGTTACTTTTGCCTGGCAAGTCAGTCTCTCCTGTTTTGTGTTTGACTGCAGGAGAGTCTGGAAGCAGATGATAGAGCACATAGTCAAACGTCCACCCCAATTAACACATTCTTAGTGATTCTCATAGATTTTGCAGAACCAGTTCTTTCTTTTTTACTCGTAAGCTGCCATGTTTTTTATGTAGTCAGATCACAATTGGAGACACTTAATGAAATGCTTGTTGCTCAAAGTGCTACAGTGTCATAATATTCATTCCATAATTGGTGCTGGTGTGACACTTCTGTAGCCACAGCCGCCCAAACTGTGTTTTGTTCCAGTTGTATATTTTTAAATTTGTGTGTGTGGCCCTTTGTAAAAAGTACAAGAACACAGAACTATTACACGATGGAACATCATTTGGAACATTTGCCTGTAGAATGATAATTTCGTGTACATACAGTGAAGTCTTCCTCTCTCTGCCTGCAGCCCTCATGTGTATAGTGAAACCGGATGGACCTCCTCAGTTGTGTAAAACAGATGAGATTGGAGAAATCATCATAAACTCTCGTGCTGGAGGAACCATGTACTACGGTCTGCCCGGGCTCACCAAGAACACTTTTGAGGTGCACACTCACAGTCACACCTAAACTGTGTTAATGTCGTTTTTTATTCAAATGACTTTGTCTTGTCCAGGTGATACCAGTCAATGCAAATGGCGTTCCGATTGGAGAGATCCCGTTTGTGAGGTCTGGACTGCTCGGGTTTGTTGGACCAGTAAGTACAGGAAGATGGATAATATATTGTATATGTAAATGTATGTAAATTTGGTAACACTTTAGTTTGGGGTTCATTTATTAATCTGTAACTAGTAATTTGCATACAGTATGCGTCACTGTGACTCCTGTTGGAACCCTTTTGTTGCGGTTTGACACTCACAGGAGAACCTGAGCTTTGCTCTGCATGTGCCAGACCAAGTGTTCATGCCATAACTACTCATTTTTGAAGGGAAAAGGCTGTGGTCACTCTGGGGTTCCACGAAAATAGAATCCAACTGAATGAATCTGCAGTGCCTTGGCACCTCCATCACCCCCACCGCTCGTCTGGTCACTTTTAACTATACAGAATACTCACTGTACCCACTCGACCAGAGATGCACCGTGTACAGTCTGAACATCGACTTATTCTGCAAAATCTTATTCTGTTGTTGATTAAATATTAAATATATTTAAATACACTTTCCTATAATTAAACTTTAGGTCAAATATAGGCCTTAGTAATAATGGTCTTGTTAAAGGTGCACTGTGGGATTTTTCTGATGGAGCGTCCGTTACCTCCTTATCTCCATGGAAATGTTTTTGTCTAGAATCTTCCACAGTATAAATTAAACCTATGATGAGCAGATTACAGCACTATGCTACATTACAGTTCAGATCTGTGGAGTGTCACAAGCAGTGGACCCTTCACCAGAACAGCTGCACAGTGCACCCTTAAGAGCTAGTACCACTATAAATGTAGTTTTAGTTTCAACACTTATTCATGTACAAAAATGTCAATGTAATAAAGCAGTAATAAGGACTTTATTATTAGGGAAGTATTAGTTCTTATCTTATTAGCATTAAAGAAGGTTATACAGAATAAGGCATTAATAAAGGAGGAATAAATATTGATTAACCACTTATATGTATTATATTCTCCCACACAGTTTACTGTAAGAGCAGATATTTGTGGAAAAGTAAACTTAAATGTCTAAAGATGTCTTGGAGTTTGCCATGATTCTAATGGTGTTTTTCCTCTCTATTTAAAGGGCAGTCTGATCTTTGTGGTGGGTAAAATTGAGGGTCTGCTGATGGTCAGTGGGAGGAGACATAACGCCGATGACCTTGTGGCCACTGCTCTGGCTGTGGAGCCTGTCAAAACTGTTTACAGAGGAAGGTATGCAAATTTAAACACTAATATATTATACGAAATATCCAAAGTCATGTTAAGTACGTCTTTCACAGCCTGGGCATTCTCAGGTGGAGGCCTAAAGTAGATTGTGTGAATGATAATGAAGGGTTGGCCTGTTCATTGCTTCTGCGTATGGCTGCACAATAAATCATTATTGAATCGTAATCACAATTTGATTTGATTTGGTGCAGTTATCAAATCTAAAGGCTATAATAATAATGTACCTGTAATCTAGATCTACAAACATGTTCTGAAATGCATTGGATTCTTGTATTACTTTATCAGGTCATATTTCAGTCTTCTCTTAAATGTAATGCACTGTGCACTCAGAAAAGAATTAATTGTAATCACCATCACAATACTCATAATTTGATGGGGTTTTTTTTTTTTTACCAAAATTGTGCAGTTTTACTTCTAAATGTTTTACAATCACTGTTCTATAACATTATCAACCATTATTAACAAGAAAAAATATTACATTTACAAAGACAGTAGCTTCTCAGGAAGAAGACTGACGTGAGGATAGTTTTATATTTATATCTCTGCTGACATCTAGTGGTGTAATTGAGCATATCAAGATTTGGAACAATGATTTACCAGTAGTAAATCTTACTTAGCAGTACAATGTGACGTATGATTACTCATCTCTTCTAAACTTCTAAAACTTCTAAAAAATATGTGACTTTTATAATAGTTTTGTGTATTAGATCATTGCCAACAGTGCATGTTCATAGCACATTAGGGAGCAGTAGTGTCCATTAATGACAGCATTTTCTTTGTAAAATAAACCCACGCAAAAAATATATATAAAGATAAAGGATGGAGGGGAAGTGGGGGGAAGAAAAGTGACATAGAAAATGGAAAAAAGAGTTAAACGAGAAGGGGAAGCAGACACATGTGCTTAAGGAGGAGAAGCAGATCACCTGAAGAATGCACTTTTATTTCACTATTTAGCTCCCTAATTATAATAGAATCTACATTTTTTTCTGAAAGACACACAAAATACAATATGTAGTTAAATGATTTTGTCATTATTGTAATGTTTGTACATTCCAGTTAATTTGTTCTAATTCCGTTGTGTAGGATCGCAGTGTTTTCGGTGACGGTCTTTTACGGTGAGCGAGTGGTGATTGTGGCAGAGCAGAGACCAGACGCCAGTGAAGAGGACAGCTTCCAGTGGATGAGCCGAGTACTGCAGGTACAACCACAGAAAAACTGCACCAAGCTCTCGGGCTGCACCATTTTGGACAAAAACTGAAATGCAAGTACTGCAATTGTGAGTAGATTTGCCCTACAGTTTTAACAGACATGAGAAAAAAATGAAGTATTCCGTATTTTAAACAAAACTGTACATGTTTCCATTCATATTACTCACACGGGTCAAAATACAAACAAGAAAAACTTATCAAGACCAAAGCACTACCAATAAATGACTGAATAAGGAAAATCTTGATTCAAATCTCCCCTTTTTCACATTTCACTTGTAAAAACACTGATTATTGCATGAGCCAATACTGCAGTACTGAACAGAGGATTTCCCTGTTCTACTCTCTTATAGGCCATTGACAGCATTCACCAGGTGGGGCTCTACTGCCTGGCCCTGGTCCCAGCAAACACTCTTCCTAAAACTCCTCTTGGGGGGATCCACATCTCGGACACAAAGCAGTTTTTTCTGGAGGGAAGTCTTCACCCCTGTAACATCCTCATGTGCCCCCACACCTGCGTCACCAACCTGCCCAAGCCCCGGCAGAAGCAACCAGGTGTGTACATGGTTATACAGGGCATTTTATCGCTCCAAAACAACTAAATATCACATATAAATATCAAAAGTAGCAGTATGAGTTATGCAGGGCTTAGGTAAGGTACACTTTAATGTCCCTGCACACAGCAAAAAGTGGAGTGTTAAAACTGACTCTCACAGAATCAGTTTTAACATTTTCTCAGGGTTATATGAGTCCAATCTGTTCTAGAGTTAATTTAACATTTGTGGAAATGTTATTTAAGTAACACTGGACCAAAGTTCCTGTTTAAGCCTGAATTCAAGAGTTATATTAATGTTTTGAGAGTTACACTTTATTTGAGTTAATTTAAAATGAAATTATGTATAAAACTGGTTCAAATTGGGGTTCTCTCACAGGACTTTGAAGTGAGGTGGGAGGTGCCAAATTAACACTCGGGGAAGATGAATTAACACTAGGGGAAGTTGAATTAACTTCAACCTTATCAACTCTGGCAAATAACCCCAACTCGAACCCCCATTTACCTTTCAACAGTTAAAATAACACTTTTTGTGTTAAAAACAACTCTTCAGCAACTAAAATATTTTACCCCTAAATTTTAACCCTCCAGTTTTTGCTGTGTCGAGAAACTTGTCCTCTGCATTTGACCCATCTCCAGATCTTGAGCTTGTCTTGTTCTTTTTGCAGTCTTCACACCCAGTAGTAAATAATGAGACACTAGATCAAATACAAATACAAATACACGAGGTATGTTCAGTGTATTTGAATGCGTTGTATTGTCCTGGATGTAGTGGGAGTGGGCCCTGCGTCTGTGATGGTGGGAAACCTAGTGGCCGGGAAGAGAATTGCACAGGCGGCCGGACGAGACCTGGGAATGATCGACGACCAGGATCTCATACGAAAGGTAAAAACTTCCAGCTCTCCAACCACCTTTAAACACTGGGCAGTTTTATTCTCGAATTCCATATCTGCAAAAAAGGAATTTCTATGAGTTAAAAAGACTTGAATTATCTTCTTTGATTATTTTCTTTTTTTCAAGCAGTCTTCCTGCATTATCCCTATTTTTATTTTATTATTTATTATTTTAATTTATTTATTAATTTGTTTTTAAGGTTGTTTTTTTATTGCAATACTGACTTACTGTTCCAAAGTAATTATTTACCAGAGAAGTTAAAATAAAAAACAAGCTTTTTCCTCCACAAATTTGAAATTCTTTTAACAAAATAAAACCTAAAAAGTCTCAATGATTCAAATCCTGATTAGAATTCCAGTCATTTTTAACTCACTTTCTTGCAGTGCACATCAGCATGACTATTTTTAAATATATTTTTGTAATTTTTTTCAACATGATCTGAACACACTATGTTTGATAGTTGTAGTTATAATAGAGATTCTGGCTTCTTCTCCTCTACCCCTCTCTCTCTCTCTCTCTCTATCCTCCTCCTCCTCTTTTCTTTTGCTGTAGCTCTGTATGTGGCCAACTGTGATGGTAAGAAATCTACCAACCACAACCTGCTGGCTACTCCCCTCATTCTTCATTTTATCTTATTCATTTACATTTTATTATTATGCTGATTATACATATACACTTTTACCTGTGCTTTACCCTGTTGTGTTTGAACTTAGCATTATCAGGGGCGGTTCTAGGCCACTATAAAGGGGGGCCATCCTGGGGCAAAAATTGTTGACATATTTAAATTGTTTCACTTTTTTTTTTAATGTTGTATGTTAATGTTTTGATGTTCAAGAATACATTTGTGACTTCTGTTTGTAACAAAGGAGTCTTAACACATCATGAAAAACAGAAGTAGTTTTTTTTTAAACAGTTTTCAGTTATTTCTCACTGACCTTATGCATTCAGAGCATCCCAGTTATTCATCGCAATGAGTTTATAAGTGCTTTTCATAACTTTCGGAGACCAGAACGGAGTTTTGTCATCACACTACTGCTAACAAAAACTAGCATTCTAACAGCACACTGGTGTTCGCTAGTCCTGCCTGATTCGCAGCTAATAAAAAAGCACTTTTGCATACAGTCACAATTGTCTTACAGTTTCTATTACTATTATTAGACTATTATAAGTCTTCACTAAATTGTTCATAGAGGGGCATTTAGGGGGCCAAGGCTGCCAAGGACCCCCACATCCCCCCCTTAGAACCGCCCTTGGACATGCTCATAAAAGCATGTGCTGTTAAGATATGCTAAGCTAGGCTAATGTTTAAAGGAGCACTATGTATCTTTACAACCTGAACATCTAAATGCAAAGATAATCAGACTGTTGACAAATCTGTATCACTGTATAATCGGATGGTTTGAATGATCTGCCTCCAGTTTTGGTCGTGTCTCTCAGAAAAGCTGCATAGTGTTGCTTTGTTATTTTGCATATCACCCACAGCTGCTCTCTGTGTACCTCAGGCTCTGTTGTAATAACCAGACAAGAGTTCTCCCTGTTGTAGCTTTAGTAACAAACTATGCAATAGTTTTTCCTCAGTCAAACATCTGATGTGTCTCTTGTTTTTCCTTCAGCACCAGTACCTGGCCGAGGCTCTGCAGTGGAGGGCCCAGAGCGACCCAGACCATGTCTTATTTGTTCTGCTCAATGCAAAGGTCAGGACTCAACTATGGGAAAAGTTTTGAACCATATTTTTGTATCAAAAAACGCTGTCTAAATCTTTTTAGGCTTGTCAAATCAGGTTCATTGTGACTGAGATTTTAAAGTAGCATAAAACTAAATTTAAAGCAGAACTGCATAACTTTTCTGTTGGAGGATCTGCCATAGTCATCTGCTTGTATCCATGTTAATGCTTTGCCTAGAAATGTGCATAAAAACTGTATTAAATAAGCTTTTCTGGCCAGGATTTGTTTAAGAGTCTTTTTAATTGCTAAAAAATACATTGAAAAACATGCTGACCCACAAGGTCACCAAAGCAACACAACCACACTTCCATGGAGAGAAGTAAGAGGCAGATGCTCCACAAGAAAAGTTTCACACTGTAGCTTTAAATAATAATAATAATAATAATAATACATCGGTTTTATACAGCGCTTTTCACGGTAACACAAAGACGCTTCACAATGAGGTAACAATAAAGCAAGGACAGGACAGACAACACAGTAATGAGGAGCGGTCATGTGTGGGGACTGTAGGCTCTGAGGAAAAGGTGAGTTTTGAGCAGTTTTTTGAAGGTGTTGAGTGAGTCTGAGTTTCTGATGTGAAGGGGGACAGAGCTCCAGAGGGCGGGGGCAGCAATGGCAAAGGCTCGGTCCCCCAAGGTCCGGTGCTTTGGTTTGACTGTGGGAGTGAGGAGGCTGGAGTCGGCTGATCGGAGGCGGCGGGAGGGACGGTGGGGCTGGACCAGGTCTGTGAGGTGTGGAGGGGCCTGGTTGTGGAGAACTTTGTAGGTGATCAAGAGGATCTTGAAATTGATGCGCTGTTGGACGGGGAGCCAATGGAGTTGTTGCAGAACTGGGGTGATGTGGTCTCGTGAGCGGGTGTGGGTGAGGAGGCGGGCGGCAGAGTTTTTGAAGGTCAGTGGAGGGAAGTCCGTAGAGGAGGCTGTTGCAGTAATCACGTCTGGAGGTGATGAAGGCGTGGATGAGAGTTTCGGCAGCGGAGGGGGAGAGGGAGGGGCGAAGGCGGGCAATAAATATTTAAGAAATGTCAAAGTTTTCACAGCTGTTTAATGTTGGCTCAGTAAAACTAATGAAACTACATTCCCTGTATGTGATAAGTTTGTGTTTTTGTCCAGGGCATGACTGTGTGCACGGCCACGTGTGTGCAGCTCCATAAAAGAGCCGAGAAGATCGCTGCAGCTCTGATGGAGAAAGGAAGCATCAACACAGGGGAGAATGTGGTGCTGCTCTACCCCCCAGGTTAATCTTTAATTCATTTAATCTTACTTACTCAGCCCTAAACATATCTATCTTACCTTTATTCAAGGGTTTACTAGAAAATAAATACCCTTAAAACATACACTCTGTACTATAAGAGCACTCTCCTTTATACAGATCTGAACTGTTAAATGCATTGCCAGTCTCCAGTGTTTTCTCATCAGGGATTTCTCTGTGTCCTTTAGGCATAGACCTGATAGCAGCGTTTTACGGGTGTCTTTACGCTGGGTGTGTCCCAGTCAACGTCAGACCTCCTCATCCACAGAACCTGGCTGCCACTCTGCCCACTGTGCGCATGATCATTGACGTACGTTTAACACTATACACACTTTTACTTTCTGGTGCCGTGGAATTAGATGTTGTCAGATTTAAGTTTAATTGTGTAGGAAAAATATGTTGTTTCAAGTAATCATTATTAAAAAATGTTCTAGTTGAGATGCCTAAATATGAAGCTAATGTTGTATAGTATTTTTGGATTCAAGTGTAAAACATGTATTTGTACTTGGTTTTGGTTATAATAAAGAACAAAAACAATGTCTCCTCAGGTCAGTCGAGCTGCCTGTATCCTCACCACCCAGAACCTCACCAGGATCCTGCGCTCTAAAGAGGCAGCCGCCTCTGTAAATATAAAAACATGGCCAACGATCATCGATACAGGTGACATTTTTATTGAAACCAGTTGGAAACCGATCGGAGCACAACTTAAATTATAATTTTTTGTTTAAATGTGTCACAGTCCTTTTCATTCTAACTCCTGTTTTGTTGTGTCAGATGACCTGCCTCGACGGCGCCCCCCGCAGATCTACAAACCTCCGACCGCAGAGATGATCGCGTACCTGGACTTCAGTGTGTCCACCACAGGCATGCTCACCGGGGTCAAGGTGAGGGACTGGGGTGGGGCCATTTAAGGAAACTATTTAAAAACCAAAACCATTGATTAGACAACATTTGAACATATTTCCAAAGCATTGCCATAATGTTGTAAGGTAATGTGTACTTGAATATATGCCTGGGGTCATTTAAATAGGGGCTATTTAGCTAAAGGTCCATTTAGGAGCTTTCTACCATGTTATAACCTTGTTCCCTTGTCAAAAACATGGGGGTTTTATATGTCATCCATGAATGTTTCAGGGTTCCCGTGAGTTTCAAAAGCATTAAATTTATGAGTTTAAAAATAATACCTTTAAAATACTTGAAAAAGCCTTGAATTTTTATATCTGGCTCTTAAATTTTTTGCAATATGTAACTTCTCCGTATCGCATTTCTCCTCAAAAGTTTAATTTGTCAACCACCATTATTTGGATAAATAACGTAGCCTAAATAAAGAGCGGCGGAACCAATAATTGAGTTCACCGTGCAGCCCTGGGTCAAAATACTCCCAACATGTCACTGAAGATCACGCGCTACAGCTTCAGCACCCCAAAAAATAAAATCTCAGCAGAACACAAAGTTTGATTAAGGCTTATGTCGTGGTTTAACGTTGGGTTTATATTACTGAACGACCTATTTCATGCTGGGGATATGGGGAAGAGTCTCTACTCCCCATATTCCTTTCCAAGAGTTTTGCTTTCCTTTGCTGGTAGGTCTATGAAATAGGCCGTGAAATAGATATTAAGTTTGTATATGAATGGTCTTAAAAAGGTCTTAAAAAGGCTTGAATTTAACGTGAAGAAACCTGTAGGAACCCTGACGTTTGAGTAAGCAGTGATCTCTCCTGTTCTGGGGCCTATTCGAACCTTCCTTATGGTTAACTGTACGATTCTGTCCAAGACTCTGAAACTGAAATGTATTAAACATGTTTTGGGGCGAATATAACATTTTGAAAACAATAAAAGGTAACATGATGATCTAAATATGTTCTGTTATAGTTAATACCCCATGTGAAGTGTAATACTCCCTCTTTAAAAAACTTACCCCAAACCCACTGTATTCCTGGTAGTAGCTAAATGAATTCTTATCCTCTTCTGACATGTTTGGTTATATGTTTTCATGCCTTGTGTTTGTCAGATTTCTCATGCTGCGATCAGTGCTCTGTGTCGCTCCATCAAACTCCAGTGTGAACTTTACTCGTCTCGACAAATCGCCATCTGCCTGGACCCGTACTGTGGCCTGGGCTTCGTCCTGTGGTGCCTCGCAAGGTGCAGTTAGAAAGACTTTGTCTGGCTGTTTATGTCACATTAACTTGACTTTATCGTTCTGAAAGTTTGATTTCATAAAGCTGGTCATATGATAGAGAAGCTGTAGCATATTTTGCGGTACGCTCATTAGAGTTCTGTAGTTGTCAGATTAAAATAACATGCAAACTGCAAAATGTGATGTGAGTAATCTGAGGGACCATGATCAGAAAGAAATCTAATTAATCACATCAGAATGAGCTGTTCACATGTCATTTCAATAATCGGACAAGTCCAGAAATCATAGAAAAATCTGGTTTTTGTGTGCATGTCAGCAATGCCAGTGAAAGGAAAAAGTAGGTACTTAAAGGCCCTGTATTTTTCCTAAAATTTGTCTTGTCTTGTAAAAGTAGACAGCAAAACTCCACTCTTTCCTCTGAAAGTTCTGAAAAGTGCTTTTAAACTGTGAATAATGAGGATGCTCAGAAAGCATAACATAAGTGAGGAAGAACTTAGGCCCACTGCAAAATGTAAAGTTCTCTGAAATCTGATTTTAAATGTGCGTGTGACTGCAGCCATGGGGCTCACCAGTTTTGTTGCACTCTGTCTTGGTGTGTTGTGATCCTAGTATATTAGTATAATGGTCTCTTGTTGGTTTCAGTGTGTACTCAGGGCACCAGTCGATCCTGATCCCTCCCTTTGAGCTGGAGAGCTGTGTGTCTCTGTGGCTCACCACTCTGAGCCAGTATCGCATCAGAGACACGTTCTGCTCATACTCTGTGATGGAGCTGTGCACCAGGGGCCTGGGAACGCAGACTGACCTGCTCAAGGTAAAAATAAATACTTGAGTACTTTAGGATATTTTTACTGAACTTTTTACTTTTGCATCAGGACAGTTTAGTGCCCTCTAACCAATGCAGCACCGCCAGCACCTCCCTGAGGGCCACACAATCACCAGAATATAATAAATACATTTAATATGAGATAGAGCCTAGGTCAACTTTTCACTCTAACTTTTATTTTTCATTCAGTTTATTCCATAAACTAGGACCAACAACAGAAAATGCACCACCTCATGGTTTATTGTGGACTGGGTTTGATTTTGACTTTAATAGTATGGCCTTTACTTCTACCGTGCTTGTTGAACTATGAATGGACAGATGGTTTACTGACAAATTGAACCTGTTTTTGTTTTTCAGGCACGAGGGGTGAATCTGTCGTGTGTGCGGAGCTGTGTGGTGATCGCAGAAGAGCGCCCCCGTCTGGGCCTGTCACACTCCTTCTCCAAACTTTTTAAAGACGTGGGTTTGTCCTCCAGAGCCGTCAGCACTGCCTTTGGGTCAAGGGTCAACCTCGCAGTCTGTCTACAGGTCTGAACACTGAAATACCAGTTTCCATTTCACACTATTATACTGAGTTATTTGACCTAATGAATATATTGTGTATTTTTGTATCAGGGCACCACTGGACCTGATCCTTGTACAGTTTATGTGGACATGAAATCCCTCCGCCATGACAGGTGAGGGTCAAAACAGGACCTTTATATTTGATTACACTGATCCACTATTATATTTTGAGTGTTTTAATGCCACAGTATATAACTTTCTTTCAAAAATAGACCAATACAAAGGGATGCTTTTTTTTTCATTTGATGGTTGTGTCTATTGCACTGAAAAACCTAGAAAACGCGTGTCTTTATAATGAGTTTCCTTGGATCTTCACAAACCTGACTCTTATATGGCTTGAAGGAGGGTCTCTTTCTGCTTGTTGCCATGGAAATGATATTCCTTTGGCCATAATATTCCACAGTATGCCATAAAATGAATGTATCTCCATGTTCTGGAATTTCTATGGAATGATGCAGGCGACTTCCACCTTAGGAAACGTTCATACATACTGTGCCTCTAAACTAAGCATGTACTGGTTATATGCCTCAGTCTTTATATATTAGTATAGTATAAGAATATTAGGTAATAGTTTTAGTGTATATGGTCTGTTTTTATGTGGAATAAAATGATACTCGGACAGCCGTATGTCTGTCATGTTGTGTCTGTTTGTGATGACACAGACAACATGAGCTGCACTCAAAGCAAATTCCACCAAATGTGTGTCATTAATACATTAATAAAGGTTCTGTGTTCCCAGAGTTCGACTGGTGGAGAGAGGAGCACCTCAGAGTCTTCCACTGATGGAGTCAGGAAAAGTAAGATTTCCTCATGTCTCCAGATACAATATATAATTTATTATTTGTAGCAAAACTTTTTTTTTTCCTTTTCAGATTTTACCTGGAGTTCGAGTAATAATAGTAAATCCTGAAACTAAAGGTCCACTTGGGGATTCACATCTGGGGGAGGTAAAATAAGTTCACTTACATAACTTTGACATTACATTGTTGTATAGAAAGTCAATAATCTACATCTGCAAATATATATAAACACGCTTTTCTAAATAACAATGATCAGCTTTAACACTTAAGGACAACATTAGTTTAGTGACACTGACTTAGGCTCTATCTTGTTCATAAACTCAGTATTGAAAGACATTTTGAAATGAAAACATTGAATTAAATAGTTCTGGTTTCGTGTAGTTAGAATCCATCCATCTTCTCCCGCTTAATCCGGCTGGGTCACAGGGGCAGCCCCAATTCTCATAGCACCTAGCACCCCATATGAACCCCCCCTATGAACCCCCATTATGAACCCCTCTGCAGGTGGTGAACCCACAGGAGGGTGGACATTATGGTCCTTGATGTTAGTTCAGGTGCTGCATGTTTTGGGTTGATGGGGGAAACCGGAGTACCTGGAGGAAACCCATCCAGACACAGGGAGAACATGCAAACTCCACACAGAAAGGCCCGAGCGACCCGGGGATTGAACCCACAACTTTCTTGCTGTGAAGCCTGAGTGTTGCCACTCAGCCACCGTGCCGCCAAGTAGTCAGTAGTTAGAATCAAAAATATAAATTAATCCATACAAGGACAAAAATAGTCAAATTCTCTAGCAGTGAAAGGCCAGCTCCTGCACAGCACCAGTCTAACCCTGTGTTTTGTCCTCCTCAGATCTGGGTGCACAGTCCTCATAACTCCAGTGGATATTACACCATCTACGGAGAGGAGGGGCTGCAGGCCGACCACTTCAACACCAAACTCAGCTTCGGAGACCCTCAAACGCTTTGGGCGCGCACCGGCTACCTGGGCTTTGTCAAGAGGACCGAGCTCCTGGACGCCAGTGGAGGTAATAGAAACATGAAACTAGGGCTTAACAATTCAAAAGGATCTGACAAACATTGCAGGTTTGTGATAATATATTTCTGTCCAAAAGAACAATTGACAGAAGACCGAAAGTATGCTTTTTTTTTTCTTGGAATGTTCAGCTGTATATATTGCATTACTGGTATACAAACCAATCTATAACTATAGAGAAAAGGTATTTGCCATCAACCCAAACATGCACAATAGGTCAAATCATTCAAGATCTGGAGATGGGTCCAAATCAGGCATTATGTGGTGGTACCTTCCAAGTAAGACCAGTAATATTGAATACAGATGAGGGCACATAAAAGTAAGATTTTTAAAGTGCAGATTTATGTTTTAATGTGTTTACCTTTTGGATAATTCATGGCAAAGTACAGTGTAGTCGACAGGAAAATCTGTCTGTTGCATATGACATCATCACATTCTACAATCTGAAAACCACCATTCTGCTTGTCTTTTCTTCAGACCGCCATGACGCCCTGTTCGTGGTGGGGTCCCTGGATGAGACTCTGGAGCTGAGGGGGCTGCGGTACCACCCCATCGACATCGAGATCTCCGTGTCCCGGGCTCACCGCAGTATCGCTGAGAGGTCTGCCATCCTCCATTTTAAACATCAGTGTCATCTGGACTGTGATCCATGGGTTTGAGAAAGATGAAAAGTTAGGACCGTCGTCATAGCAGTTCAAGGCAAAACATTCATTCACTTTTTGAATGGGGAACCGTCCTCAAAATGGCACCATATAACAGGAAGCCCAGACCCACAAATAGGAGTCATAAATAATATTTGTATCGTTTTTTTCCCCTAATGTTGATACCTGCTCAACTGAGTATCCAGTTTAAAGATGGGCACCCCCTGGAAATGAGTAAATTAACTTTCTCCTCTTGTCTTGGAAGTTAAACATGGCTGGGCCTGGCAGCAGTGGCTCTAATGGAAACTGTGTCTTTAGGCAAAACACTTCACTCACATTGTTTAATATGATTGAGGTGTGTGAGTGAGTTTTGGTGGTGGTCAGAGGGGCAAATGGTGCAGATTGGCAGCCTCGATTCTGTCAGTTTTTCCATTAACAAAGTACAGTGTTCAAAAAGACGCTTACATATGAAATACAGGCAAAAAGTGTTAAACCTCACAAACTTTAGGAAAGAAAATGGTTCATATAGAAAGTATCTGTGCCACCATAATCTGAACTAAATCTATGGGAAACACTGAATACATTATTATTATTATTATTATTATTATTATTATTATTATTATTTAACACTAATAGAAAATGAATCACTCTTTAGCTCCTTGACTCACACTCTCTCTCTTCTCTGTCTCAGTGCTGTGTTTACATGGACCAACCTTCTGGTGGTGGTGTCTGAGCTGTGTGGCTCTGAGCAGGACGCGTTGGACCTGGTTCCTCTGATCACTAACGTGGTTCTGGAGGAGCACCACCTGATCGTGGGCGTGGTGGTCATCGTAGACCCAGGAGTCATCCCCATCAACTCCAGGGGCGAGAAGCAGCGCATGCATCTGAGGGACTCCTTCCTTGCAGATCAGCTCGACCCCATCTACGTGGCTTACAACATGTGAACTGTGCACATACAAGATTCAATAATCAATGTTCAGTCGTGCTGCAGACAAAGTTGGAATCATTTAGGAAAGGCAAGTTCATTTGTGCAGCTCATGTAGATTTTCAGTCTGGAACCACTAAGTGAGAAACAAACAACGTCACTGGTGAACTTCAACTTAAGTAGATTTCTCTCACCTTTAAATAACAACGTTTAGTCCTTCACTCCATTCTGCGGATTCTGTTTTTCACGTCTCTTATTTTTTCTTTCTTTTTTTACTTGTAAGCCTCCATGTTTTTTTGCACACAAACAGGCCATGAATTTCTCTGTTTGGTCCTTCCCATGACACGTTACAGGAACTGTAAGTTTAAAAAAAAAAGGTGCAATCACAACTGAACCTGTATTGCCAGAGCATTAACCTGCAGATACAGGACACATCCAAGCTTTTTCTTATTCTATATATATGGACAGCATCTCCTGCAGCTGCACAGGCTGCACTAGCGCTGGTTCATGATTGGCTGCAGGCGATCGGGTGTATAATTGAGTAAGAGCTATATTTGATGTGAATATGTCTTCCTTGTATCTGAGGATACAGTTCAGGTCATGTTTATGGAATTTAAAATCCAAATACATACAAACAGTTTCTTTAAGATATGTTCTCAATTTTAAGTCTTGGTCAAATAAAAACTAGATTATTCCAACTTTAGGAGCTGCAGTGTTCTCCAGCTTCACCAGCAGATCCTCTCTACAAGTCACTGTGGGAAAAAAGCGACATAAACGGCAACAACTCGACTTGAACAAACCCGTTTTTATTGCACTTCGTGGGGACAGAACGGACGCCTGCATTTTGTACAAAGTTATAATTTTCTAAAATGACCACAAAACACACTTTCTCTTTTGAACTAACACTGCACAGTTTTACAAGCTGCTTTCAAACTACTCACCAATGCATGTTTCAGGTCTTCTTGTATTTTTAATGAAATTTGGATCCACTAGAACGCAGTTATTCTCTACTTGTGGGAGGCCCAATTTTATACACATTTTTTAGCCTCCTTTTTAAAAAAAATGTTGGCACATTTTACATCTGCACTATGTACATTTTCTGCTGAGGGTTCATTCTCTGTTTATCTCTCTGAAGATGTTATTGCCTGGAACGTTCCACAATATGGCATTAAACATATCTATCGTTAGGCCTACTCAGTTGGCGCTGTAATGTCTACGAGGGTTTTTAGATTCTTTGCAGATGTGCGGAAAACTTCACAGTGGTATTATTTAAATATTTATTAGAGGAATGAGCATTGGTGCTGGCACAGAAACGTAGGCAAACCAATAACATCTCCATTGAGACAAGCAGGTGGCGGACCCTCCACAGAAGTTACATAGTGTACCTTTAATACCATATATTTGCAACCCGCTTGTTTTCGGTTCGCTCCCACCAGTTGGGAATGGCTGCGTTTGGAAAGCGTTTACAGAGCAGCCCGTGTATATTTCATTGTCTTAATATAACTAATATTGTCCCATAAAACGTCGAAGCCAAAAAGACTTTAGTCAGTCCTGTTTTAATTCCTGCCTTATACAGAACTAGCCATAATCTGTTGATTTCAAGTGTTCTTCGTTTAATGTTAGGAGTGTTCTGTTACGGGCAGTGGTGGTCACCTGGGGTACGGTTACGGTGCCATTTTTATTCAGTCATTTTACTGTGTCCCACTATATTTGAAATTGTGTTACATTTCTTGCACTTATTCCAGAAACATTCCCACTTAAGGTTGAATACTTGACTGTCTTTATCTGTAGGAAAAGAGGTGAAAATGTGGGGCTGTCGTCGTAGCAATTATTTCCAAATAGAATGACCTATCTTTACTGTTGTCCAAAGTCCTCAAAATGGCATCTGTAATAAGAAGATGAAGTTATTTTTAAGCAGAGATCCTCTTGCCTGAAGGTTGTCAACACACTCTGCTCTGCTGTTGTGTCTTTGGCAATACATTTCCACCACCTCCAGTATTTGCAGCTTTGGTGTTTTAGTGCCGTTTATTACTAACCTTAAAGGCACTGTACCTGATTTTTACTGTCTTAACAACGTGAAAAACAAAACTAATTCATTTGAAACAGTTTGCAGTGGTCCAGAGTTTTTCCTCATGCATTTTAATTATTCACCACAGTGAGTTTAGAAGCACTTTTTACAACTTTCAGAGACCACTGCAGAGTTTTGCTGTGGAGGTAAAGCTAACAGTAACTAGCATGCTAACACGCACTTCCTGATGATCAGATGATCAGTAAAATGCTTTAGAATTAGATGCAAACAGTCCCCTTATTTAGAGCTCATGAGCTGCTTCTACAATACATCTGTACTGAGACAAAGTTTGCTCAAATACAGCAAAACAAATCAGGTACAGGCACTTCACTACATTTTAATATCAAAGTTACAAAACTATAATTCTACTTTAAACCAGACCTACCTTGTGTTGTCATTTTGAACCCAACAGTTGACAACTACTGCCCAGTATGAAATTAATGTTTAAAAAATGAAACCATAAATAACAAAGAAAAGAGAGTATATCCTGTACTGTAACAATACAATCCTCTTGGTATTTTAGATACTGTATCTTACTGTAAAAACATTTAAATTGTACAAATGTATGAATGCTTCACATGTGTTTGGGTTACAGGCGCTCGGACAATAAGGACGGGGAATATGTAAATAAGATGTGATAGTTTTGGCATTTATGGATTAACAGCTGTTTTCAGTGGTAACGTTTGGTTAGGATTAACAATGCACTTTTCAAAACTTCTATTTTACTACAATTTTGAGGCCCAAAGTGCTTCAAGACAAAGCAGAAATAATAGCAAATGTTAATACAATACATCCACGATACAATGACTGTTTAAAGGCTATCAGGTTCATTCACTCAAAGGTCCACTGGTTTTCATTCTATGTACTCTTATAGTGATCAAGCAAAACAATATGACCACCTGAACAGAGAGCCGACAAACCTGCACTTCTTTGGACCATTTCTGATTGATACAGATGGGAACACCCCAAAGGCTGAACCTGGACTAACGCAAGTTTAACTGAGGAGTAAAAGAGGTCTAAACCAGGTCAAAACCAGGGCCAAACGGGGTCTAAACCAGGACTAAACGAGGTCTAAATCAGAGCCAAACCAGGTGTAAACCAGTGCCATACCAGGTTTAAACCAGGTCTAAACCAGATCTAAACCAGGCAGGCCATAAGCACCTTTAATAGATAGTTCAGTATCTGTACTCCAGAAATATGCCACAAAAGCTGTATTAAACTAGATCTAAACCAGGACCAAACCAGGTCTAGTCCAGGTCTAACCCAGGTCTAAACCACCTCTTTTAGGAACTGACAAATGCAGATTGGGAACTAGAACAAGTGCTGTACTAAAACCAGGTTTAGCCTATTTTACCCAGGATTAAATCAGGTCTAAACCCGGACATAACCATGTCTAACCCAGTGCAATACCCAACCCCAAATTAAAAATGATTAGGTGTTATTTCTTTCAAAAAATGTGAGCCCTTTTGGTGCCACGTCAGAGTGGCTCATATGCAGAGCTCATAATGTTTTGCTTGATGGGAGTTCAGATCCTGGACTGTTTTGTTGCAGACTGACGCAAGTGTTGAATGATTTTTTCTCTGTTTTAAATTTGAAATGTGTTTTGTCTTTGTGGAAAGTTGTTAAAGAAAAAAAAATCTAAATTCAAAATCTTGCTCCCTTTCTAAGTCTGCTTCAGTCCTCCTTAATATGTGTTTGTCACTGAATTGAAAAAGCACTTAAAAATGCAATAGCAAAACTGAGCCACTTCTTTAAGACCTTGGCTTGGTGGTCAGTAGAAATCAGAGCTTCTTGATTGGTGGGTCAGGACCTAGAGTTTTAATCCAGTTATTTTGAGAAACTTTTTTATTTTAAAGTGTTCTTTTTTTTGTAGTAACTTTTTATTTTTTTCCAATTGGAAGGTGCATGTTATCTCTGTGTTCTCTTCTGCTCCCCTCGCCATCCAAAACATGCTTCTAAATTACTGGTCAATTATTAAGACCCAGTTTAGTTCTGGTTTAGTCCAAGTTAAGGTCATATATGTTTTAGACCTGGTTTAGGCCTGGTTTAGGCCTAGTTTAGTCCCAGGTTTAATACACTTTTGGATTGGTTTAGATCTTATTGAGACCTAATCTATAGTCCAGATTTAGGTCTTTTGGTTTACCCAGTCTCAAAACTGGTTTGGTACCGGGCTTGACTAGATGTTTTAAGACCTAACTGCTCCTGATTTAGTGCATTTAGACCTGTTTTTTACCTGGTTTAGTCATGGTTTCAGTTAGTTGTTACAAACATTAAGACTGCAAATCACACTAGTCTTGGTTTTGTCAGGGTTAGATCCTGGTTTAGTCCTGGTTAATTTGATCCTGGATGACTTCTGGTCTGGTCCAGATTTAGTCCAAGTTGGTTTACCGGGTCTAGACCTGGTTTGGTACCTTGTTTATCTAGATTTTCAATACCTATAAAGACTGAGTGAGGCCACATTTAGTGCTGTTTTGGATTAAGATACAGTCTTGATGGAGATCCAGTCATGATGTGGACCTGATTTGGTCCTGGTTTGGTCCTAATGTTAGACCTGGTTTGGTTCTAGTCCAGGTTTAGTCCTAGTCTGGACCAGGTTTAGCCCCAGTTTAGTTTCTATATTTATTTGTTGTGCGCCTAAGTCAACATTGTACTTTGTATTGACTGACCTGACCCACCATCTGAGACCCTCTGCCATAGAAAACTGTATCATATAATGTTGTGCTAAATACTGTACATGTAAATAGAAGCATTTTGTATCCTCTGAACCTTTGCATTTAAAACCTTTCATCAGAACCCACAGCTGAAGACAATGCAATGAAATGGTACTCATTAAGGCACTTTGCACTGGTTAAAACTACGGGACCTTTGTAAACTTTATTTGGAGTGAAATATTCCAGTCTATGTCATAATTACTTATGTTCAGAAATAACTTACTTTTTGTTAATTTTTTTCTAAACTTAATAAATTACCCAGAACAAACATGTCTCTGTGTCTTTCTCTGTTGTAATGATCAAATGAAGATTAAGTTAATGTCATACTGTGAAACATTCTAGGAAAGGATTCTGAAGGTGTGGCCCATGAATACACAGAAAAGTGGCCAAATCAGATACCAGTTTAGGAGAGTATAGAATAAACAACACAACTTTCGAAACATAAATCCTTAGTCGCATTTAAAATATATGCAAGCTATAAACAAGAACCAAACACTGTTCCGTGCAAAATGATGAGAACATGTCTGGCCTTGCAGGAACATGAATCGCTTGTACAAGTTGCTGAAGGTCTAAATTTGTCTTTTGAGCTTTCAGATAAACTGGGCCATTGAACTTTTCCACTGAGTTTATCTGTTGCACATTTTTACCAATCACGAAGCGCAGCGGGACCATTGCGTAATGCGTCTTTGGCACTGTGCTCCGCCCACTTCCTTTGGGGAAAAAAGTGGTCAGCTATTTTTTTTAGCTGACATCTTTGTGTTTTAGCCGTTAGCTTTGCTTGTTTAGAAACTTTTACACCCAGTTTCATCTGTCAAAGTAAACACACGAACTCCACGCTGTGCGCCAGAGCCGATAAGAGGCCGGGGAAAGGTAAATTTGAGCTGTAGTTCGGTGCGCCGTGACGCGGTAATGGCGGCTGCCTCTCCCAGGGCTCGTCGCTTCTTACGAAAAGGGAAGGTGTAGTTAGCTTTAATGGTGCCTCGTAACACTGACGTCTATTGACGCGGTAAGTTGCGTGCCAGTGACAGAGTTACACATTTTTCTCATTGAGACAAAAGCTCATCCATCTCGCGTAAAGCAGAGTGGTCCAACTTGTAGCGTTTGGAGCGCTTTAAAGTCGTGTTTTAAACGTTTTCACATGTTGACATCCGCTTTACGAAGGCACTGGCATACGATAGGAAATGTAATGTTACTATTGATAATTTTCGTGTGTGCATAAAGGGATTGTCTCTACTTTATTTGTTTACGAGTTGGGGTAAAAATCTGATGTTGAGTTGGAAAGTTGTGTGCAGGGCCTAGCTAAAGTCGGGAACTCCAAAAGGCGCTGTGGCTAACATGAATCAAAGAGGAAGTCCATAACTTGACACTTTAATCCCACACGTTGAATGCTAATTTTAATTTATTTTACTTCCATAACGCTTTAAACCCTCTAATTTTCTTGCTTTTTCTATATTTAACTTATTCTAGTGGTAAACTACAGCGCCACAGGCCAAAGAGTGGATCAAACCATTTACTCCTGTTGGCGACAAACGGCTGTGTCACCCTAGAGGCGCTCAGTGTTATTCAAACATCACATTTATCAATTCATTTGTTTTAGTGAAAATGGAAGATGTACAGATTGGCACCAATGGCACTGACTCTTCCTCCACAAACTCACAGGTAGCCCAACAGGTAACGCATAGCAAAGCGCGCAAACCTGCGTAATTGTGCAGTGGAATAGGCGCTGTCCGCTTGTGCCAGGCTGTGCTTTTAGTCACTGCTGCAGTAAAGCTTGCAGGCGTGAGGAAGAGCTTTAAGCGCATTTCAGTTTGCCTGCTAGTACTGCCGAACTTTGATTGTGTCACCATATGTCAGGGGGGAAAGCCTGATAAGATTCAGTTTTTTAATATTTTGTGTTGAAGTTTTATTTCATTTTAAAGGTGTACTATGAAGCTTTTTGATGGAGTCTTTACTACTTCTCTCCATGGATATGTTATTGTTAGCCTGGAGTGCTCTAATATGTGATATTAATCTTAATCTTCATGGAGACCAGCAGGCACCAGCACTAGGCCAATTTACATGTTAGATTTGTGGAGTGGTACAAATGAATGTTTTCAAGATATTTGTTGATTAAATCAATCAAAGTTTAATGCCATAGCGTGGAACAGTCCGGGCAAAGTACTAACGTCTGCATGGAGAACAGTTACATAGTGCACCTTTAACAAATGTCCTCATTAAAGAACAAATAACTACTTGTTCAGTTATGGGATAAATTTAAAGATGTTTTGCATTATATATGGGCCCACACAGCACTTTTTTATCATATTCTTTTAACAGTAATTATAAGTGTTTCTCAATTACTGACATTTAAAATATTGCACTGTATTGCACTGTATTTGTCTCATCTGTATTTGCACGTTTGCATGCTCTGCCTTAGATATAGGTTTGCACAGGCTGCATTTCAGCTGCTGCTAAAGTTCACTTTCTGACCATCCACAAATGTTCCATTTCCAAACGGGGAGTTCACATGTTTTTACTTCCGCTTGTATTTTGTTGCAACACTTTAAACAGTGTGTCTGGAATTTGTTTTTACAGTAACTTTATTTTCAAGGTTAAGATAATTATGGACGGTACATTCAGCCCACTTTTGTATCAGACGTCTGTAAGACTTTATGATCTGCCCATCGATCGTGCTTTTCCTTAACAAAATGACTATCTCTGTGTTAATATTTGCAGAGATTACTTTACCTAAAGAATTGCAGCTTTAGTGATTTCCTAAATGTGACCTCTGTAATTTAGATTAGATCACTATATATCTACTGGATATGCACAGCTCTGTTGGACAACTCTAGTTTAGCTTCTGTTGCTCAGTTGTGTCTGTGCAAACATTAGCCATCATTGCGCTGCACTGTGTTTTGGCTTGTGGTGTGTGAGTGTATGCCTATGGGTATTTATCACATTGTGGGGACTTCAGACGGTACACACACTTGGATCATGGTGGCAAAAATCAGGTCTCCATGACGTAAAACCTTTTTTAGATCAGCAGCATAGTTTTAAGTTTAGATCTGAGTTAAAATAGGGCACGGTTAGGGTTACTAAAACTAATATTGAAACTAGATACTCATTTGAGTCGGTATTGATACTGAAAAAAGTCACATTCACAGGACACGATGTCTTTAGAATGATCTTGACTTGTATCAGAACAAGTATAAGGGCACACAGACTAGTATACGCCCATGGAGCACTACCTGCACCACTGAGGGATTACACAGATATAAGGCCACATGGTAAAATTGTCATTGTGCTGTCAGAATCCGCACTGAATATCAAGTCTATTCCAACATTATGTCATAGAGTTTGACATTTTAGTACCGTGACAACACTATTAGGGTTAGGGCTTAGGTTAAGGTTAGGCAAATAGTGACTGTTGTTACGGGTAGGATTAGTTTTCAGGAAATTAATGTTAGTCAAACCCAAAGTGTGTATGGCCACATTCCATTTTTTCCCCTACTTCCTTGTCCTTGATTCCTCTCCTCAATCCTCTACTTTTCAGCTGTCAATCAAATGTGTCATGTTAAGTGGTGTCCCAAAGAAAACCACAGAAGGAAGGAGTAAACCTGAAGGGGATTCAGGAGCAGACACAAGAGAAAAGAATCAAACTTTATTGGTCTCAGTTTAGATCTTCTCTGTGGGCGGGACTTCCTCACCCATTTCCTGCAGAATCAAGGAGAGGAATCAAGGAGAAGGAAGTGAGAAAAGAGAAATTAGATGCAGCGCGTGTGTGTGTTCGTGCGTGCGTGTGTGTGTGTGTTCGTGCGTGCGTGTTCTCTTCCTGCGGCGCTCTCACTTCCCGGTTGTGTTTCTGCAGATGTCATTGGCCGGTTCTCCTGTCACTGTTGTACAGCTGCCCGGGGGACAGTTACAGGTTCAGGGGGTGATCCAGTCTGCGCAGTCCTCAGTCATCCAGTCTCCACAGGGACACACTCCACAGGTCAGACTCGGAGCTGTGGCACTAGGGCTGAACCAGTTGGGAAAATCATCTCAATGTGAATTTACTGACCAACAGTGCAATTGTGTTGGGATTCTATTTACATTTACATTGTGAACCTGTCCAGAAGAATTGACAGAAATAATGAAATGAAACCGCAAACAACACAATCACTTTTCAACGTGTTTGTCAGGATTTCCAGAATTTTAAATCTAAAAAAATGGCCTATCTGTGAAAAAATGTCTCAAATCTGTCATATGCACTTTAAATTTGGCAGTGGACACAATGGTGAACAGTTCTGTGACGATTAATGTGCCCTTTTATTTTGGCATCATGAAAGTACTATAGAATGATGCATGGTGGTGTGCCATAGTGTGTGTCATCCATTTCCTACATTGTCTATAGGCAGTAGACACGTTTGGCCATAGAAAACGTTTTATGTTCAGCTCTTCTCTGCACCCTGTACGTCCCATTTCCTAATTGTGTTTTATTCTCTAACATTCTCCTGTCTTCAGACCCAGGGCTCAGACAGTGACGATTCACAGGACTCTTCAGACAGCGGAGCTGCAGCACAGAGACCCAGAGAGCTGCTCGCCCGACGGGAGTCATACAAGTAAATACACCACTATGATACTGAGTCTTACAAGTAAATACACCACTATGATACTGAGTCTTACAAGTAAATACACCACTATGATACTGAGTCTTACAAGTAAATACACCACTATGAAACCAAGCGCCTGAGAGAGAGGGTGGTCTGTGGTCTGTGTGTGTGACGGAGCCAGTCCATCTCTGATTCTAGGCGGTGTTTCCCCCCTAAATGTACTGCGGCCACACTGGCGGTGCCCGCGCACACACATGCTGATTCATCACGCACACACGCACACGAGTTCACTCCCCGCTTTCCTCGCTGTTATCTGTCCGTGCCGTATGCGTTATTACCTGCCGTTTTCCCCCTCTTTCCTCCGCTACTAATTCGCCAAGGGCGCACACTTGAGCGCGTTAGATATTTTATTTCCTACCTGTTCACTGCCGCCGTCTCTCTCCCCCAACGCGGCGCCTCTGCCAAACCGAGCTGCTATTTCCCGGTAGTTGAAATAGGCGCTGTTCGCGCCATGGTGCTGACCATGTGACGCACGTTATGCAAGATGACTTTTTATACATTAGTAAGCCTTTATTTTCGTCTGTTAATGTACAATATTACTGTATTACTGTTATAATTTTTATATATTGCTCAGTGGGAGGGGCAAGGGGGTATAAAGGGGAGCCCTTCCTGGCTGCCAATCAGTCTGCCACTGGTTACACAGCAGGTAACATCAGTGTGCTGCAGAAAGTTCAGAAGGAGAGTTAAAGTTGGACTCATTTATTTCTCCTTTTGATGTAAATACTGACAGGTCATTTTCGCTCACTGTAAATATTTTTGCACTGTTTGGGGATTTTTGCACTTTGGACACTGGCACAATAAAATCCACCTGCACTTGGAAAATCGATCTTGCCTGAGTTTTCATTGAGCCCCGCGACAGTGTGTGTGTGTTTGGTGTATGAAACGCACTGTCACACAATTAAAGAAGGCTTTACAATAACTATCCATCTTTTTGCATCCAAGTATTGAGAATAATGAAACACATACTCTGCTTTGAACAGAAATAGAGGCCTCAGACATCATCTGTCTCCCATTTACAACTCCATCCTCAGATCTAAATCAAAACAAAGGAAACAATAGTGAAATAGAAATTGTAAACAAGTAGTTTCAGAATAATTTCAGTGTAGTTGGCGCCCCCTTCAGGCAAATATAAAGCAGTGTCCTCCAGCAATCTGATCACCACTGAAGCAGCAGCTTGGAGCTGCAAAACGTATTTGACCAAAATAAACTTTTGTCCTGTTGACTAATTTAATTTCTCCTTTGCCATATTGTCTACACCAAACTGGTACACGTTTGTCTCCATGGAGATGAGTTTAATGCCATACTGCGGAACATTCCAGATGTTCTCATGGGGACAAGCAGATGGGAGATTAAGGACATGTATTGCCTGGGTGGACTGTCATCAGTGCAGTTCCAGTGTCCAAAAGATGTCCTCCTGTCACTATAACAAACGTCACTGATGCCAACACTGATGCTGAGACTGTTTCTACATCTGTCCTCAACATTCCATAAACCAAAGTTTTTGTCTTTTCCAGAAAAATCCTGAATGAACTGTCCTCTGAGACGGGAGCAGAGATCAGTGCTGTGTCCACAGGCGTCACTGGAGTCGCAGTCCCCTCCACACCCATCTACCAGACGAGCACCGGGCAGTACAGTACGTCCTGTCTGAAGACCACCAACAGCACAAATACACACTAGCATTTATTCTGACCACAAAATAGATTTCAGCCATACTCTTTTCAGGCCTAGAATTGTAAAGGTTTAAAAAATTACGGTGATCATTTACAGTGATGGCCGAAAGTATTGGCACCCCTGCAATCCTGTCCTATAATACTCAATTTCTTCCAGAAAATGATTGCAATCACAAATGCTTTGGCATTAATATCTTCATTTGTTTTTCTTGCAATGAAAAAACACAAAAGAGAATGAAAAAAAGTCAAATCAAATATTATTTTACACAAAATTCAACAAATGGGCTGGACAAAAGTATTGGCACCCTCAGCCTAATATTTGGTAGCACAACCTTTAGACAAAATAACTGCGAACAACCGCTTCCGGTAACCATCAGTGAGTTTATTACAACGCTCTGCTGGAATTTTAGACCATTCTTCTTTGGCAAACTGCTCCAGGTCCCTGAGATTTGAAGGGTGCCTTTTCCAAATTGCCATTTTGAGCTCTCTCCACAGGTTTTCTATGGGATTCAGGTCTGGACTCATTGCTGGCCACTTTAGAAGTCTCCAGTGCTTTCTCTCAAGCCATTTTCTAGTGCTGTTTGAAGTGTGCTTAGGGTCATTATCCTGCTGGAAGACCCATGACCTCTGAGGGAGACCCAGCTTTCTCACACTGGGCCCTACATTATGCTGCAAAATCTGTTGATAGTCTTCTGACTTCATAATTCCATGCACACGGTCAAGCAGTCCAGTGCCAGAGGCAGCAAAGCAACCCCAAAACATCAGGGAACCTCCACCATGTTTGACTGTAGGGACCGTGTTCTTCTCTTTGAAGGCCTCATTTCTTTTCCTGAAAACTCTGTGTTGATGCCCGTTCCCAAAAAGCTCTACCTTTGTCTCATCTGACCAGAGAACATTCTTCCAAAATGTTTGTGGCTTTCTCAGGTAGGTTTTGGCAAACTCCAGCCTGGCTTTTTTGTGTCTCTGGGTCAGAAATGGGGTTTTCCTGGGTCTTCTACCATAGAGTCCTTTTTCATTCAGATGTCGGCGGATAGTACGGGTTGATACTGTTGTACCCTCGGACTGCAGGGCAGCCTGAACTTGTTTGGATGTTAGTCTAGGATTTTTCCCACCATCTGCACAATCTTACGCTGAAATCTGTAATCGATTTTCCTTTTCCGTCCAGATCTGGGGAGGATAGCCACAGTGCCATGCTCTTTAAACTTCTTGATGACACTGCGCACAGTAGACACAGGAACTTCAAGATCTTTGGAGATGGACTTGTAGCCTTGACATTGCTCATGCTTCTTCACAATTTTGTTTTTCAAGTCCTCAGAGAGTTCTTTGGTCTTCTTTCTTTTCTCCATGCTCAGTGTGGTGTGTGTGTGGCACAGGACAGAGGTTGAGTCAACTTCAATCCATTTTAACTGGCTGTTGGTGTGATTTAGTTATTGCCACCACCTGTTGTGTGCCACAGGTGAGTACCAGGTTTTATTAATTATTCAAATTAGAGAAGCAGCACATGATCTTTCAAAGGGTGCCAATACTTTTGTCCACCCCTTTTTATGTTTTAGTGCAGAATTATATTCAATTTGGCTTTTTGACAATTCCTTTTTGTGATTTGTCATTGAAGATAAATTAAATGAACATTTTAATGTCAAAGCAGTTGTGATTGCATTCATTTTTGGGAGAAATTGGGCCTTTTCTGACGGAATTTCTGGGGTGCCAATACTTTCGGCCATCACTGTATGTGTGAAATTCATCTCTAGAGGAAAAAGACTATTTCCTTAACCTTTATATCGAGTTACAAAGTGTGACATCACAGGTCCAAAATCGTCTCTTAATCATTTTAATGGTAATTGTTTTTAGATATTAATATTTTGATTATTTGCATAGAAAATTATTGTAAAAAATGTGTGCCTAAAAGCATAATGTAAAGGTACTTTTAACAGTAAGGTAAAACCATACTTTGAAACAGTGAAATTAAACAGGAATCCAGTGTAAAAGTGTATAATGGGTAATAGTGAAATGTGAAAATGTTAATGTTTATAATTCAGTTCTGGTCACACACACTCTACTTTTGCCCGCAGTTACTATAGGAGCCAATGGGACGATCCAGTTGGCATCTCCAGGCTCCGATGGGCTCCAGGGGGTGCAGGCTCTGACCATGTCCAGTGCGGGAGGAGCTCAGTCGGGCACCGCCATCCTGCAGTACGCCCAGACTCCGGACGGGCAGCAGATACTCGTGCCCAGTAACCAGGTGGTGGTGCAAGGTGAGGTCATGTTGGCAGTGTCATGTCATGTAAAGGCTCGTTACATCCACTGTAAAAGTCTCCCTACTGGCAGCTCACTGTTAACACTGAGACTGTGCTGCACCGCAGTGTTTAAAGGGTCTGATCTGTACCCAGTTTTTCCCAATATCTGAGCAAAATGTGTCTTACCCCAGTACAGATAGACTGTATAAGCATCTCTTGAGGTCAGAATAAGTCTGCTGTGTTCTGTCTGCATCTAATTTGGCTAATTTAGCGTGCTAGTTGTTAGGGAGTGTTGCTGTTATGGTAAAGCTCTATTGTGGAAGCTTTTATAAACTCATTACGGTGAATAATTAAGATGTTCAAAAGCATGAGGTCCAAATCTGTTCTCAGTTTGTACTTGTGATACATCTTTTCCGTCCAGGAGCTGGAGGTGAGATGCAGACGTACCAGATCAGGACCGCACCATCCTCCAGCTCTCTGCAGCAGACCGTTGTCATGACGAGTCCTGTGGGACTGTCCCAAACCAAGACCGATGACCCCACACTAAAGAGGGAGATCAGGCTCGCCAAGAACAGGTAAGGCTTAAAACGTATACACATGCAGTGTTTAACAGCTGTAATGCTCATTTATTCTTCGTTATAAAACTTTTTCATTTGATGTTTTCTTTCTCAAGCTGATTATTATAGAAAGCAGGATGAG
This sequence comes from Odontamblyopus rebecca, assembly GCA_030686955.1. Classification (NCBI taxonomy): domain Eukaryota; kingdom Metazoa; phylum Chordata; class Actinopteri; order Gobiiformes; family Gobiidae; genus Odontamblyopus; species Odontamblyopus rebecca. The sequence goes on along the minus strand of CM060656.1, from coordinate 2,555,206 downwards.
CCTCATACTGCCAGATCCTAGGACTAAAACCAGTAACACATACACTTTAAATGCCTCTGATCTGAACGGTCACTCCCTAAACCCCAGCACCTGCACCAGTCATGAGTCAGTGCTAGTGCAGCCTCTGAGCTCAGGGAGGGAATTCTGGAGGTTCTGAGTTTTCAAATGAGGCCTGTGCATATACTGAGAGTGAGAAACATTTATGTCGCCTCTGTCTGCAGGCGAAGGCTCTGGCGACGCAGTTGTGGTTGCGCTGGGTACATGACCTGTCTAACAACATAGAACAAACTTAAACGCAGTATGGTGTCATGTCATTGTAATTGTTTAGAATAATCCCCAGACTTCTAGTGTTGTTTCAATCGTTTATTATTAACCTCCATCTCTCTTTGGCCTGTCCTCCTTACTCTGCTGTACATTAAATGGATTTGGCTGCAGAGAGTGGGCAGTGAGTCGTGCTGTTGTGATGAGCTCATGAAAAACCCTTTAGACTTTGAGTAAAACAAGATCAGAGGGTCAGACGAGGTCAGGGGAGAGGGGCGTTTCAGGTGAACACAAGCGGATAACTCACAGCTAACTCACAGCTAACTCACAGCTAACTCACAGCTAACTCACAGCTAACTCACAGCTAACTCACAGCTAAGGCAGCTTGAAGGTAGGATAGTTCTTGTTTTCCTGAATCCTACACGAATCACAGATTTAGAAAATGCAGTTGGATGTCACAGTGGGCGCGTATTAAAAACGGGGTAGATCAGAGCAGTGACTCACTCTAAATAAAACTTTGAGACGATTAATAAGGGAAGCAACTATAGCAGAATTAAAAGCTCTGAAAAGTCGAGTTCTGTTTTCATCAAAAAATTTCATCAAAAATCTAAACTTTTCCCATTTTTGAAACCGCAAACTAGCACAATTTTCTCAACATTTCTTCCATCTGTTTTCAGGGAGGCAGCTCGCGAATGTCGAAGGAAGAAAAAGGAATATGTGAAATGTTTGGAAAACCGTGTGGCCGTTCTGGAAAACCAAAACAAGACGCTCATAGAGGAACTGAAAACTTTAAAGGACCTGTATTGTGTGAAAACTGGATAATCGCAAAGGGTTGAAATCAAAACTGCAGCTCAGTCGGCGGACTCTCGGGCAGGTTTGTGGGAACACTTTATTTCAGGTGCGATTCTTCAGTTTTATATTTGTGTAACGTCATGTGATGGCAGTCTGATACTCTCGACAGAACAAGCGCAAAACCAGTTCAAATCGAGTTAGGACATAGTGTGAAGCGTAAACGACGGACGCCATTTTGGGGACTAATTATGACGTTCAAATCAGGAGTCAGTTCAGTGTCCTTCAGTTTTGTACTCTCAAATGACTTGAAATTTTAGATTCAATTTTCAAATCAGAATTCAGTTCATTGTCCTTTTTTAAGTATCCAGTAATGTTTTAATTTGAGATCAGGATTCAGTTCACAATGTTCAGTTTTCGAGTGTCCAGGAGCTCCAGGAGCATTCATATTAGAGAAGAGACTGAAATCTGAAGTGCTAAAGCAATACAAGAATCATATGCATTTCAGAACGTGTTTCCCCACTAAACAGGACAGTCTTTGCCGCCTTTGTACTTTGTGATAAGTCAATAGTTCAGTTCAAATGTTACAGTTATTTGTGGAACTCGTATTAAAGATGCATTTCCACAGGTAGAATGTGGATGTTTAGAATCGTTCTGTTATCTCACTAAAAAAAAACATTCTTTAAATCATGTTGGCCTTAAAGTTGGACTGTGTAACTTCCTGTTGGAGAGTGCGCCACCTGCTCGTCTTCAGGCCAAGTTACAGGTCAGGTTTGTGACGAGGCAAGCGCGAGGAAAAGTGAGAGTGGATGTTTTTGAGGGGAGTTTTGAACAATAAAAACGCCTGTAATAAACAGAAATGCTGTGTTATTAGAATACTGTGGAACTGTAAAGGGAAAGCACTAACGTGTTCATTAAGACAAACAGGTGGCAAACCCTTGACCGGAAAAGTGACACAGTGCCACTTTAAATGACATGATGAAATAATTAAAAAAAAAAGAATGACGACTTTATCAGTTCAGATACAGATTTCAAAACTAAATCTTTTACGCATCTGCGTCAGCTGATACCAGTCCACAGATGAAAACAAAAAATAAGACCAAACTGATCCAAATGGGTTCTGAAGCTTTTTTATTCTGTGTCCCTCAAGTAACTACAGAACAAATTTGTCAAACAATATAACAATGTGAGACTTTCTGGGCCGACTATGACCATTACATAGTCTTATTCCATACATTTACATGTCCAGTCAGGATATCGGCTGAAGCTATATTTGAAAGCAGTATCGATATCAGGTGCCAGTATTGGATCGGTGCCTCCATGGCCCATACTGCGCCATGTTAGAATGTAGTTTCCTCATTACAAACAGACCTGGAATTATGTTTCATTTCATTCAGATTTAAGCTGAGTTCTTCCCTCAGCCAGAAAACACTCTGTTCCACCTTGTGATGTCATGTGGTAATACAGGAAGTGCTCTACTGTGCTCCACTGTGTTTTTAAACTTCATTTCAGACCTGGAAATGCCAGTCTCTACTGAGCAAATGGCAAATGGTGGTTAACTTAAACAACCACTACATGACCTAAAGTGGAACAGAGCATTTTGAGCTTTAAAAATGTAAAAATGTCACTAAAGTTACTCAAACGTGTGAATGAAACAGAGCAGAACTCCACATATGTTTTTGGTAAATGAAAAATAATTCTAACGCAAAGGTTAATTTTGACAAATGTAAAACGCCCAGTCTTTTTAGAACTGGTTTTGGACTTGTTCTTGTTTCCACCTGCTGTTTTTAATCGCTATAACATTTATAGTTGTGTACATTTTAATACTGGGAAGTTTGAAACCGTGAGCTTTACTCTCACTTTCTAAATGTATCCCTTGGTTTATTTTTGTGTTTTTAAAATTGCTGATTTTTTTTTTTCTTTCTAACCTCTTCAGATTTTTAACTGTATGAACTATTTCACATCATGTTTTCAGTTTTATTTTTTGTGAACCAATTCTGATGTTATGTTTCCCATAAAGGAGGTGTTACAGATGTCATTCCTTAGTGCAGTGCAATGGACGATAGAACGGACGTGTCATGTTTGGGTTTGGTTGTTTTTTGCCAGTTACTTCGACAATCAGGGAAAAGCACATTGTCCAGGTAATATTTATTGGGTGAAAAAAAAGAACAAGCAGTTTATGAAAATCATGATTGTGTAACAAAATAAATCTATTTTCACTTTACTTGTGTGTTGAATGTTTCAGCTTTCACTCTTGGGTTCAGGTACATTCTTCCTTCACTGGAGAATTTGACCTTTTTATGCTATATGTTTTGGGTTAATGTTGGAATCTCACCCAGAAAGAGGGAGAACATGCAAATACCACACAGACTCCACAGCCAGGACAAAATGTATACAATCAAAAAAATATATACCGGTAGATAAATACAGATGGAAAGAGAGAGACACAGTAAATAGAAACATGTAGAGATGGAGATGGATTGAGAGTTAGATAGAGATGGATTGATTATATACACACACACACGATCATTTTCAAGATTTTCCGTTCTAAATCATTGGTTGTTCGGATCAGCAGTTTCAGTTAAATCTATCATATAGCAGAAAAACACAGTGATATTTGAGAAGTGAAATTAACTTTATAGGATTTACAGAAAGTGCAATAATTACGGTACTTAAACAAAAGTCGGCGGGTGCATAAATCTGGGCCCAACAGAAAAATGACATCAGTATTTAGTAGCTCCTCCTTTTGCAGAAATAACAGCCTCTAAACGCTCTAAAAATTGATAATAAACTTTGAACGTGAACTTGAACTTGAAATATCGCATGAAAAAATCTAGTTAAAGATGCACTATGTAACTTCCCTGCTTGTTTGTATGGAGGTGTCATTGCTCTGCTTGGAATGTTCCTGAGTGTGACATTAACCAGCTCTGCCTGACATTAGTAAAGAACATGCCTTTTTATTGCTCAAAATACCAAGAAAAACAGGCATTCTGACCTCTCCACAGATCTGACCTGTAATTTGGTCTGGTCTGGTCTCCGTGAAGATAAAAAGTGTTAAAGCCATACTCCAGAAAAGTTACACAATGCACCTTTATATCGAGTACTTTACTACTTTTACTTCATTGTGTTGTACCACTGACATCACAATACTTTTATAATCTACTTTTCTATCTATTAAACCCCCACTGCAGATACAGCTTCTGCTGTGCCCCACCTCCCCCTGTACCCCCTCATCTTCTCATCCGCTCGTCGTTCCCTTCACTCTCCTCTTCCTCTCATTGTCCCCTTTACTCTCCTCTTCCTCTCATTGTCCCCTTTACTCTCCTCTTCCTCTCATCACCCCTTTCACTCTCCTCTTCCTCTCATCGTCCCCTTCACTCTCCTCTTCCTCTCATCACCCCTTTCACTCTCCTCTTCCTCTCATCACCCCCTTCACTCTCCTCTTCCTCTCATCACCCCTTTCACTCTCCTCTTCCTCTCATCACCCCCTTCACTCTCCTCTTCCTCTCATTGTCCCCTTCACTCTCCTCTTCCTCTCATCACCCCCTTCACTCTCCTCTTCCTCTCATTGTCCCCTTCACTCTCCTCTTCCTCTCATTGTCCCCTTTACTCTCCTCTTCCTCTCATCACCCCTTTCACTCTCCTCTTCCTCTCATTGTCCCCTTCACTCTCCTCTTCCTCTCATTGTCCCTTTCACTCTCCTCTTCCTCTCATTGTCCCCTTCACTCTCCTCTTCCTCTCATCACCCCCTTCACTCTCCTCTTCCTCTCATTGTCCCCTTCACTCTCCTCTTCCTCTCATTGTCCCTTTCACTCTCCTCTTCCTCTCATTGTCCCCTTTACTCTCCTCTTCCTCTCATTGTCCCTTTCACTCTCCTCTTCCTCTCATTGTCCCCTTCACTCTCCTCTTCCTCTCATCACCCCCTTCACTCTCCTCTTCCTCTCATTGTCCCCTTCACTCTCCTCTTCCTCTCATCCCCCCTTTCACTCTCCTCTTCCTCTCATTGTCCCTTTCACTCTCCTCTTCCTCTCATTGTCCCCTTCACTCTCCTCTTCCTCTCATCACCCCCTTCACTCTCCTCTTCCTCTCATTGTCCCCTTCACTCTCCTCTTCCTCTCATCACCCCTTTCACTCTCCTCTTCCTCTCATTGTCCCTTTCACTCTCCTCTTCCTCTCATCACCCCCTTCACTCTCCTCTTCCTCTCATCACCCCTTTCACTCTCCTCTTCCTCTCATTGTCCCCTTCACTCTCCTCTTCCTCTCATCACCCCCTTCACTCTCCTCTTCCTCTCATTGTCCCCTTCACTCTCCTCTTCCTCTCATTGTCCCCTTTACTCTCCTCTTCCTCTCATAACCCCTTTTACTCTCCTCTTCCTCTCATTGTCCCCTTCACTCTCCTCTTCCTCTCATCACCCCTTTCACTCTCCTCTTCCTCTCATCACCCCTTTCACTCTCCTCTTCCTCTCATTGTCCCTTTCACTCTCCTCTTCCTCTCATTGTCCCCTTCACTCTCCTCTTCCTCTCATTGTCCCCTTCACTCTCCTCTTCCTCTCATTGTCCCCTTTACTCTCCTCTTCCTCTCATTGTCCCCTTCACTCTCCTCTTCCTCTCATTGTCCCCTTTACTCTCCTCTTCCTCTCATTGTCCCCTTTACTCTCCTCTTCCTCTCATTGTCCCCTTCACTCTCCTCTTCCTCTCATCCTCTCATCATCCCCTTTACTCTCCTCTTCCTCTCATCACCCCTTTCACTCTCCTCTTCCTCTCATCACCCCTTTCACTCTCCTCTTCCTCTCATTGTCCCCTTCACTCTCCTCTTCCTCTCATCCTCTCATTGTCCCCTTCACTCTCCTCTTCCTCTCATTGTCCCCTTTACTCTCCTCTTCCTCTCATCACCCCTTTCACTCTCCTCTTCCTCTCATTGTCCCCTTCACTCTCCTCTTCCTCTCATCATCCCCTTCACTCTCCTCTTCCTCTCATCCTCTCATCACCCCTTTCACTCTCCTCTTCCTCTCATCCTCTCATCATCCCCTTCACTCTCCTCTTCCTCTCATCCTCTCATCATCCCCTTCACTCTCCTCTTCCTCTCATCCTCTCATTGTCCCCTTCACTCTCCTCTTCCTCTCATCCTCTCATCATCCCTTTCACTCTCCTCTTCCTCTCATCCTCTCATCGTCCCCTTCACTCTCTTCTTCGTCTCATCCTCTCATCACCCCTTTCACTCTCCTCTTCCTCTCATCCTCTCATCATCCCCTTCACTCTCCTCTTCCTCTCATCCTCTCATCATCCCCTTCACTCTCCTCTTCCTCTCATCCTCTCATTGTCCCCTTCACTCTCCTCTTCCTCTCATCCTCTCATCATCCCCTTCACTCTCCTCTTCCTCTCATCCTCTCATCATCCCCTTCACTCTCCTCTTCCTCTCATCCTCTCATTGTCCCCTTCACTCTCCTCTTCCTCTCATCCTCTCATCATCCCCTTCACTCTCCTCTTCCTCTCATCCTCTCATCATCCCCTTCACTCTCCTCTTCCTCTCATCCTCTCATCATCCCCTTCACTCTCCTCTTCCTCTCATCCTCTCATTGTCCCCTTCACTCTCCTCTTCCTCTCATCCTCTCATCATCCCTTTCACTCTCCTCTTCCTCTCATCCTCTCATCGTCCCCTTCACTCTCCTCTTCCTCTCATCCTCTCATCGTCCCCTTCACTCTCCTCTTCCTCTCATCCTCTCATCGTCCCCTTCACTCTCTTCTTCCTCTCATCCTCTCATCATCCCTTTCACTCTCCTCTTCCTCTCATCCTCTCATCGTCCCCTTCACTCTCTTCTTCCTCTCATCCTCTCATCACCCCTTTCACTCTCCTCTTCCTCTCATCCTCTCATTGTCCCCTTCACTCTCCTCTTCCTCTCATCCTCTCATCATCCCTTTCACTCTCCTCTTCCTCTCATCCTCTCATCGTCCCCTTCACTCTCTTCTTCCTCTCATCCTCTCATCGTCCCTTTCACTCTCCGTATTTTTCATTATCCAAAAGCAGTTTCTTGGTTAACATCCTGGACAACAGTTTTTAATCCAAAACAGACGACTGAAAGTTTGACATGGAGACAAATCCCACTGGACCAACTCTGTTTATACCTGTGATTAGATCAACAGAGTGGAAATGTAAATCATTCATTTCCATAATGCGGCAGCAGAGGCCCTGTGTGTGCTGACTCCTGCTGTTAACAGCTCTGGGAGGAGGCAGGGGAGGGCAGAGGCAGGGGAGGGCAGAGGCGGGGGAGGGCAGAGGCAGGGGAGGGCAGAGGCAGGGGAGGGCAGAGGCAGGGGAGGGCAGAGGCAGGGGAGGGCAGAGGCAGGGGAGGGCAGAGGCAGGGGAGGGCAGAGGCAGGGGAGGGCAGAGGACGGGGAGGGCAGAGGCAGGGGGGCAGAGGCAGGGGAGGGCAGAGGCAGGGGAGGGCGGAGGCAGGGGAGGGCAGAGGCAGGGGAGGGCGGAGGCAGGGGAGGGCAGAGGCAGGGGAGGGCAGAGGCGGGGGAGGGCAGAGGCAGGGGAGGGCAGAGGCAGGGGAGGGCAGAGGCAGGGGAGGGCAGAGGCAGGGGAGGGCAGAGGCAGGGGAGGGCAAACAGGGAAGAGTTTGGGGAGGGGCCAGGTGAGGGCCAAGGAGGTGGAGCAGGGGCAAGTTTGAATTTGGGTGAAAGATTAGAGGGGGCAGCTGTGAGGAGCTGTGAGGGCCTTTGCTGGTCAAACGGGCACAGTTTTGTATGTTGAAGTTCAACAAATGTCAGAGCCCCTGACCGTGTGTGTGGTGTGAGAGGAGTCGATTCCTGATCTGATGATGCTTTCTAGATGGTTGGGAAGGGCCATGGGTGAAGGTGGGGAGGAGAAGGAGAGTGAAGAATCCAGTGATGGAGTAGATGTAGCAAGTCCCATTTGCTTCACCTGGGTTGGTCTGTGGGCAGGGGAGGTGATAGGTGTGCTGCTGGCTCATTCTCTGGGGCAGGGGAAGGTGGTGCTGTTGACTTGTTCTCTGGAGGAGGGGGTGGTGGTTGTTGTGGCAGTGATGGTGCTGTTGGTGCTGTTGGTGGTGCTGACACGCAGGTTGTCTGGTTGGCACAACAGGAATGCTTTTCCCATTCCTCTTTTCTCTCGCTGGCTGCACAGGACCCTGTCCAGGCCGATGCCTCAGAGCGTGGAGGAGGTTTCCCGTCAACACTCTTACTCCACCTCTGCTTAGGTGTGGGCCATTTTCCTCGAACAGGTCCATTCGTTTCCAGAAAAGATCAAAGTTTTCCGTGTAGTGCAGTCCTCTGAGCGCACACGCATTCAACAGCCACGTGTTCAGCTGAAGCAGTCGGGTAAATTTGTTCCTTCTCCTTAGGTCTATGTTAGGAAGAGGTCCACTGATAAATGTCTTAACCTTCACTTTATGAAGCTCCTCGAGTAATTTAGTCAAATCCCTTTTTAACACTTCACTCTGTTCCATTCGACTGCAGCCACATGCAAAATGTGTGTAGACAAAACTTTTGGCAGGAGTGTTGTCATCTCAGAAACAGTGTAATTTGGGTAACAGCACGTTAGCATTGCCCTGTGGCTCACACCGCTGCCCTGTGGCTCACACCGCTGCCCTGTGGCTCACACCGCTGCCCTGTGGCTCACACCGCTGCCCTGTGGCTCACACCGCTGCCCTGTGGCTCACACCGCTGCCCTGTGGCTCACACCGCTGACAGCCTCGTCTCATAGCAGCAGCGTTTCTCTGACCTTGACGTTTGGCACATTTGGCCCGTCTGCCTGTGTTCTATGTATGCCAGTCTGTAACAGTGTAAAACAGTACAAACAGTGGTAAAAATCTGTTGATTATTGTGGGTGATATAATAATGTTTACATTGTCTTTTATCACTCGCCGCGTTGGCTTAGCATTTTGGTCTATACCAAGTTTTAGAAAAGACACAGTATCACTCAGGTTTAAGTTGAAAGTTTTTTCACCCTCTTTTCTGGAAGTAACTGTGTGCTGCTCACCACTGGAAGACACTGGCAGCGTCATCTGAAGTCCTTGTTCGGTTTCTAAAGCGAATATTCCCGCTTGTAGCTCATTCATTTCTTGTTGATAGTTCCGACAGATAGAATTCCCTCGGTTTCTCCCTCGACATGTTGTTGGCTCATCAGGTGATTTGTTAAAAAAATGTAAAAATTGTTTAAGCGTAATGTGTCTGTCAAAAATTACACATTTACACATTATCCAGTGTTGGAGGAAGTAAACGGATTAAAAGGCAAAGTAAAGAAGGAAATGGCAGGAGCAAGGACAGTGTCCACACTATTCAGAAGCAGCAGAAGATGTAGTACTCGCCCATAATCTAAAAAAGATTAGAAAGCAATAAAGCTTTACAAATTATAGCCTACTCTTGCTTCTTGTACTACCATAGATAAAAGCTGTAAAAACACATTCATTATATTTTACTTACAAATACTGCCCTACAAAGGCAAAAGACCTCAACTTGCCAGAGTGAAACTGACAAAAATGACTTCAAACTTTCTGTATTGTTCAGACAATCGTATAATAGGGAGGGCCTTCAAAATCTGACAACTAGTTGCTATAATGAAGAAATGTTTGTTAGCAAAACATATTGAGCTCAAAATGGACTTTTGACCCTTATAACTGTGTCAGTTACTGCCTTCTGCCTTTGCACGACTCCTTATTTGTGCCACATGAACAAAGGCAGAGTGCAACTCCCAAAGAAGTGTCAAACGTCAATTTTAAGCACAGTATTTTTCATGATATTTATTCACATAAAGGAGGTCTCAAATGCCCCCAAAATGACATTAACTCATTTTTGACGAAACGTGATGTTACAGTGTTCTGCCTTTGTAGGGCAGAATAGTGCAGTAGACTAAAGTTGTGGGAAACTGCATCATAATTGTACATTTATATTTTAAGGCACTATGTAACTTTTTGTCCCTGGAATGTTCCACAGTATGACATTAAACAGCTCTACCTTACATCTTACTCAGTTACGGGTGGTTTTATAACTCATAAATACCTAGAAAAACAGGCATTCTGACTGTGACTGAGGTCACCTCTCCAGAGATCTGACCTGTAACTTGCTCTCATTTGGTCTCCATGAGGATAGGAAGGTTTAATGCCATACTGTGAAACATTTCGGGCAAAGCAATAACACCTCCATGGAGAAAACCATTTGGAAAAGTTACACAATTCACCTTTAAAGTAAACGCAGCATTGTGACACAGATCTGAGCACTCGCCGCACCTCCTGGAGAACTTTACGCACATTACGCACGGAGCACAGCACGAGCGCACACAGCACCACGTCCACTGACGCCTCCTGCACATGCGCCGTAAGGACACTTCAGCTCATTCTGAGCTTTGTGGACAGTGGTCATTTAATGGATTAAAACAGATTACGGAGTTGGTATAATTAGCTAATCCATTTTAATGCGAATCTGATTCCACAAGATGGCGCTTCTTCATTGTAATGGAAAGTTGCTGATCATTGTTTGATAGATCGGAGCCAACTTTGGTGTTATTTACTTTACTTACTTCCTGTTTTGACACATTGCTGCCCTGATCTGAAGTAGTTTGGTCCCTGGCTGTTTGCCTGTACCACTGTGGGCTCAGATACTCTTCATGCGCAGAGAACTGGGCGGCGAACTGCTGCTCCCGCAATAAAGTGGAAGATGGATGATGGACTTCCTGTTTTGAAGCACTTTTGCACATTTAAAACTATTTTGCAGTGGTGATTACAGTCCTACCGAGTTACATGTAGCCTACTAATTGTATGGCCTACATTTACTCGCGTATTTTGTACCACTTCTTATATGATTTAGTTTTTGTCATTTCTGTGATCTTGCTTTAACTGAAATTAAATTTAAACAATAAATCATATGTTAGATTCATACAATTTCCCAACAATTATTTTTCTTAATGGTCTCTCCATATTTTTTTACTATAATTTGAGAGATTAGTTGGTACTGCTACTTAAAGTAAAATCTTTGATGAATTTGAAGAGTGTTCTTATTGCTATGGATACAAGACTGGCTGGGGTAGTTTTTCATTTTTTGTTTAATAATAATAATAATAATGCATCAGTTTTATACAGCGCTTTTCTGGACACTCAAAGACGCTTTACAGAGAATTATTCATTCACTCCAGACCCGGTGGTGATAAACTACTATTGTAGCCACAGCTGCCCTGGGGCAGACTGACGGAAGCGAGGCTCCAATCTGCACCATCGGCCCCTCCGACCACCACCAACACTCACACACCACTTTCATACTAGGCAATGTGGGTGATGTGCTTTGCCTAAGGACACGACGACAGTTTTTACCATTGCTGCTCCACTGTGGCACCTGGAATTCCCAGTGTCTCCCATCCAAGTACTAACCAGACCCTGCTGAGCTTCTGAGATCTGACGGGATCAGGCTCTGACGAGCCGGTATGGCCATAAATTTAAATTTAACGGTCATTTCAATAGAACAATAAGCCTTGAAGGTGCACTACGTAACTTGCCTGGAATGTTCCACAGTATGACATTAAACAGCTCTACTTTGCATTTATTCAATTACACGTAGGTTTATAACTCATAAATACTAAAAAAAAACAGACATCCTGACTGTCAGTGGGGTCGCCTCTCCACCGATCTGACCTGTAACTCGGTCTGGTTTAGTCTCCATGAAGAAGGGAAGGTTTAATGCCATACTGTGAAACATTCCAGACAAAGCAATAACATTTCCATGGAAAAAAGCAAAGATGGAACCTGCACCGGAAAAATTACACAATGCACCTTTAACATGAGGAAGAAAAAATTATACAATAAAACAACTTATGCAAAAGAATTGGCCATTAAAGCTTTTAATTAAATCTCACCAAAATCTGACTGAAAATCATGTATAATATTGTCACAATCAAAGCATTAGATGTGCTGAAAACTGGCTTTGCGGAACAGGTGCACAAGATCAGGTCCACAAGATATTTTGAGTTAGTAGTGCAATCTAGTTCACCAGGTTGGCTTCATTTATTTTATATAATACTTTATAATATAGTAACGATTACTGTAGTGGGGCTCTTTGGAACTACAGCTTCTCAAGTTACAGAACTCATCTGCTCTTAACTCTTTTTGTTGTCCAAGCCAAAGGTAAATTCAGGAGGGAAAAATCTCATAAGAAAACTGTTCTCTTGTGTGCACGATCTAGTGGCACGAGGTCTTGTCCCATCCCCAACAGATAACACAGGATGTGGTAAATACATTCAGTGCTGGCCCATGTGTGGATCATTTTATACAAAAATACACTTTGATACAAAATAAAAGAAATACCACTAGATTTGTAATATATTTTCTTAATAGTGCAAGCAAACATTTGTGCATGGCATAGTGAACTCAACCACACCAGTGAAGCTCATATTAAACCTGTTAGAGACTGGCCATTTTTATGCAATTTCTCAAATGGGAGCAGAGGCCTGTTCCTTGGTACTTATTACGTATTTTCATGAGAAATATCCGAAAGCAAAAAACCCCAAACAAACACAATTATCTGTTTATCTGCCAGATTTTCAAAAAATACCAAAAAAAAAAACAAACAAACAAAAAAACCTTTGTATCAATAATAATGATTTTGTCTCTCCCGATCGAGGCTGCATGCAAATTTAGAATATGGGTAAAAGTGTTAAAAGATTAGATTAAACTAAAAGGTGCATTGTGTAAATTCTCTGGTGGGGCCGTCTTCATAGAGATGTTATTGCTTTATCTAGAATGTTTCACAGTGGCATTCAACTTTTTTATCTGTATGGAGACCAAACCAGGTCAAGTTACAGGTCAGATCTGTGGAGACATCAATACAAATGTAGCAACTTACAGTTTCTTAAATATATAAGAATGGAAATGTTTGAAACACTACCAGACCTTCCTTTAAACTCTAAAATTGTATTTGTGTGATGTGTGCAAAAAAAATGACAAGATTTGAATATTTGGCTCTATCGGCTGTATGACAGACCCTCCACCAGAAAAGTTACATAGTGCACTTTTATTACTTTTGCCCATGAATAGGATGCTGATGTCTGAAACCATCTATTTCACAGCGTAGCCTTTGATGTGTGGCTTGATGAGAAACATTAACGGGGCTTGCATGTGCTGCAGGTTGAGCTCAGAGAAGCCAGCGTTCTGGAGATGTTTCCAGGTGGCCCGGGTCATCTCACAGCCATCGCAGAAATGGAACCAAAATGGCTGCAAGACGTGTTGGAAGAAGTATGTCCAGGAGCTCTCTTTGTCTGAGACCACGTGCTCCAGGAAGAAGAATGCACCGCCCTGAAAAATACAAATGTTCTCTATCAGAGGGACTTCAGATTAGGCTTGTCATGATAATAAGGAATAAGGAAGGAAGGAATAGAATCAGGAATAGACTTGATACTCAATACTGATTCTGAACCAGGAAGTCCAATAACATTCATCCTGGTCTCAAGTCTCTGGACTACCTCCTGTAGCTCGGAGAGTAGACTTTAAAGCAGCTCTGCTTGTGTACATATCTCTCCATGGCCTAAGAATGAATGAATGAATTATAAGTAATTCATTAAAAGAAAGTCATAATCATTAATCAAGATAATCATCATCATCAATCATAAATGCACGATGTATGTAATGGACTTTGATATGTTTAATATGGCAAGTCATGGACTTAGTCCCTAACAAATAATGCTGGATAAGGCTCAAAGTTTGTCGATTTTAAGTATAAAAAAACCTCTTTCTAAAACGAAATGTGAATGTGTTATTATAAGAATAATAATAATAAAACATTTTATTTATAGGGCGCCTTTCTGGGCACTCATGGTCGCCTCACAACAAGTTTATACATCAATATACAAAAAAAAATATATATATATATATATATATATATATATATATAGATATATATATATATATATATATATATATATATAAACATTAAAACAGTAAACGCAACAGTTAAAATCTACATTAAAATCAGGCATATGAAAGGACAGTGCAGTTGTGGTTATAATGAACAGGCCAGTTTGAACAGATGAGTTTTGAGTTTGGATTTGAAGTGTGTGAGAGCGTCTGTGTGGCGGAGGTCAGGAGGGAGAGTGTTCCAGAACCGGGGAGCAGCGGCTGAACGCCCTGCTCCCCATTGTAACAAGACGGGCAGAAGGGACAGAGAGCTGGAGAGAGGAGGAGAGCGAACGGGTGTGGCAATATGGAGGAGGTCAGGGAGATACGGAGGTGTGAGGTTGTGGATGGCTTTGAATTATTCACTATATTCAGGTAATATAGACCCCTGCGCTCCATCTGACATTATGACATAATCAGATATATTTATAGAATGACGCACATTTTGGAGGTGGACAACTGCCCCAGTGCACTGTAAAAAATAAAAGTGAATAAATAAATACATTTTAAGTGTACATACGGGCCTGAGCACACGCAGCGCCTCTCTCAGGGTCTGTGGAATGTCCCTGACGGAGCAGAGGACCAAAGAGCAAACCACCACGTCCACAGAGTCGTCCTCGATCAACCCCAGATCCTCCCCCGATGCCACTACGAATCGTTCATACGACAGATGATTATTTTCCGCCATGGCGCTGTCCAAATATTTCTCAAAAAATGGGTTAGGGTCCGTGCAGATCACTTTGCATCCGGGAGGGAAAAACTGAAAATTTGCCCCAGGCCCACATCCGATTTCCAGAAGAGTTAGCTGCTTTCCAGTCGGCTTGAATTGGGAGATTCTGTTGAACAATTCTTTCTTGGTGTCATGCAACAGCATGTTGTAATTTTTGGCTATATTGTAGAGGTAACTAGGGATAAAGCGTTTGTACAACCCGAATACATCCAAGGCGTAAATAACGTGGAGCGGCGTGCACAAAACACTGACCACGAAAGTGCATATTTTCATCACAGCTGACATTTCTGCAGAGAACGTGAACAAGTGACTTTGGAATACACAGGACAGGATATCCGGCTCATGTGCTTTTCAAAATAAAACAAAAAAAATAAAATCGCCACGTTTTTATTTTATTTCATATTTATATTCACAATAATGTACTTGATAGCTTCGACATTGTTTTGAATTTGATGAAAATATTTAATAAATGTTGTTGTGATTAATTGAATTAAAAATACTTTATTGAACTTTTTCATTAATTATTTGTATAGTAATGAATTTACAGCCCACGCAAAGCGTAGAGGACTCGATGATTTCCTGTTGCTGCTCCGTATTTAATAATAAATATAATAAACTTACATTTGTCTCATTGTAAGATAAGAGGAAAGTGAATGTAACTCGGTTACTTACCTTTTCCCCATTCCGTTTTCTACGTGTGATTCTAAAATAGAACTAAAAATTTTCCAGTTAAAAATGTGAGATTATTAGCTAAATTAGCATTGGCCTTGAGTGTGAGGAGCTAGGCCTACCTTTCGTGATTAATTAATATATAATTTGAATAATAACGACATTTGTACTCCAAAACCAAGGAACTACAACTGGATTAAGTCTGTGCGTGAATGGTGGTGGTGTTCGGAGGGGCCGATGGCGCAGATTGGCAGCCTCGCTGCCGTCGCTTCCGTCAGTCTGCCCCAGGGCAGCTGTGGCTACAATAGTAGTTTACCACCACCGGGTCTGGAGTGCATGAATAATGCTCTGTAAAGCGTCTTTGAGTGTCCTGAAAAGCACTATATAAAACTGATGCATAATAATAATAATAATAATAATAATAATAATAATAATAATAATAACAATAATAATAATAATAATAATTATTATTATTATTATTATTATTATTAACAGAGCAGCACCTGATGTGAAGTCAAGGCTTTCATCATACATCATATAAACTACAATTAATTATGACACAGTTTCAGCATTTTACCTGTAAAAGGTTCTATTCAGTGACGGTGATTGTTGTAATCTATTTTATAGCCACAAGATGGAGACAATCTTTGTTTTGACTGTCTCCTGTGGTGTTCTCATCGCCAGTGTTCAATTATCTGCGAATAATTCAAACTTTGATCGTTGGCAGCCTGTGGCACAAAATGCACAGAAACATACAGTGTAACCAGAGATATCATTTTATTGACTAGTCTAATGTGTATGGGTCCAGTCCTTTAGGTTGAAACTTTGCAACAATATATACAGCCCCACAGCCTACATAACATACATTTAGTGTGTTTTCTATTGGCCGGCCTAATAGTCGTATTTCGTAATAATAAGTGGTACACTGGTATAATCAGGCCCGGCCCTAACCATTTTGACACCCTAGGCAAGATTTCAGGTGGCGCCCCTTGGATTGCAAAAAATAAATAAAAATACTGCCAGAGTACAGATACTCACAAGAAATCAAACAGTTCATAGTGACGATGTTTTAGATCAGGGGTGGGCAAACTTTTTCCCTCGAGGGCCACAAAGGGTTCTAAAATTTGATGGAAGGGCCGGACCAGGAGCAGATGGATGGAGTGTTCTAGTCTGACTACGTCAACCCAGCAAATAAAACGAAAATAACTTGCAGGATCCAACAATTTACATGTGACATATTCAAACATCTCAGTTCAACATGTGCACCATATATCAGCCGATGATTTTCCACTTCAAAAATTAACATTTTTCGTTTCAGAAGTTTTGACTTCCGTTTGATTGTGACACATTTGATAATTCTGTTGACAGTGTTGGGAAGGTTACTTTAAACTGTATTCCTACAGATTACAGATTACATACCCCCAAAATGTAGTTTGTAATGTAATCCATTAAATTACTTCAATAAGTAACTGGATTACTTGATATTGTCATGTTTTTTTTTTAAACTACATGAATGTAGCAACCACCTCCTGCAAATTCTTGTTTGGTTTTAGACCTGGTTTTAGTCCTGGTTTAGACCTGGTTTTAGACCTTGATTAGACCTGGTTTAGATCTGGTTTTAGTCCTGGTTTAGACCTGGTTTTA
Organism: Odontamblyopus rebecca; assembly: GCA_030686955.1. NCBI lineage: Eukaryota > Metazoa > Chordata > Actinopteri > Gobiiformes > Gobiidae > Odontamblyopus > Odontamblyopus rebecca. The sequence continues at coordinate 2,538,217 of CM060656.1, read as the reverse complement.
ATCCTGGTTTAGACCTGGTTTTAGTCCTGATTTAATGCTTGTTTACACATGGTGTAGACCTGCTTTAGACCTGGCTTAATCCTGGTGTTAGTTCTGGTTTAGAGGTGCACAGGAGAACGCGAGGTCCACGCAGCGTATGCAACAAGACAGTCCACACGCGGTGTCCACACTGAACAAGAGGAAATGTGGCACGCGCCGTGCGGGAGCAGGTGCAGTGTGCGGCACACTAGATATATACTTGGCCGCAGTGCTTTATGGGAAGGTTTTTGGACCATGAGTGAGGAAGTCGTGTTCAAGATATAGTTCTACCCCCGGGCACTGTACACCTGGTCCATGTGGATAATTTGGTTTTATGTGTCACTGTATCTAGAGTGCGCCATCTATTGGGAAACGCCAGAATTGCAGGGAAAATAAAACTAATAAATGTTATTGCAGTACATTCATGTTTGGCGGGCCGGATTAAAAAGATTAACGGGCTGTATGTACCCAAAAACATGCCCGCACCCCTATGAACTAACATCAAAGACCATGTTGTCCACCCTCCTGTGGGCTCACCACCTGCAGAGGGGTTCATAGGGGGGGGTCAGGTGCTATGAGTATTGGGCAGCAAGCTGCCCCCGCGACCCAGCCGGATTAAGCGGGAGAAGATGGATGGATGGGCTGTATGTGGCCCCCGGGCCGTAGTTTGCCCACCCCTGTTTTAGACAGTGGAGGATTTTATCCCCCATCGCCGATTTTTGCGCTCGGCGCCCCCTAGTGGAGCGGCGCCCTTAGCATTTGCCTATGTTGCCTAATGGGGGGGCCGGCCCTGGCTGGACCTGTCCCGTTTCGACACGGCCTGCGGTCCGCGAAGGCTGCAGCCTATGCGGCTTCAGGAGGCTGCAGTCTTCACAGCCTCCGGAGGCTGCAGCCTCCTGAATTGGGACACGGTACAGTTTTCCATCTCGTAGCGGCTCCTCCGCTGCGCGCGCATTGCTCCCAGTAAAGGTTCACTTCCGGTTTACGCAACTTGGATCAAAAAAGGATCAAAATTGGACAAAATGGGAAACGGCCGTTATCCGTTTTTTCCATTTTTCATTTAAAAACAAAATCGAAAACTGAAAAAACGAATCGTTATCTGTTTTTTTATTTTGGTTTTGGAGACAAATAATGAAAAAAACTTTTGTTTTTTCGTTTTCTTATTTTTGGTTTTATATTGAAAAACGAATGAACGAATGATACACGGATTTTCTGCCTTTGTAGGGCAGAATAGTGCAGTAGACTAAAGTTGTGGGAAACTGCATCATAATTGTACATTTATATTTTAAGGCACTATGTAACTTTTTGTCCCTGGAATGTTCCACAGTATGACATTAAACAGCTCTACCTTACATCTTACTCAGTTACGGGTGGTTTTATAACTCATAAATACCTAGAAAAACAGGCATTCTGACTGTGAGTGAGGTCACCTCTCCAGAGATCTGACCTGTAACTTGCTCTCATTTGGTCTCCATGAGGATAGAAAGGTTTAATGCCATACTGTGAAACATTTCGGGCAAAGCAATAACATCTCCATGGAGAAAACCATTTGGAAAAGTTACACAATTCACCTTTAAAGTAAACACAGCATTGTGACACTTGCAGATCTGAGCACTCGCCGCACCTCCTGGAGAACTTTACGCACATTACGCACGGAGAACAGCACGAGCGTACACAGCACCACGTCCACTGACGCCTCCTCCACATGCGCCAGCCTCTCTCCGGACTCCACCAGGAACCCCTCATAACACAGGTGCGCATTCTCCTCCATGTTCTTGCGTAAATATTTGGCAAAGTGCACGTTGGGGTCGCTGCAGATCACCGTGCATCCGTGCGGGTGATACTGGAAGTTTGCCCCGCTTCCACATCCAATCTCCAGCAACCGAAGCGTCCCAGCGTCGCTCCTAAACCTGGGCAAATTCCTGAAAAGTTTCCTCTTAAATTCGTGCATTTTTTCATTGTAAATAAACGTGCTGCTGTAAGAAAGCAAAGCGAAAAGTCTCCTGTGCGCCCCGGTCAGACCTGTTGTTTCCATAGCGGTGAATTAAAATAGACGTAAGAGGACACTCCAGCTAATTCTGATCTTTGTGGACAGTGGTCATTTAATGGATTAAAACAGATTACGGAGTTCGTATAATTAGCTAATCCATTTTAACGCGAATCTGATTCCACAAGATGAACTCCGTCATTGTTTTTCAAGTAATGGAAAGTTATTGATCATTGTTTGAATAGTAGATAGATCAGAGCCCATTTTGGTGTTATTTACTTTACTTCCTGTTTTGAAGCACTTTTGCACATTTTAAACTATTTTGCAGTGGTGATTACAGTCCTACTGAGTTACATGTAGCCTACTAATTGTATGGCCTACATTTATTTGCGTCTTTTGTACCACTTCTTCAGATATTTATATTTTGCCATTATATTTATACATTTATATTTTTGTATTATATTGCTTAAAATTTAATTAAAATCATAAATCAACATTCATACAATTGCTCACACAATTATTTTTCTTAATCGTTTCTCCATATTTTTACTATAATTTGGGAGATAACTTGGTACTGCTACTTAAGGTAAAAATCTTTGATGAATTTGAAGAGTATTCTTATTGCCATGGATACAAGACTAGCTGGGGTAATTTTTCATATTTTGTTTAAATTTCAACAGAACACATTTTCAACAGAACACCAGCACCCCTGTGAACTAACATCAAGGACCATGACGTCTACCCTCGGCTCACCACCTGCAGAGGGGTTCATAGGGGGGTCAGGTGCTATGAGGATTGGGCAGCAAACTGCCCCCGCGACCCAGCTGGATTAAGCGGGAGAAGATGAGTGGATGGATGTGTAACCCTTGTGCACGGAGTCTGTCTATATGTGGTCCCAGTTGTCCCAGCACACCCAGTCTCTGGACCTTGCGTTGTGTTTGGTGATCTAAGAGTGGCTCGGTGTGGTGCGGAGAGAAGGAGCACAGCAGACACAGTTCTTTTTGATTGTGGGATGAGCGGCAGCCAGTACATTTATTTGACGAGTTCCAATAAAGATGACAGGTGTTTTTAAGTTGCTTGGCTCACAGGACCTTACGGAGTAAGGGCGGAGAAAAGAGGCCGGGTGGCGTACTGCGCAGTTCCTTCGCGCATCCGCTACGGTAGCCGCACTTGGACATGACAGGCCAAAAACGCGAACAGTAACAGCGGTCTCATAAAAAAAACAAAGTACAAGTGCACCACCTAGTGGTCGCTCCCTTACAGATACATTATATTTATTCAATTTTTTTATAACTCACAAATACTAAGAAAAACAGACATTTTGACTGTCGCCTCTCCACTGATCTGACCTGTAACTCGGTCTGGTTTAGTTTCCATGAAGATAGAACGGTTTAATGCCATACTGTGAAACATTAGTGATGGGCGAAATGCGTTTCGGCACAGTTTCAAAGCCACGAAGCGCATGCGCTTCGAAACAGTGCGCGAGTCAAAGAGCTTGTCACGTGACTCAGACGGTTCACGAAGCGCAGTAGTTTCGCGAGTGTTTCACTAGGGCCTTCGGCTCGAACATGGGCTTGAACAGGGTTGATTGACGAAACACAGTCATTGTAACTGTTTTTTTTAGAACCTCAAATGTCAACAACCCAGTCTCCATCTGCCGCAGCTGAGGAGCTTGTGGGATCTGTTCGATTCTAAAATACGAAAGAGCGTTGCCACACACAGCATTACAGCAGATGCCACTGTCGAAGTAAAGAAGCACTTACAAGATACTTTCTTCCTCGGACTGATGACCCTTTTCGCTATTGGAAAGACAGGGCTGTCATATATCCACATTTATAAATATTGTCAAAAACATTCTTATGTATACCAGCAACCAGTGTCCCATGTGAACGAGTTGTTTTTTCTTTCAAAAACTAAAAAAAAGTAATCAGCAAAAAAAAAAAAAAAAAAAAGAATCCACTGCAGAAAAAAAAATATTTTTGAATAAAAATCTTGAGATGTGAACCACAAATATTTAATTGTTTTTATTTAAGATTCAACATTCAATAATTTCCTCTCATTGTTATAGAAACTACTTTGGAACTTCCATTAATGAGTCTGGCACTGAATTAGTACAATTGTAATATGCAGATATTACGCACGAACTTAACCATGGCATGTACACGTATGTAAAACTCTTTAAAGCAGGTAAACACAATCAGCATGAAGGCAGAGACGTTATTTCAGATCAGTGCTTTAAGTGGGCATTAAAAAATAAAAAGTGTCGATACTGTCATTAATTTCGAGTCCTGGTAGTGGTAAAACCCATGGTAAGAACATGCTGAATGCTTAGAGAAGAGCTGCTACTCAACTGGACCAGACATCACGGCCCATATAAACACAGATTTAGATCAATGCATCAATGACACGAACACACATGGACATGAACTTATTTTATTAGAAGTTAAACTATAAAGAAATGCATCCTTCCACTGTCAAAAAATATTTTATAGTTGTGAACAAAAAACTACGGTGGCGTATTTCTCTCACTCCCCAAAATATTTTTCAGCTCAGTATCAAGTAATTACGTGAAAACTTTCACGTTTTAACGTGATATTTATCACGTTATAACGTTTCACGTTATTTCGTGATATGAAATTATTGCGTGATTTCATGGTGTGGTATTTTCACGTTATAACATGAAATTATCACTTTATTACGTGATATGAATTTATCACTTTATTTCATGATATGTTCATGTTATAATGTGAAAACATCCATTCATCCTCCTGCTTTATGGCGGGGCAGCAGTCCTCTGTGCACTTGACCCCCCATGAACCCCTCTGTGAGCGGTGAGCCCACAAGAGGGAACGTGAAAACATCAAGTAGGCTATGGTTTTACGTGATTTCATTATAAGATCAGGCACAGCCAAGCCAGTCACGCCGCTCAGGGAATGATGGACGTCTCTCACTGTTTACGCTTTTATTTCCTTCTTGGCATGAGGCACTGGGAAATATTAACATCTCTTAGGATGGATGGGATTCAAATAAGTACGTTGCCTATGGCAACGCTACAGAGGTGACGGAAATTGTTGGGGTTGTTCAGGCAGAAATTAAATAGCAAAAAGTATCTGCGAAGGATTCGCCGCGGATCCGCCGAACAGACCCGCATCAGAGTTCCCCGGCACCGCGGCGGATCAGCGGCGTCTCCACCGCGGACTTACTGTGTCGCTTGTCAACAGTATTAGCAGAACATCAATTAATTTTAATAAAGGCAAATACAGTGAACGGTTTAACCATTTACTTGCAATTAAATCCGCAGACATCAAGTGGGTGATTCTTTTCACTACCCCAGATAACGGCGATATAAAGTCAAAGGCGCGTCCGTGCAGCGGATCTGAACCGGGTTCGCCGTGGATCTATTCATTAATACTACACAGATACCGACTGCAGTATTAAATGCGCGTTCACTGTGCGTATGTAAACTGATTTAGCCGCAGTTCCGCTGTATGACAGCAGGCTGCCCAACAATTAGGGTTAGTCGACAGTCATAAATACGGGAATACGGGACAAATACGCGGCTGATCCGCTAAGCGGATTGACTGTGGGGTGGACTTGGTGGACCGAGACCGGGTCCGCTGCGGATCCCTCTGGAGTAGGGAAGCCCAGTCTGACTTGCTGGAAGTTGCTCTCTTCCTGCATAATTTCACGTTATAACGTGAAAATACAACACCATAAAATAACGTGATAATTTCACGTTATAACATGAAAATACAACACCATAAAATAACGTGATAATTTCATGTTATAACATGATAAATATCACGTTAAACGTGAAAGTTTTCACGTAATTACTTGATACTGAGCAGACAAATATTTTGGGGAGTGAGAGCAATACGCCACCGTAAAAATCATTTAACAGTGTTAATTGAATTTATTTTTGAAACAGAAATAAATCAGTTGCACACACGCAAACGTGAACTTGTTTTTAGAAACAAAGCGTTTTAATAGCACCTGCCACTAGAGGTCACTGTGGAAAGTGTTTTGAATCCTGTTTCGAAGCTTTGATACATTTGGTTCAAACGTTTTGCTGTTTCGTGAAGCCTCGTTTTGCCCATCACTATGAAACATTCCAAAGCATGGAGAAAAGCAAAGATGCACCGGAAAAAAATTATACATTAAAGCAACTTATGCAAAAGAATTGGCCATTAAAGCTTTTAATTAAATCTCACCAAAATCTGTATAATATTGTCACAATCAAAGCATTAGATGTGCTGAAAACTGGCTTTGCGGAACAGGTGCACAAGATCAGGTCCACAAGATATTTTGAGTTAGTAGTGCAATCTAGTTCACCAGGTTGGCTTCATTTATTTTATATAATACTTTATAATATAGTAACGATTACTGTAGTGGGGCTCTTTGGAACTACAGCTTCTCAAGTTACAGAACTCATCTCCTCTTAACTCTTTTTGTTGTCCAAGCCAAAGGTAAATTCAGGAGGGAAAAATCTCATAAGAAAACTGTTGTCTTGTGTGCACGATCTAGTGGCACGAGGTCTTGTCCCATCCCCAACAGATAACACAGGATGTGGTAAATACATTCAGTGCTGGCCCATGTGTGGATCATTTTATACAAAAATACACTTTGATACAAAATAAAAGAAATACCACTAGATTTGTAATATATTTTCTTAATAGTGCAAGCAAACATTTGTGCATGGCATAGTGAACTCAACCACACCAGTGAAGCTCATATTAAACCTGTTAGAGACTGGCCATTTTTATGCAATTTCTCAAATGGGAGCAGAGGCCTGTTCCTTGGTACTTATTACGTATTTTCATGAGAAATATCCAAAAGCAAAAAAACCCAAACACAATTATCTGTTTATCTGCCAGATTTTCAAAAAAATACCAAAAAAACAAAAACAAACAAAAAAACCTTTGTATCAATAATAATGATTTTGTCTCTCCCGATCGAGGCTGCATGCAAATTTAGAATATTGGTAAAAGTGTTAAAAGATTAGATGAAACTAAAAGGTGCATTGTGTAAATTCTCTGGTGGGGCCGTCTTCATAGAGATGTTATTGCTTTATCTAGAATGTTTCACAGTGTGGCATTCAACTTTTTTATCTGTATGGAGACCAAACCAGGTCAAGTTACAGGTCAGATCTGTGGAGACATCAATACAAATGTAGCAACTTACAGTTTCTTAAATATATAAGAATGGAAATGTTTGAAACACTACCAGACCTTCCTTTAAACTCAATTAAAATTGTATTTGTGTGATGTGTGCAAAAAAAATGACAAGATTTGAATATTTGGCTGTATCGCCGAGCCCTATTCTAGTAACAGACCCTCCACCAGAAAAGTTGCATAGTGCACTTTTATTACTTATGCCCATGAATAGGATTCTGATGTCTGAAACCATCTATTTCACAGCGTAGCCTTTGATGTGTGGCTTGATGAGAAACATTAACGGGGCTTGCATGTGCTGCAGGTTGAGCTCAGAGAAGCCAGCGTTCTGGAGATGTTTCCAGGTGGCCCGGGTCATCTCACAGCCATCGCCGAAGTAGAACCAAAATGGCTGCAAGACGTGTTGGAAGAAGTATGTCCAGGAGCTCTCTTTGTCTGAGACCACGTGCTCCAGGAAGAAGAATGCACCGCCCTGAAAAATACAAATGTTCTCCATCAGAGGGACTTCAGATTATATGATAATAAGGAATAAGGAAGGAAGGAATAGAATCAGGAATAGACTTGATACTCAATACTGATTCTGAACCAGGAAGTCCAATAACATTCATCCTGGTCTCAAGTCTCTGAACTACCTCCTGTAGCTCGGAGAGTAGACTTTAAAGCAGCTCTGCTTGTGTACAAGTTAGTGCCATATGAACCATCTCACACTCTGAGGACCTCAGGGCCTGGCCTCCTGCTGGTGCCCAGTCAGGACTAAACATGGACCAAACCAGAACTAAACCAGGACTATACCAGAACTAAACACGGGGAGTCAGGGTTTCATTTTATAAGGTTTTGGTTTGCATCAGGATCCTGGCAGCACACCTATGATCTGACTGAAGCCTTCGCAGATTCCTGTGAGAAATCCCGATGAGGACTGCATACAGTAGTCCAGCCTAGAGGAGAGAAACGCGGGGACCAACTTCTTTTTTCTTATATGCTCTGTGTTGTATTATGTGTTTTTATGCAATACTTAATGATTTCAGATGCATGTTTTCAAGGATATGAACACAATGGATCCTTAATGTTAATTTAGCTGTAAAACTATTTCACTGTTTGACATGTAATTTCATCTACCCACTTCAGAAAGTCACTCACTGAGAGAAGGATGATTCAGCAAAGTTTCAGTGTACAGTAAATTCTAGCCTGTGGTCTACAACTTTATTATAGTTTAAGACAGACAGCATTAGATGTGTTCTGTAGTTTGACCATTAGAATTTTGTAATACTGTTACTTGTTAAAGTTAATAATAGTTAGTAATAATTCTATGTTTAGATTTCATATGAATAATTCAGCAGTTATTTAATGTACAGTCACCAAAGCAATAGTTTAACATTTAACTGGAGGACAGATCACAATACTACGGTAAGATTAATAGTAAAAAATCTCTGTAATCACTGGACGTATCCTCATGAAACAAAAATTGGCATAAACTCCACTTTCTTCCCCAACAGCAAGAAAATAAATAAATAAATACTTTGGTAGCATTATTTCATCACAAATGCATAACTGATATGTCAGGTGAATGAAATCTAATAAGTCTAGTTTTATTTAACCTAACAGATCCTGACAGGTGGTGGGACGTGCTAATGGTGCAGATTGGCACCTTGCTTCCGTCAGACTGCCCCAGGCATGAATCATAAATGCAGGATATCAGCTGAATGGACTTTGATATGTTTAATATGGCAAGTCATTGGACTTAGTCCCAAACAAATAATGCTGGATAAGGCTCAATGTTTGTCGATTTTATATATGAAAAAACCTCTACAACAGTGAATAACACTGAGGTAAGGTCTATATGAATGACGCATTTTGGAGGTGGACAACTGCCCCAGTGCACTGCAAAAATAAAAGTGAATAAATAAATACATTTTAAGTGTACATACGGGCCTGAGCACACGCAGCGCCTCTCTCAGGGTCTGTGGAATGTCCCTGACGGAGCAGAGGACCAAAGAGCACATCACCACGTCCACAGAGTCGTCCTCGATCAACCCCAGATCCTCCCCCGATGCCACTACGAATCGTTCAAACGACAGATGGTCATTTTCCGCAATGACGGTGGCCAAATAGTTCTCAAAAAATGGGTTAGGGTCCGTGCAGATCACTTTGCATCCGGGAGGGAGAAACTGAAAATTTGCCCCAGTCCCACATCCGATTTCCAGAAGAGTTAGCTGCTTTCCAGTCGGCTTGAATTGGGAGATTCTACTGAACAATTCTTTCTTTGTGTCGTGCAGTTTCCTGTTATACATTTTGGTAATTCTGTACAAACAAATAGGTAAAAGACGTTTGTACAACCCGAACAAACCCAGTGCGTAAATAACGTGAAGCGGCGTAGCCAAAACATTTACAACAACGGTGCATATTTTCATTACAGACGACATTTTGAAAAGAGCGCCCGCACCTGAGTAGGGCTCAGCTATTTGGACCATAGAACTATTATAAAATCTGGAAGGTGTATTGTTTTCAGCCTATGTCTTTGGCGCATTGGCTCAAAAATAATTTTCTCTTCCGCATTTACTTCCTCAGTACGGGCGAGCTCCTCCCACCTATGTGACGTCTGTAACGTTTGGACCAATCAGAGCGATAGTAGAGTGGGGCTCGGCTAAATCTTACAAGCACATTTTTAGGCGGTTTCGGGATTTACATTTTTTTTTAAAGTTTATATTACGAAAATAGAAAAAAATTCCTGCAAAATCTAACCTTTGTGAAAGTCGTCGATGCTCTGTCAGCATTGTTTCTGGGCCAAAGCTCCCGAGATCTGCAGTACCTGGAGCGGCCACTAGTCTCAGAGGGAGAACGCCCTATCCAGTTTTTATTAAAGAGCCACGATCCACGGTCTGGACCAGACTGACAGAGGTAAACAAGTTCCAGCTGCACGGCAGGTTTACGCTGACAGGATATCCGGCACAGGCGGGTCTCAAAATAAAACCTAAAGATAAACCTTTTTCTCCAAGTCATGTTTTTCTTTTATTTAATATATTAATACAATTTATTTGTGTATTTCATATTTATAGTAATAAATATATACTTAATACCCTTCGCCTTAAAAATTTGTTTCTTTTATATATGCATTTTTATTTATTTATTTATTTATTTTATTTATTTATAGTAAAAAAAAAACAACAACTGTTATTTATCTGTAAAACAATTTCACACTCTGACATGTAATTTCATCTACCCACTTCAGAAAGTCACTCACTGAGAGAAGGATGATTCAGCAAAGTTTCAGTGTACAGTAACTTCTAGCCTGAGTCCTCCCTGTGGACTGCAACTTTATTATAGTTTAAGACAGACATTAGATGTGTTCTGTAGTTTGACCTTTAGAATTCTGTCATAGTGTTATTTGTTAAAGCTAATAATAGTTAGTAATAATTCTAAGTTTAGATTTCATATAAATGATTCAGCAGTTATTTAATGTACAGTAACCAAAGCAATAGTTTAACATTTAACTGGAGGACAGATCACAATACTATGGTAATAAGTAATTCATTGAAAGAACTTGCACTCATAAATGCAAGATGTATGTTGAATGGACTTTAATGTTTAATTTGGCAAATCAGTGGACTTAGTCCCAAACAAATAATGATGCCTAAGGCTCATTTCAAGTATGAAAAAGCGTTTTTCTAAAACAGTGAATGACACTGAGTTAATATAGACCCCTGCGCTCCATCTGACATTATGACATAATCAGATATATTTATAGAATGACGCACATTTTGGAAGTGGACAACTGCCCCAGTGCACTGTAAAAATAAAAGTGAATAAATAAATACATTTTAAGTGTACATACGGGCCTGAGCACACGCAGCGCCTCTCTCAGGGTCTGTGGAATGTCCCTGACGGAGCAGAGGACCAAAGAGCAAACCACCACGTCCACAGAGTCGTCCTCGATCAACCCCAGATCCTCCCCCGATGCTACTACGAATCGTTCATACGACAGATGATTATTTTCCGCCATGGCGCTGTCCAAATATTTCTCAAAAAATGGGTTAGGGTCCGTGCAGATCACTTTGCATCCGGGAGGGAAAAACTGAAAATTTGCCCCAGTCCCACATCCGATTTCCAGAAGAGTTAGCTGCTTTCCAGTCGGCTTGAATTGGGAGATTCTACTGAACAATTCTTTCTTGGTGTCATGCTGTTTCATGTTGTATTTTTTGGTTATGTTGTACAGACAAATAGGGAAAAAGCGTTTGTAGAACCCGTATAAACCCAAGGCGTAAATAACATGAAGCGGCGTGCACAAAACACTGACCACGAAAGTGCATATTTTCATCACAGCTGACATTTCTGCAGAAATCTGAAGACGTGCAGAGAACGTGAATAAAACACAAGTGACTGCGGACTGCACAGGACAGGATATCCGGCTCATGTGCTTTTCAAAATAAAACAAAAAAATAAAATCACCACGTTTTTATTTTATTTCATATTTATATTCACAATAATGTACTTGATAGCTTGGACATTGTTTTGAATTTGATGAAAACATTGAATAAAGGTATATTGTAATGCCCCGAGAACTCACAGGTAAGAATCAAGCACCGAGATCTCTTTAGAAGTGCTTTACTAACAACAGGTTGAATACGAGCCGTTGTCACAGCCACAGCTCACGCTCAAGGCCCACGGGAAAATTCCATACAACTCCGTCCCGCTTCCTCTATTACTCCAGAAGACAGGTCACTCACTCGTGTCCCTGCCCACAGGACACAACCCTCAATACATCCCCAGCGCCCCCAATCGGCAAAACAGGGATGGGACATGTAACAGAACTAAGAACACAATAGCTATAACAGAGCTATTACACTGCCTCCCCCTTTAAGAAACCCCTCGTCCAAGAGGGGACATAATAAAGTCCTCAAAACGTGGGGGTCTATGTCTTGGTCTCCGTGGTCTGAGGGGGCTGGACTCGTGGTCAGTCTCAGATGCGACATGTGAGTGGCAGGGAGGCACAGGAGGAGAACAAGGAGGGCCGTTGTGGTCAGCCGAATGTCCCGGGCTGCTTTGTGGGGACACCCACTGTTCAAATGACGGAACCCCCCCTCCCCTATAAGGAGCCAATCTATCACAGTGGAGGACTATTTTTCTGCCTCTAGGGGGCACCTGGACTCTGTACACAACCTCCCCCACCCACTCTAACACCCTACATGGGCCATCCCAATGGCTATCAAATTTGGGGCAGCGTCCTTTTTTCCTTATGGGCGTGTAGACCCAAACCAAGTCCTCGGCATTAAAGTCTGTACCTTTACTTCTCACATCATAGTTCCTTTTTTGTCTCATACCAGCTCTCTCCAGCTGGTCTTGGGCGAAAGTGTGAGCAGACTCCAGTCGGTACTGCAGCTTCCTGGCATACTCTGGTCCGATCCTCGGTGGTCCCTGGGGGTTGTCCATAAGCCAGCGCCGCTGGGGTCCGTAACTCCCTGCCCAGCATCAGCAGAGCAGGGGTGCAGTTGGTGGAGTTCTGGACAGCAGAGCGATAGGCCATCAAAACAAGAGGAATGTGCTTATCCCAGTCGCGTTGGTGAGCAGCGGTAAGGATGGCTAACTGCTGCTGCATAGTGCGATTAAAGCATTCTACTAACCCGTCGCTCTGGGGATGCAATGGTGTGGTGCGCGTCTTTTGCATGTTCAAGCGATCACACAGGGCGGCAAAGACTCTGGACCTGCCCTGATCGCTGTGAATAATGTCAGGCATACCAAACCGGCTGAACATCCCCTCCAAAAGTACATCCGCTACTGTCTCTGCCTCCTGGTCCGGCAGAGCATAGGCCTCAGGCCACTTGGTGAAGTAGTCCATCACACACATCAAATACTTGTTTCCCCGGTCCGACACTGGGAAAGGGCCCATAATGTCCACAGCTATCCTCTCCATGGGTGCACCCACTGCCTGCTGCTGAAGGGGGGCATGGGACTGATCCAGGGGTCCTTTGTAGGCAGCACAATCATCACAACGCCGGCAGAAGTCCTCAACATCACGGCGGTGCTGGCCCCAATAATAATCCTGGCGTAGTCGACGTAGTGTCTTGGTGTTTCCGAAGTGACCAGAGGCAGCACCTCCATGGCACACCCCCAGCACTGCTTCTCTGAGGGCCCTGGGGACGACTACCTGCCATCTCTCCTCCCCAGTGGCAGGTTCCTTCCATGCTCACTGCAGCACTCCGTCCACGACGCGAAGTGCCCTGAACTTACTCCACAGAGCCTTTGTGGCCACTGAAAGTCCCATAACATTCTCTCAGGCAGGTCTCTCACCACTAATGACCCACTGGCGCACAGGATTCAAGTCCTTGTCCTTCTCCTGCTCAGAGGCCCAAGCAGCAGCACCCACAATCTCCACCGAGCAGCAAGAGGGTTCAGCTACAGCCTCCTCTCCCAAAAGCTCCTCTTCACGAGCATCTGTCCGTTCACAGTAGTTACACCTGGCTGGTGCACATGGTTGGCGGGACAGGGCATCGGCATTAGCATGTTGGGTCCCGGGGCGATGAACAATCTCAAAATGGAAGGACTGCAGTTCCTCCAGCCAACGTGCCACCTGGCCCTCCGGTTCCCTAAAAGACATTAACCAGTGCAGAGCTGCATGGTCTGTTCTAATGGTGAATGGCACTCCACACAGGTAATACTTGAAGGGAACTGCTGGCAGCTAGCACAACTGCCAGCAGTTCTCGCCTTGTCACACAGTAGCGCCACTCACTCTTATTGAACACGTGGCTGAAATAAGCCACCACACGTTCCCCTTCAGGGCCGCTCTGTGACAGCACTGCTCCCATGCCGACATTACTGGCGTCCATATCCAACGTGAAGGGCAATGTGGGGTCAGGAGGAGTGAGGATAGGGGCACTGATGAGGGCCTGTTTAAGAGCGAAAAATGCCTCGTGGCATTCTTTTGTCCATGCAAAAGGATGATTTTTCTGCAGAAGGCAGAATAAGGGCACCTCAATGCAGGAAAACCCCCTCACAAACCTCCTGTATTATGAGGCCAGGCCCAGGAAACTCTTGAGCTGCTTCTGGTTGCCCGGCACAGGCCAATCTTGGATGGCCTGGATCTTCTCCTGGAGTGTGCTGAGGCCCTCACCGTTGACTTTGTGGCCGGGGAACTACACTTCCCGCTGCATGAAGTGGCACTTATCTGGATGCAGCTTCAGGCCTGCAGCAGCGATCCTCTCTAGCACCAGCCGCAGAGAATCCAGGGCTGCATGGAAGGTCTTCCCATGGACAAGAACATCATCCAGATACACTAGGCACTCTTGGCAGGGAACATTATCAAGAATGTGATCCATTAGTTTCTCAAATGTCCCTGGGGCACTGCATAGGCCAAAACTGAGGACCTTGAACTGCCAGTGCCCCCTGCTGGTGCTGAATGCAGTCTTTGGTCTCAATTCAGGGGTAAGGGGAACCTGCCAATAGCCGCTACGTAAATCCAAGGACGAGAACCACGACGAGCCCAACACTAAATCCAAGGTCTCATCCACACGTGGAAGGGGATAGCAGTCCTTCCTCGTCACCTTGTTTAGCGGCCTATAGTCCACACAGAACCTCCATCATGGGCTCTTCTTCCTTGGGACCATGACCACAGCCGACGACCATGGGCTATCGGAGGGTTCGATTATACCGGCCTCCAACATGACTTGGACCTCTTTATCAGCAGCCTCCTGCTGAATCAGGGGCAGGCGGCGGGGTCATACTTTGATGGGCCGGGCATCCCCTGTGTCAGTGTGGTGCTCAACCAGGTGTGTAAGCCCCACCTCACTGTCATTAAGCGCAAACAAGTCCTTGAATTCCCACAGGACCTGCCACAGTTCAGTCTGCTGCTGCACATCTAGGCCGGCACAGTTCTTCTCCCAAATACTCCTGATGGCTTCTGCTCTGTCCTCCAGCACATTTGACTGTTGGAGCGAAGAGGCAAAGTGCTGCGGGGGCAATGGACTGGACATGGGCTGCAGAGCCAGGCTTGGCTGAACAGTCTTAGGGAGCACAGCTGTGCAGCAGGTGGGCGCTACTGGGGTTGGCAGGCTGTATGGTGAGATAAGCTGAACAACTTGCCCCCCTGGAAGGACCAGGATGCCCGCCCCCAGGTCCAATATACAACCAATAAACCGGAGGAGGTCCAGGCCCAGGACACACGGGTCTTTGACGTCAGCAACCCAGGCAAGGAAGGTCACAAAAACATGGTAAAGACGACAAAAGTCCCACGGCCTCTCATAGCAGCGGTCTGCCCAGTCACTGTCCGCAATTTTCCTGAAGTTGGCTCTAAGATGGTGCCCTCCGGAACAACATCAGGTCTCACGAATGTAGCCGTCCTGTGTCAGCGAAGGCTGGGCAAGAGACATTCCCCACCAACACTGGAACATGGCAACGAAAGCCCATCTCTGTCCAGCCCAGTCTCCACGCCATCCATGTGTGGTGATGCCTCACGGTCCCCTTCGTCTGAGGGAAATGGTTCCCGGTGGATGGTAGGTGGGGCCTGTGTTATCCAGGCTACACAGACCCTCTCCCGTTTCCCTGCTGTCCTTTAGCCTCTGGACAGGGACGAACAGTGTGGCCAGGCTGGGGGTGCAGGGGCACGCTGTTTATCGGCATCCCTGAGAGTAACAGACAGAGACTTCATGGCGTATATCAGCTCCTCTGCCCATGCTGGTTTAAGATCTGACGCCTCTCTAGGGGCTGGAGCAACCGCCACAGGTGCAGGTGCAGTTTGCTTTGTGGTGCAAATGGCAGTCTCCCTCTCCAAGGCCAATTCCAGTGCCTGGCTCAGAGTAACAGGGTGGGCGAGCTGCACATGCAGACGAAGTTCAACTGGGGTCAATGCGTGCACAAATTGGTCACGGACAAGTTCACTCTAGATCACACCAAAGTGGTATAGGCACGCCTGCCCAGGCTCTCGATCTCATGGGCAAGTGAGCGGAGCGACTCACCCGGCTGCCTCACATGAGTCTTGAATTCACAGCTCAGAGAGCCTTTTAGATTAAACACACCAAAGCGCCTCTGCAGGGCTCCCACTAGCATAGCATAGTCCTCTCTCTCCTCCGGGGTCAGGAGCAGTAGGCAGCTGCATCTTCAGTCAGAGACAGCGCTAGTTGCACTGCCTTCATCCGGCCGGACCAGGCCGCTGCCGCGGCCAGCAGTTCAAACTGTGCGAGGTACGCCTCCAGGCTCCCTCTGCCGGAGAATTTCAGAGTCATTGAGCCGGCCAAGACCAGAGGATGGGCGCCTCCATCTTTGTTTACATTCCGGTCCGCTGCGCGTGCAGGAGGCTCCAGGTGCGGCGAAACCAGGTTCCCCGATGACATTCCGGCGCAAACTGCCATATCTATGGAGCACTGATCGGCCTCTTTCTTCACCTGTAGTCGGGCGTGGGAAACATTTTCTCCAGTTCCACGGCGGTAGGGACGAATCTCGAGCTTCTGACACCAATGTAATGCCCCGAGAACTCACAGGTAAGAATCAAGCACCGAGATCTCTTTACAAGTGCTTTATTAACAACAGGTTGAATACGAGCCGTGGTCACAGCCACAGCTCAAGGCCCACGGGAAAATTCCATACAACTCCGTCCCGCTTCCTCTATTACCCCAGAAGACACTGGGGTCCCCACAGGACACAACCCTCAATACATCCGCAGCGCCCCCAAAACAGGGATGGGACATGTAACAGAACTAAGAACACAACAGCTATAACAGAGCTATTACAACATGTTGTTGTGATTAGTTGAATTAAAAATACTTTATTCAACTTTTTCATTAATTATTTGTATAGTAATGTTATTATTATTATTATTATTATTATTATTATTATTATTATTATTATTATTATTATTATTATTAACAGAGCAGCACCTGATGTGAAGTCAAGGCTTTCATCATACATCATATAAACTACATTTAATTATGACACAGTTTCAGCATTTTACCTGTAAAAGGTTCTATTCGGTGACGGTGATTGTTGTAATCTATTTTATAGCCACAAGATGGAGACAATCTTTGTTTTGACTGTCTCCTGTGGTGTTCTCATCGCCAGTGTTCAATTATCTGCGAATAATTCAAACTTTGATCGTTGGCAGCCTGTGGCACAAAATGCACAGAAACATACAGTGTAACCAGAGATATCATTTTATTGACTAGTCTAATGTGTATGGGTCCAGTCCTTTAGGTTGAAACTTTGCAGCAATATATACAGCCCCACAGCCTACATAACATACATTTAGTGTGTTTTCTATTGGCCAGTGGTACTGGTATAATTCCACAGTGTTTTGTTGGTTCATTCTGAACATTTAATCTACCATAAACATTTTGAAGCCGTGTAATGTAAGTTCTTGAACATATTGATTGAATATATAAAGTACAGTGTAATATCCAGGTATCTTTGTTGACTCGGTGGTCCCGGGCCGCTGTCCGCTCCGGAGGCTGAAGGCATTTACCGACACTCCCTAACAATCTGCTGAGAGTCATCAATTATGCAGTGGATCTGCGCGCACTGGGAAGGAGAGAGCAGCACCAATATGGCGACAGCCGCAGTTTCGCGGGACTCTCTTGTACATCTGCAGTTTCCCCGCGGCTCTTTCGGGTCCTTCTGATGCCACAGAAAGTAAGTACCGCTCTGTTTGATGCGCTTTGTGCTTTTTGGCGCGGCGGTAGCGCAGTGCCACTTTGCCGGCTGACTGCATCCCAGTGCCGCAGAGCGCTGCCTCTCAGCATCATTAGCTCGATCTGTCTGCCGTGCACGGGCCGCTGAGAGGAGCAGAAGGACATAGGTACGGAACACAGAATATGAGCCGGGACCTGCGCTTTATCTAATGGCGCCTTCAAAAACACAGGCGAGGGTGTTGGCCTGCTACAGAATGACATTACAGTGGGAATCTGTGACTACGCACAGTCAGGTCGCGTCAAACTTCAGCCGTAACTATTTTACATGCTCCATCTCGAGGTGAACAATGCGTCGCTTGTAAATCTCCCAGATTCGGGCCTGGTTCTGTCGCCAGGTTATCTCGTGTTAGAGATGTTTTTGTCCACACTCAATCCTCTGCCCCCCTCTTCGCAGTCTGAGGAGAGTTGCGTGAGCAGGTGCGTCTTTAGATTGGCACTCCCCTGAGGCCCGAGGTCCTTTCCCCAATCTCACTGAATATATCAGGCCTAATATTCAGATAAACAAACCTTTACAGTGTGACCAGTGACTGCTCCAAAACAGCTTCAATGTAAATCTGATTTTCACATAATATGGAACAGATCTGATCAGGTTTTTCTGTCAAAGAAAGGGTTTGGTCTCATGCCTGTGTATTGTATGGCACTTGTTTGTCCAACGCGGTGCAGACTTAAGCCAGGACGTACATTATGCATTCATCTGACCCACTCGGAGTTTGTCCGGTGGAGCCGAGAGCAGCAATAAAACACACTGCAGTATTTCAGACTCGGGCCCTGCACAGCGCCTCGCAGGGAAACCGTGCGTTTGGCAAAAACGATGCTGTTCATAATCTCTGCACTCTTACGTCCCTGACCGGGTCCAGATATGTTGAAGATAGTTCACTGCAGTGGGACACGGTGGCTTTAAACAACAGGAGAGAGGAGAAGGGGGTTATTTCGGGTCTTTGTCTACACGGCTCTCAGCTCTGTGCTCGCCTGTCCCACTCAGCTGACTCTGTACATTTAGCGGCATTGAGGTTCACTGCAGAAGCGGAGGATGTGGAAGTTGTTCGCCGGGCCATGTGACTCCTCTCCGTGCAGCGAACGCCTCCTCCTCCCGCTGCGCGAAGCTCTCAGTCAGATAGATGGTGGTGTACAGAACAGGCTGTAGAAGTCTATTGTCAGCTGTCAGGTCACCGTCAGTGCACCCGGGACGAGAGCGCAGCGGTCTGACGGATCTGGTGATGCGACCTGGGTCGGTATATTTTACAAAGGACGACCATTATCGGACCTGATCCCTTCCTATGAGTGCGCTTTGGCATATGGACTGCAATTTTGCTCATATTTCACTGAAGAACCGTTGAGTTTTAAAGGATCTAACCGAGTGCCTTTCCGTAATTGACGCTTTAACGCGTTACGCACTTAACCGGGGAGTTTATGGATTTTAGATACATTCATATTTTTCACTGAATCTCTTTTTTGTTTGTGGCTTTTGATAAATTGTGGTCTCGTCTGTGGATTCTGTTCTCCTGGGGTCTCTGTGAGGAGGACTATATAACGATGTGAGCTCTGCTCTGTGCTATCAGATCCTAGTTTGAATCACCTTGAAGCAGATCAATTGAATCCCGGGTTGAAGGAGACGCAGAGGTTGTTCACAGGTTCGTTTTCTTTGGGCTGAACAATATATCGCAAACATGTTGATGTGGTGTTGTCGCTAATGCTAAAATAATGTATATGGCAAGAAACAGAATGAATCGCAACTCAATGAACCCGACTCTTAAAGGTCTAATATTACGCTCTTGAGCTTTAAGCCATGTTATAATGCTGTTGCCTTCTCCAAACCACACATAGAGCTGTGTTTTGTTTCATTCACATATCCTGCATTATCAGGCATCCCCAAAGCTCGAAATGCACTGTTCCACCTTGTGATGTCATCAAGTGGTAGTTTTAAAGTGAACAGGTATTTTTTGTCCTCTGTTGTGCTATTTTTCATTACCTTAGAATAACCTTAAATTGTTACTTTTGTTTTTAAATGTATTTGTTTGGTCTTTTGTACAGTTGAACTTGTCATCAGAAAGTCTTAATGACACTGAAACAATAGGTCCAGGGCTGAAATGATGTATGGAGTTTAAAAACACTGTGGAGCATTTCCTGTATTACCACTTAATGACATCACAAGGAAGAACAGCTTTCAGTTTGAGAAAAAATATTGCAATATTATGTTGTTATTTTCTGGTCTTGGTTTAGTCTTGTTTTTTTTTTTCTTTTACACTGTTTGACTAGTAGTACTAAATAAGGCACGTTCAGTTTTGTCTTAATTTACACATTTTTTTTTAAAGAAAGTATTGTAAAATTTCACAGTTAATTTTGATATACCAACACTAAAAATAGGTCAGCATTGTGCAGCATTTGTAACGGTCCTGATGCTCAAATGTCGATTTCAGTGCTAAAGAATAGACTCCATACAGAATACTGATTTCCAGTACCACAATGATTCAATTAAATTCAATTCAATTTTATTTCTATAGCCCAGAAACACAACAAGAGTTTCCCCAATGGGCTTCACAGGGAAAAACATGGAAACATAATCTGACATAGACATCAGCAAACACACTGTCCCATCCTCAGTCTTTCTCTGATAATAACCCGCACTCTTTCTTTAGACAATAGAATGTAGTACTTTGTTTTCTATATTCCCAAGTGTTCCATGGGCGTATAGTACAGTATAGTTCTCTGCTCTTATCCAGCTCAAGATCATTCTAAAGATGTTCAGGAAAGGTTCATTTCTGCCCTGTGAATGGGACTTTTTTAGTATCTAGTATCTGCCTGGGATTATTCCACAGTATGGCAATCGGGTGTCTATCTTACATTTCTACAATTTCATTTTTCTATTGCTCATACCCTGAAACAATATTGTGAACTGACGTGTGCTCTAATGCCGTACTGTGGAACATTCCAGGCAGAGCACATTTTCTAATAGGAGCAAGTGCAGAACCCTCGGTTAGAAAAGTGACATGCTGCATTTTTACCCCTACTTATTTATTTTTAATTAGGAAACAATAAAACCAGATAAACCTGTCAAAAATAGAGCAATTAACTAAACAGATCTAAACAAAATGAGTTAAAACAAGATTAATATTTTAAATTCTAAACTTCTTTAACTCTTATTGCAATGTCGGACTTGGGTCAAAGAGCTCAGATCAAACGCACTTCTTTCACAGCGGGTTTATATTCCAGTATCAGTGGTTTTGTGTGCTGGAGTTGTAAAGCTGAAATAGTGCTACCTCAACATGTTTTGAATGTTTGCACTTTTCTCACTCCATTTTGCTTGGTTCGCTTTCTTTAGCTAAAGCTGCATTAGTACAGTTCAATCTCTAACTCTCAAAGCTCCTCTGACTCTGAGAAGAGATAGATTATAGAGCCATGGTCCTCAATGGGGCTGCTCACTATATTGTTGTTGGCTGATGCAAAAATAATCTACATTACAAGAAACAAATGAAGGTAACCTGACAGAAGTGTAGTACAGTTCTTTTTGATAGATTGTACTTTTGTCTTGTTAAGTCCTCATGTACTTTTGCATCTCCACAAACCTGACTGTTACTTGGCCTGGTCAAGGGCCTCTTGCTCTGCTTGTTTCCATGGAAATGTTGGTCCTTTGGCTATAATCTTCCACAGTATGGCAGAAAATCTCCATGGAGGTGGTTGGTATGTACCTTCAAGGAGACCACCTAAGTATTTTGAAAGGCATTTAATTGTGTGATAACTTAGAAGATGCAGGGACACTATTTTTGTCCAATCAGGTCAAAAAAAACTTGAGCCCAACTTGAGTTTTTGACCAAAAAGTCACAAATGCACCTAGTTTGAACTAAAATGACCAGTAGATACACAGACTAGTAGCAAGAAAAAGTTGATTTAGTGTTTAGTTCCACTTTAATCGTGATATGGCAGTCTGACCACAGTAGATTGTCAAAGGTATTTCTGTACCATCAGTATTTATAGGACTGCACCATATATTACAATCGAATCTAAATAGCAATTTGAGTCCTTAAGCACTTCTCAAATCTCAAATGCTGCAATTGGATAGTAGAAAGTCCTGTGCAAAGAACACAATATCGTGTCTTGTTGTACCAGTAGTTTAGACCTCTACAAATACGTTCTGAAATGCATGGGATTCTTGTTTTAGTTTAGCAATTCAATTTTCAGTCTTCTTTCAAATTTAAAATAATGATAATAAATGCATTTTTTAAATACAATTTTTAATATAATAAAATACTAATAGTAGCAGCCACCATACTAGCTTGGCAAAGCCTGATCTTGTCAGATCTCAGAAACTCAGCAGAGTCTGGCCTGGTTAGTATTTGAATGGGAGACCATTCAGGTGCCACAGGGGGGCGCCAGTCGCAAAAATTGTTGTTGTGTCCTTAGGCAAGCACTTCACCCACATTGCCTAGTATGAAAGAGGTGTGTGTGAGTGATGGTGGTAGTTGGAGGGGCCAGTGGAGCAGGTTGGCAGCCTGTCAGTCTGCCCCAGGGCGGCTGTGGCTACAATAGTAGCTGTTATATATGGTATTGGAGTGAATGAATAAAGTGTCTTTGTGACATATGTCTATGAAAAGCACTATATAAATAAAAACTTACTTACTTAAACTTATTTAGTTCCATGTGGTCTTATACTATCTTGGAGAAAGATGAGGAATTCTAAAACTATTCAGTAACAGTCACATTTGTCCCAAGTGATTTCTCTCAGTTTCTCTCAGTAAGTATAGATTGATACTAACATGGATGAGTATCTTGTTTGAAGAAATGAACACTGCTAATCCTG
The DNA here is from genome assembly GCA_030686955.1 of Odontamblyopus rebecca. NCBI lineage: Eukaryota > Metazoa > Chordata > Actinopteri > Gobiiformes > Gobiidae > Odontamblyopus > Odontamblyopus rebecca. The sequence continues at coordinate 2,515,579 of CM060656.1, read as the reverse complement.
TTTATGTTTCATGCACCTGTTCATGACTCATTCACCTGTGGGAACCATGTGCAAAAGTGAAACACTTTGAATCATCAGCTGTAAAATACTGCACCCTACAGTACACAATCATAGAGATACTTACTGCAATCATGCTGTAGCCTTATATTTCCTATTTCACTTTTTTACTTTTTGCTCTCTGGCACCAAGGATCGTGTGTTCATTGAGAGACTGAGGATGGGACAATGTGTTTGCTGATGTCAATGTCAGATTATGTTTCCATGTTCTTCACTGTGAAGCCCATTGGGGAAACTCTTGTTGTGATTCTGGGCTATAGAAATAAAATTGAATTGAATTATTGTAGTTTACTTGCACAGTGTTGTGCTAAATTCACATTAAATTTTTTTCCCTCATCAAAAACATGCCTGAAGAGGTTTTAGATATCATTACATGTTTGAGTAATTTAGTGATCTCTCCCTCTCAGGTCCTCTTTAAACTCTCCCTTAGCTCTAAGATTCTGCAAAGCTCTGTCCACAAACCGACATCATCTGTGCTCCCACTGTTTTACTAAATATGCAAAAGCACAATACAAAACAATACATTACAATTTCACAAACCCAATGTGATGTGCAGTAGTTTCATTAAATCAAAATCCTCTTTATTTCTACAGCACATTTTTACAAACAAAGCAGTTTCCAAAGTGCTGCACAGAGATCATAAAATGAAGACAACAAAAAGGTAAATTGCTACAAAAAAGTAAACCCAGTAAAAATTAAAAAAAAAGCAAAAACATTCTTCAACGATCTTCTAGTTTTCGTTTGGCACACTTTTGACAGCCTTAGATCTCATCTTCTTTCCCTCTTCTTTCTCTTTTGCAGTTGAATGTCTGGGATGGAAAACAAATAAAGGGGAAATAGCTGCAGGATGAAAACATGGCCGCGCCCCTTCTTGCACCCCCAGGACCTGACAGTTTTAAATACTTCACTCGGGATTCGCTCGCTAACATCGAAAAGCGCATCCAAGAAGAGAAGAACAAGAAGCCGCCCAAGCCCCGGTCCGACAGCAGCCACCGCGACACTTCTGACGACAATGAGGCCAAACCCAACAGTGACCTGGAGGCGGGGAAGGGCCTGCCCTTCATCTATGGAGATATTCCGGACGGGATGGTGGCCACGCCGCTGGAGGACCTGGATCCATTTTATATGAACAAAAAAGTAAGTCCCAACTCAGCCTGTCACCGTAGCTAATTTTCTATCATCTATTGAATGATCGTTGATACAGTAATTAAATGGTGACAGGCCTGGGCCGAACGAAATGCCATGTGATGAATAGTGTAGCAGATCCTATGGTACAATGAAGAGGTTTGTTAGAGAGAGCTGCAACATTTAAACTGCAGTTTGATTTGTCGAAATGGGCAAATTCTTAGGTTACAGTTATACAAGTATCAGAATTTCCTCTGCGTACAACAGTTCATGGGATTCTTGAATTTGTTTATCAGTTCACATTTCAGTGTTCTCGCCCATGTTAACGCTCCTGTGAATTTAATGTCAATTCAAAAGTTAAATCACAAATCAAATCTGAAAATGGGCAAGTTGGTGTTTTTTTCCAAAATTGTGCAGCCCTAATTTTGGACAATGTATCAGAGGTTTCATCGAGACAAAAATGAATTCTTCACCTTTCCTCTGGTCAAGAATTAAGTTTTCATTTGTACTTTTTGTCAGGGATATCCACCAGCAACTCACTGTCCATTACATGATGTTAGTATTCATTCATTTTCACTGGACTCTGCAAAAAACCCCATTGGAATATAACAATGATGAAAGTAATAATGATGACTGTGGACAAACAATTGATGGCAAAAAAAAAAAAGAATCATTCTGCGGAGCATTGTGAGATCTTGTATTTTCAGCTCTTTTATTAGTGGATTTAAAGCTTATAGATATACTTTTCATAAACTATGCCTTGCCCATAGTTATACTAATTGTACAACAATGTTTATATAAATCCTTACCGTCCTTCAAAGCTCGTGACATCACACTCCATCATGAATGCCTCTTGTCCTTTACAATGTGTGAATGACCTGGGAGTGTGTCAGTGTCCTGTGGAGGGCTGAAGATTAAACTAGATGAAATAGAAATTTGAATGGACGCAATTAGCAAATCACAAAGACTGCACAAACTACAAAGTCTCCTGTCTTATTCTGCATAAAAACTGCTGACCCTGTTTGGATATGTGCAGATGTGTTCTGAAACGTGACTATTGTATTAGTTTGTCTGTTCATGTTTCAGCCTTGGAGAATCGTCTGATTTAAACATAAATCACAAATGTAATCATAATGTTTGCGAGAAAAATCACAATTTGATCTTTTCCCCCATGGTTGAGCCCTCCCTCTGTGTGTGTCTCTGTGTGTCTCTGTGTCTGTGTGTCTCTGTGCCTGTGTGTCTGTGCATCTCTGTGTCTGTGTCTCTTTTGTCTGTGTGTGTGTCTGTGTTTCTGTGTCTGTGTGTCTCTGTGTCTGTGTGTCTCTGTGTCTCTGTGTCTGTGTGTCTCTGTGTCTGTGTGTCTCTGTGTTTGTGTCTCTGTGTCTGTGTGTCTGTGTGTCTCTGTGTCTCTGTGTCTGTGTGTCTCTGCGTCTGTGTGTCTCTGTATCTGTGTCTCTGTGTGTCTCTGTGTCTGTGTGTCTGTCTCTGCGTCTGTGTGTCTCTGCGTCTGTGTGTCTCTGTGTCTGTGCGTCTGTGTGTTTCTGCGTCTGTGTGTCTGTGTGTGTCTCTGTCTGTGTGTCTCTGTTTCTCTGCCTCTGTGTGTCTCTGCGTCTGTGTGTCTCTGCGTCTGTGTGTCTGTGTCTGTGTGTCTCTGTGTCTGTGTGTCTCTGTGTCTGTGTGTCTCTGTGTCTGTATGTCTGTGTGTCTCTGTGTCTGTGTGTCTCTGTGTCTGTGTGTCTCTGTGTCTGTATGTCTGTGTGTCTCTGTGTCTGTGTGTCTTTCTGGCTGTATGTCTCTGTGTCTGTGTGTCTCTGTGGCTGTGTCTCTGTGTCTGTGTGTCTCTGTGTCTGTGTGTCTTTCTGGCTGTATGTCTCTGTGTCTCTGTGTCTGTGTCTGTGCATCTGTGTCTGTGTGTCTCTGTGTCTGTGTGTCTGTGTGTCTCTGCGTCTGTGTCTCTGTATCTGTGTGTCTGTGTGTCTCTGTATCTGTGTGTCTGTGTCTTTGCGTCTGTGTGTCTCTGTGTCTGTGCGCCTGTGTGTCTCTGCGTCTGTGTGTCTCTGTTTCTCTGCCTCTGTGTGTCTCTGCGTCTGTGTGTCTCTGTGTCTGTGTGTCTCTGTGTCTGTGTGTCTCTGTGTCTGTGTGTCTCTGTGTCTGTGTGTCTCTGTGTCTGCGTGTCTCTGTGTCTGTGTGTCTGTGTGTCTCTGTGGCTGTGTGTCTGTGTCTCTGTGTCTGTGTGTCTGTGTGTCTCTGTGTCTCTGTGTCTGTGTCTCTGTGTCTGTGTGTCTCTGTGTCTGTGTCTCTGTGTCTGTGTGTCTCTGTGTCTGTGTCTCTGTGTCTGTGTCTCTGCGTCTGTGTGTCTCTGTGTCTCTGCGTCTGTGTGTCTCTGCATCTGTGTGTCTGTGTGTCTCTGTGTCTGTGTGTCTCTGTGTCTGTGTGTCTCTGTGTCTGTGTGTCTCTGTGTCTGTGTGTCTCTGTGTCTGTGTGTCTCTGTGTCTGTGTGTCTCTGTGTCTGTGTCTGTGTGTCTCTGCGTCTGTGTGTCTCTGTGTCTGTGTGTCTCTGTGTCTGTGTGTCTCTGTGTCTGTGTGTCTCTGTGTCTGTGTCTCTGTGTCTGTGTGTCTCTGTGTGTCTCTGTGTCTGTGTGTCTCTGTGTCTCTGTGTCTGTGTGTCTGTGTCTCTGTGTCTGTGTGTCTCTGTGTGTCTCTGTGTCTGTGTGTCTCTGTGTGTCTCTGTGTCTATGTGTCTCTTTGTCTGTGTGTCTCTGTGTCTGTGTGTCTCTGTGTCTGTGTGTCTCTCTGTGTGTGTCTCTGCGTCTGTGTCTGTATGTCTGTGTGTCTCTCTGTGTGTGTCTCTGCGTCTGTGTGTCTCTGTGTCTGTGTGTCTCTATGTCTGTGTGTCTCTGTGTGTCTGTGTGTCTGTGTGTCTATGTGTCTGTGTGTCTCTGTGTTTGTGTGTCTGTGTGTCTGTGTGTCTGTGTCTCTGCATCTCTGTGTCTCTGTGTCTGTGTCTCTGTGTCTGTGTGTCTCTGTGTCTGTCTGTCTCTGTGTTTGTGCCTGTGTGTCTCTGTGTCTGTGTGTCTGTGTGTCTCTGTGTCTGTGTGTCTGTGTGTCTATGTGTCTCTGTGTCTCTGTGTCTGTGTGTCTGTGTGTCTGTGTGTCTCTGTGTCTGTGTGTCTGTGTGTCTCTGTGTCTGTGTGTCTGTGTGTCTGTGTGTCTCTGTGTCTGTGTGTCTCTGTGTCTGTGTGTCTCTGTGTCTGTGTGTCTGTGTGTCTGTGTGTCTCTGTGTCTGTGTGTCTGTGTGTCTCTGTGTCTCTGTGTCTGTGTCTCTGTGTCTGTGTGTCTCTGTGTCTGTGTCTCTGTGTCTGTGTGTCTGTGTGTCTCTGCGTCTGTGTGTCTCTGTGTGTCTCTGTGTCTGTGTGTCTCTATGTCTGTCTGTGTCTCTGCGTCTGTGTGTCTCTGTGTCTCTGCGTCTGTGTGTCTCTGCGTCTGTGTGTCTCTGTGTCTGTGTGTCTCTGCGTCTGTGTGTCTCTGTGTCTGTGTCTGTGTGTCTCTGCGTCTGTGTGTCTCTGCGTCTGTGTGTCTCTGTGTCTGTGTGTGTCTGTGTGTCTCTGTGTCTGTGTGTCTCTGTGTCTGTGTGTCTGTGTGTCTCTGTGTCTGTGTGTCTCTGTGTCTATGTGTCTCTGTGTCTGTGTGTCTCTGTGTCTGTGTGTCTGTGTGTCTGTGTCTCTGCGTCTGTGTGTCTCTGTGTCTCTGCGTCTGTGTGTCTCTGCGTCTGTGTGTCTCTGTGTCTGTGTGTCTCTGCATCTGTGTGTCTGTGTGTCTCTCTGTGTGTGTCTCTGCGTCTGTGTCTCTGTCTGTGTCTCTCTGTGTGTGTCTCTGTGTCTGTGTGTCTCTATGTCTGTGTGTCTCTGTGTGTCTCTGTGTCTATGTGACTGTGTGTCTCTGTGTTTGTGCCTGTGTGACTCTGTGTCTGTCTCTGTGTCTCTGTTTCTCTGTGTCTGTGTGTCTCTGTGTCTGTGTCTCTGTGTTTGTGCCTGTGTGACTCTGTGTCTGTCTCTGTGTCTCTGTTTCTCTGTGTCTGTGTGTCTCTGTGTCTGTGTCTCTGTGTGTCTCTGTGTCTATGTGTCTCTGTGTCTGTGTGTCTCTGTGTCTCTGTGTCTTTGTGTCTGTGTGTCTCTGTGTCTCTGTGTCTGTGTGTCTCTGTGTCTGTGTGTCTCTGTGTCTGTGTGTCTGTGGGTCTGTGTGTCTCTATGTCTCTGCGTCTGTGTGTCTCTGTCTGTGTGTCTGTGTCTCTGTGTCTGTCTCTATGTCTGTGTGTCTCTGTGTCTGTGTGTCTGTGTATCTGTGTGTCTCTGTGTCTGTGTGTCTCTGTGTCTGTGTGTCTCTGTGTCTCTGTGTGTCTCTGTGTCTGTGTGTCTCTGTGTGCCTCTGTGTCTCTGTGTGTCTCTGTGTCTGTGTGTCTCTGTGTCTGTGTGTCTCTGTGTCTGTGTGTCTCTGTGTCTGTGTGTCTGTGTGTCTGTGTGTCTGTGTGTCTCTGTGTCTGTGTGTCTGTGTGTCTCTGTGTCTGTGTGTCTCTGTGTCTGTGTGTCTCTGTGTCTGTGTGTCTCTGTGTGTCTCTGTGTCTGTGTGTCTGTGTGTCTCTGTGTCTGTGTGTCTCTGTGTGTGTGTCTCTGTGTGTCTGTGTGTCTGTGTCTCTGTCTCTCTGTGTCTCTGTGTCTGTGTCTCTGTGTCTGTGTGTCTCTGTGTCTGTCTGTCTCTGTGTTTGTGCCTGTGTGTCTCTGTGTCTGTGTGTCTGTGTGTCTCTGTGTCTGTGTGTCTGTGTGTCTGTGTGTCTCTGTGTCTGTGTGTAAGTGTGTCTCTGTGTCTCTGTGTCTGTGTCTGTGGGTCTCTGTGTCTGTGTGTCTCTGTGTCTGTGTGTCTGTGGGTCTGTGTCTCTGTGTCTGTGTCTTTATGTCTGTGTGTCTGTGTGTCTCTGTGTCTGTGTGTCTCTGTGTCTGTGTCTCTTTGCCTTTGCGTCTGTGTCCTGTGAAAGTGTCTGTGGTCCGGCTTGGCTCAGCAGGGATCAGGTGAATGCCTTTGTGATGTATTGATCCGGGGTGGAGCAGAGCGGAGGAGGGGACATCTGTGTCATTATACTGCACTTCCTCACCTCCGCTAGCATCACACACACTCACAGCTAGCATCACACACACTCACAGCTAGCATCACACACACTCACAGCTAGCATCACACACACTCACAGCTAGCATCACACACACTCACAGCTAGCATCACACACACTCACAGCTGCACAGCCAATCATATCCTCTCATATTTCATTTATACATCACTAGTATTTTGCAGTAGTGTTCGTGCAGTTGGGCCTGTCATGATAACAAATGTCAAAGCACAATATATCGCTACAGAGAAATACTGCAATAAACAATTATATTCAAATTGCAAAACTGAACAAGTTAGGACCGGCACGGTGGCCGAGTGGCAACACTCAAGCCTCACAGCAAGAAGGTTGCGGGTTCGATCCCCGGGTCGCCCGGGCCTTTCTGTGTGGAGTTTGCATGTTCCTCCCCGTGTCTGGATGGGTTTCCTCCGGGTGCTCCGGTTTCCCCCATCAACCCAAAACATGCAGCACCTGAACTAACATCAAGGACCATGTTGTCCACCCTCCTGTGGGCTCACCACCTGCAGAGGGGTTCATAGGGGGGGTCAGGTGCTATGAGTATTGGGCAGCACGCTGCCCCCGCGACCCAGCTGGATTAAGCGGGAGAAGATGGATGGATGGATGGATGGAACAAGTTAGGACCACTCAAAAAAACTGATGAAGCTGATTACAAAATTTGATGTTTTTTAAGTACAAAAAATGATGTTTTTGAGTTAACAGATACAAGGTGTTTAACTCTTTACGGCTACCTTTTTTTAACCAGTACTGACTCGATTTTTAGTAAATGTGCTCTAATATAATACGCTACATGCATTTCTATTAATACATAAACAAATATAGTGTTTGTCTCACAATAATATCATGGGCCGTCACAATATCGCAAATTCTCTGCAAGGAAAGATTTTTACAACAAAAATTTCAAAAATCTCACCATTATTGCAAAGAAAATGTCCACGCAGTTTATTTATTTTATTTATTTTGATGTTGATCCGCAGAATATATTGTTCCAGCTTTTACGTATTAAAGTCGATATATGAACTTTCATGACAGGCCAACACTACTTATTCATTCATTTTTTTGAGTGATTAGTAGGGACAGGACAAGATCTCATGCCACAAGATCTTGTAAGACAAAAAGAAGAGAAAAATGATTTTGTGATTTTTTTTCCCCCCAAGTATTTACATTAGGATCGGACAGAAAAGGGTTACGGGCTGATGAGTTACATCTCTTTAACAGTTACTAGAATGGAAACAAAAATATGATATACATTTTTTCGGCCTTAAATCTTCTCCACAGATAGACATTTTTGTTTGTGCAAATCAGATCCCTGAACACTCTGCGTACATTTTTATTAGAATGCTTTAGTGCCAAGGGATAAGTGCGCAGAATGTGATTACCCTCTAAAACTAACTCTCTAAACTTGCTCTCATATTACATTTATACATAGGCAAGGTGGGTGAAGTGTTTCGCCCAACAACAGTGTGCACTAGTTGAAGCTGGAATCTAATTGCTGACCTGCAAACAATATACTGAGCTACTTTCACACAAACCTGCACTCCTCTTATGTTATATTGATTTCTAGCCTGCTAATATTACATTATCATTATTCATGATCTAGTCTACCCGAAAAGAACAAATAAGGTCCAGTATAAAAAAGGGCAAAATCAAAACCAATTAACCAGAGTATTCATGGTTTTCAACTGTTTTATGCAATAGTTTGAGGACTTTTTCCCATTCTGAAGATGTCATATTTTGTTTTAATGTTAATCGCTATGGCAGCAGTAGTCATTTTAGGTCTTGGATGGGGCCATTTTAACATCCTCATCATATTTTCTGAAATAGATTGCAAATCCATTGTCACTATTTGTCTATGTTGTTGTTGTGTAATGTTATGTGGTGAAACAAGGTTTTCTGTATTATTGACACTCATTAATAATGAAAAGTTATTTGACCAGCGGTGCAGCCAAAAGCCAATAGGGGCTAAGTTAGAGCTGTGCCTGTGTCCCTCTGTACTCTGTCATCCATCTTTACATGACTCTTATGTTTCTCTGGGGCATGAGTGGCTCAGCACATCCTGTTTGTGTGAGCAACGCTAAGCCAAAATAGTTATCTCTTGAATTTTAATTATGTTATTGGGATGCATCAGCGGTGCCAAATCTTTTTTGTAGTGTTTTTATCCAGGACCCTCTTCTCAATACATTTTAGGGTAACGTTTTTGGTGTCAGCAATACACAATAAAATTAATTGGGAGCTACAGCTATACTACCGGATAGTGAGACTTAGTTTCACTATTTACTGATATTGTCTACTTTTATCTGTGTATGTGACTCTGTATGTATATGTGACTGTGTGTGTGACTGTATATGTGACTGGGACTATGTGTATGTGGGTGTGTGTGACTCTGTGTATTTTACTGTGTGTATGTGACTTTATATGAGACTGTGTGTATGTGACTGTGTGAGACTGTGTGTGTGACTGTGTGTGTGACTGTGTGTGTGAGACTGTGTGTGTGACTGTGTGTGTGAGACTGTGTATGTAACTGTGTGTGTGTGACTGTGTGAGACTGTGTGTGTGACTGTGTGTGTGACTGTGTGTGTGAGACTGTGTGTGAGACTGTGTATGTAACTGTGTGTGTGTGACTGTGTGAGACTGTGTGTGTGACTGTGTGTGAGACTGTGTGTGAGACTGTGTGTGTGACTGTGTGTGAAACTGTGTGTATGATATTGTGTGTGAGACTGTGTGTGAGACTGTGTGTGACTGTATGTATGAGACTGTGTGTGAGACTGTGTGTGAGACTGTGTGTGTGACTGTGTGTGTGAGACTGTGTGTGAGACTGTGTATGTAACTGTGTGTGTGAGACTGTGTGTGAGACTGTGTGTGTGACTGTGTGTGTGAGACTGTGTGTGAGACTGTGTGTGTGACTGTGTGTGAGACTGTGTGAGACTGTGTGTGAGACTGTGTGTGTGACTGTGTGTGTGACTGTGTGAGACTGTGTGTGTGACTGTGTGTGTGAGACTGTGTGTGAAACTGTGTGTGTGAGACTGTGTATGTAACTGTGTGTGTGAGACTGTGTGTGAGACTGTGTGTGTGAGACTGTGTGTGAGACTGTGTGTGTGACTGTGTGTGTGAGACTGTGTGTGAGACTGTGTGTGAGACTGTGTGTGTGACTGTGTGTGAAACTGTGTGTATGATATTGTGTGTGAGACTGTGTGTGACTGTATGTATGAGACTGTGTGTGTGAGACTGTGTGTGTGACTGTGTGAGACTTTGTATGTGACTGTGTGTGTGACTGTGTGAGACTGTGTGTGTAACTGTGTGTGTGAGACTTTGTATGTGACTGTGTGTGTGACTGTGTATGTAACTGTTGTGTGTGAAACTGTGTGTGTGTGACTGTGTGTTACGGTCAAATGCAAGAAACCTGATCACAGCACTCATGCATCAGAGAAAGGAAGAGCCGTGCTGAAGAAATGCAGCGTTGCAGTTCTGTCCTTTCCCCAGTGAGAGAGAAGGAGGGAGAGAGGAGAGAGAGATGAGAGTGGGATGAAGAGAGAGGGAGAGAGGAGAGAGAGAGGGGCAGAGAGAGAGGAAAGAGGGAGAGAGGAAGAGGGAGAAGAATGAGAGAGAGTGGCAAGAGTGGGTGGCAGTGAGAGAGGGAGACAGCAGAGAGAGGAAGGAGAAACGAGAGAAGGAGACAGACTGAGGAAGAGGAGGTAGAAAGGAAGTAAAAGGAAAAGAGTGAGGAGACATAGAAAGAGGTAGAAAGAATAGAAGGGGGGAGAGAGGTCTGTTCAAACGTCCATGAGATGAAAGCTCTGTTTTGAGAGGAAAAGGGAGCTGTGGTGAGCTCGAGCTGTTGTGTAATAATGTAATACAGTGGGTACTCGTACCTCTGGTGGTACTCGTACCTCTGGTGGTACGTCAGGAGCTCTGCAGTATTTATTTACTGTAGACACAAACCTGTTTATGTTTCTGTCCATCTTTGGATTAACTGTCGTTAGACCTGGTTGGAGACCGGGGTTAGCCCAGATTAAGGCCTAATTTAGGTTTAGTAAAGTCCTTAGTCTTTTAGTGCACATGTTTAGAGATAATCACTGAGTAGTAAATCATCTTTTTCTGAATTGATTGTTCTTTACCAGTTCCCTGAGCAATACCTGATCTAGAGGTTTTGGTAGTAATGCCACTTGACTCACAGCAAGAAGTTTTTGGTTTGACTCTTAGGCCTTTCTGTGTGGAGTTTACATGTTCTCCCTGTTTCTGGCTGTTTTTCTCTGGGCACTTTGGTTTCACCCTTCAACCCAAAATATGTACAAGCTCTATTCGCTCTATGTGCAGTTAGACAAATTATAACACACAAATATGCACTTTGCAAAATGGAAAAAGAAAGAATACAGTGACATCTAGATGAAGAAAACCAGGCAATTTTCTCAGTTTTCTCTGTCCCTAACACAGCCCAAAGCAAATTGTCATCTACATGTTTCCAAACGTCTTCTGGTTTTGTTATGGAAGTGTGACTAAAGCCCATAGATCTAATCCTCCAAGGCTAAGGTAGTCCTGACCAAGACCAGATCTGGAGATAGGCCCCTGGGTGCATGCTCCTGACAGGTTGCCCCAGAGACATTGAAGGATGGGTCAAATGGTCAAAGGACATATTTCGTTACAGGGACAATAAATTGCACCTTAATACAGTATTGATATTGGTGCACCCTTACTAAAAAATGATTGTATTTTACTCTCAATGTACCAGAAATGTGTTCTGTCTCACTGGTTCCTGTTTCAGAGCTGTAAAAGACTCTGACACAATCATGCAAATAAGCAGAAAATGATCCATGCTTTGAATGGGCCTAACAGAGCCCATTCTTTCTAATACTTATGTTCTCCATTCCATCCACACCGTCTGATTTTAAAGGAGCACTACTGTATGTCACTTTTCCAGGGGAAGTGTCCGCCACCTGTTTGTCTCCATGGAGATGTTGCTGCTTTGCATTCTGTTAATCACAAAGCCAAGTTACAGGTCTGATCTGCCTAAAGGCGAATCTGCGCAAAGTAAGAACGACAACAACACCTGGAATTGAATAAAAGCAACAAAGATACATTTAATGTCATACTGTGGAACATTTTAAGCAAAGTATTAACAGCTCCATGGAGACAAGCAGGTGGCAGACCCCTTGCCAGGAAAAGTTTCATAGTGCTGTTTTAAGCTTTGGCAGTAAAATCAGCCCAACAGGAGATACTGAGCAAAGCGAGAGAGAAAGAGGTCGATGTGTGTGTTTCCGCAGTGAACATGAGGCTGGGTTACTGAGCTAATGTAGCTTTAGTTTCTCTATCTCCACATGAACTGCAGGGCTGATCTAAGGATAGTCACGGTTACTAACATTTCAATACTAAGGAATAGACTTGATACTCAACACAGATTCTGATACTATAATGATGCTAAAAACTCTCTTTCTTTACAATATTTGAATCATAGTACTTTCCTTTCTATTCCCATGTGGCCTTATATGTGTACTCCCTCAGTGGTACCGGTAGGTTCCACAGTGCTCCATGGGCGTGTACTAGTCTATGTGCTCTTATACTTGTTCTGATACAGCTTAAAATCACGATGAAGCGATTCAGGGAGGATCCACTTCTGTCCTGTGAATGGATTTCTTTTAGTGTCGATACCTGTGAAAAATTTATAGTTTTAGTATCAGTTGGTTGATCCCTGATCTGATTTGTGTTCTTGACCTTCTAGTTTTTCTAATTTGATGTCATGATATCAGATGGAGGCCTGGGCCTAACTGTAGTTGAGGTTCACTGGTTTTTGATTTTGTGAAAAAGTTATTATTTTTGCTGGTATTGAATCACATTGGTTACATTAATTGTACTGTTAAAAGTGTGTGAACAGTACCACCATTTCCTGTGGTTACACAGTGGTAAAAATAATGTGTTTATACAGACAGAGAAGAGGTTTTGGTTTCATGTGGATATGAACCATAAATCAGATCAACAAATCTGCAATGTGACAGTTAAATAGCAAATTTCACTGATCTCCAGGTCATAACTATAGATAACTATAACTATAGACTTCTTAGAATGTTAAAAATCCTATTGAGTGACGTCTCCCTGGGTGTCACTCCCCCCTGCGTACACAGAACAGTAAAGTGTGTTTCAATACCAAATCTGCAGCATTCTCACTATTTTTACCTGCTACGGTAACGCATTACTCACACGCTACACCCAACATTGTGAAGCAGTAGTTTTCAACTTTTCAGTTGTAGTTTTCAGCTCCTTTTATTTTTAGTTCAGTAGAGATGAACAATTCCAGGCCTGAAATGATCCTAAGGATTCTAGTGAAGGTGTATGGAGTTTAAAAACACAGTGGAGCACTTCTGACATCATAAGGTAGAACAGTGTTTTTACTTTGAGAGAAAAACCCAGCCTAAATCTGCAGGGTTTATGTGTTAAACATGTGTGAATGAAACAAAACACAACTCCAGGTCTGTTTGTGATGAGGAAACATTAGAACATAGATCAGAAAATAGCGCAATATTGGCCCTTTTACATGTTAATATTTGTCTGAAAATGTGATCTTTTTCCCAAATGTTTTTGCTCGATTATGACATTTTAACCATTCTAAGTATCCCATATGATGGCTCTATATGTGGTCTCTGGTTTGTGTTTGGCCGTTGCGTTTGAGTGTTGTAGTAAATTAAAGCTCTCCTCCGAGTCTGTCCTCAGTCTCTGATGACACAGCATCCTGGGCTTCTCACAGAGGAGCGGTCAGTGTGGGGGCGGAGAGCTGCTGGCTACGCTAACACTAACGCTATGTGAGAGTGCTACTGCCGCTGCTACGCTAACAGTATGAGGAAGAGAGAGTGAATATGGAGTGGAGCTAAGGGAGGTGGAAAATGTGTGCTGTTATGTAGAGTGATTAGTCAGCACCAGCACGGGTGCACAGCGGTTTTAAAGGAGACGGTATAACGTGGCTCAGTGATCAGAGAGTATAACCTGCCTTTCAAATGACATCACTACATAGGTCAATAATATTTAAAGGACTTATATTTAGGGTGACCAGACGTCCCTATTTACATGGGACAGTCCCAGTTTTGAACCCTGTGTCCTCTGTCCCAGTGAATTTATCCAAAAGCAGTGATTTGTCCAAGTTTTATACAAGAAATGTCCCTGGTGTCCCTATTTTTGACCAGGACTAAACTAAGACTAAACCAGGACTACATCAGGACTGAAACTGGACTATAACAACTTTTGCCTAATCTGATCCCTACCAACAGTAAAGAGGAGCATAAATTGTCATTTGCTTAGCCAGAATACAGAAAGCCGTGTTTGAAAATGACCATAAAGCAAAAAATACAGTGTCAGAAGTCCACAGATCGTGACAGAATCCACAATGTTACACACTCTCTTCACAATTTTATTTATACCAACCATCCTAACCTGGGTGTGTCCCAGTTTTGAATTTTGAAAATCTGGTCACCCTGCCTATATTATTCTATTTTCTGATCTATGTCATATTCCTCATTACAAACACACCAGCACACTGCTGAAGAGCAATTTGAGCTTTGGAGATGTCGACGAGTAATAATGGTAATAATGCAGGATTACAGTACAAGATCTTGTGCCACAAGATCTCGCAAGACAAAATTGTCTCAAAATTGTGCACACAGGAGAAAAATGATCTTGTGATTTTTTTACTCCTGAATTTGCCTTTGGGCTTGGACTTACAATACACAATTACAATAACGTGAAGTATTACATAAAATAAATAAAAAGAGTAAACCAAAAGTGTGAAGTGATTGCACTACTTATTTATTACAAATTATGTACAAAATTCATCTTGTCTCGTTCTCATGGACCTGAACTCGGGGTGTGAAAATTGGTGATCTTGTTTTGTGAAAATTGTCTCATCCTTGAAGCTCACAGGAATCCATTTTGTGTGATATAGGACCTTTAGCACAGATAGGGGCAGATAAAGTGAATACTGTGAAAATGCACATACGTGTTGTAAGACTGTGAGTTTTGGAGTCTGGTCAGTAATAAAAATGATCAGGTTGTGTGTTTATCTTTTGTATATTTCATGGCAAATTCCAATCTTATCTAACACAAAAAACTAAACGTACTTTCTCTGAGTTATATTTCGATTGTATTTGTAAATATTGGAGTAATCCTGCTTTATTCTGCATTTGCATTTTAACAACCCCACTTCTCTGTACATGCAATTATTCAAATAATATAACACAAATAATGATATAACTCAAATAACACGTAATTGTGCCTATATTTTGTCCAGTGCATTTCTCGTGGCTCGTTCAGGAATGCAACACAAAAAACCCTCCCTTTATTTATGGTTCAGTGCACTGTTTTTGTGTCCTTAGGCAAGACAGTGTTCAGGTTGTACAGACATTTTAGAGCCAAATGTCACACTTAAGTTCAAATAAATTGACTTCGGTAGAACCTTGTGCAGCGCAGGTCTGTTTATACAACTGCAGCATTATCCTTCCATAGTCTGTGTGTATGTGTGTGTATGTGTGTGTATGTGTGTGTATGTGTGTGTATGTATGTGTATGTGTGTGTATGTATGTGTATGTGTGTGTATGTGTATGTATGTGTATGTATGTGTATGTATGTGTATGTATGTGTATGTATGTGTATGTATGTGTATGTATGTGTATGTGTGTGTATGTATGTGTATGTGTGTGTATGTATGTGTATGCGTGTGTGTGTATGTGTGTGTGTATCTGTTTCTGTGTGTGTGTGTCTGCATGTGTGTATGTGGCTGTGTGTATGTGTGTATGTGTGTGTATATCTGTTTCTGTGTGTCTGCATGTGCGTGTGTGTGTGTGTATCTGTTTCTGTGTGTATGCGTGTGTGTGTATGTGTGTGTGTGTGTGTGTGTGTGTGTGTATGTGTATCTGTGTCTGCATGTGCGTGTGTGTGTGTGTATGTGTGTGTGTATGTTTCTGTGTGTATGCGTGTGTGTGTATGTGTGTGTGTATGTTTCTGTGTGTATGCGTGTGTGTGTATATGTGTGCGTGTATCTGTTTCTGTGTGTTTCTGTGTGTGTGTATGTGTGTGTGTATCTGTTTCTGTGTGTGTGTGTCTGCATGTGTGTATGTGGCTGTGTGTATGTGTGTATGTGTGTGTATATCTGTTTCTGTGTGTCTGCATGTGCGTGTGTGTGTGTGTATCTGTTTCTGTGTGTATGCGTGTGTGTGTATGTGTGTGTGTATGTGTGTGTGTGTGTATGTGTGTGTGTGTGTGTGTATGTGTGTGTGTGTGTGTGTGTGTATGTGTATCTGTGTCTGCATGTGCGTGTGTGTATGTGTGTGTGTATGTTTCTGTGTGTATGCGTGTGTGTGTATGTGTGTGTGTATGTTTCTGTGTGTATGCGTGTGTGTGTATGTGTGTGTGTATCTGTTTCTGTGTGTATGCGTGTGTGTGTATATGTGTGCGTGTATCTGTTTCTGTGTGTGTGTTGTTGTGCTGCATCTGTCTGATCTGATCCACACAAATGTTTCATTCATAAAGTCATTTCACTGACTCATTCACAGCCACAGTTCTGCTCCCTGCCTCTCCTTCTCCTCCTTCTGCCGACCATTACCTCTCCTCTCCTCCTTCTCTTTCCCATCCTCCTCTTTTACTCTCCCTTCTCCTCCTTCTCCTTCCTACCTCTCTCCCTCTGTCTCTCTCACTCTCTCTCTCTTGCGCTGGTTCCCCTCTGCAGCTCTGTGTTCTGCATCACTCCCTCTCTCGTCGATCCCCCTTCCTTTCTCCCTTCCTCTCAACTTCCCTTTCTTTCTGCCTTCTCTCTCTCCTTCACTCTATCACTCTATTCCTATCTCCCAGCGCTCCCTCCCCTATCCACCTCTTCCTCCCTTTCTGTCCTCTATGTATTTCTGTCTATCCTGCCTGCACTATCCTTTCCCCACTCTCTCCTCTACTTTCCCCTCTCCCTTTCTTTCTATTCTTTCTCCTTTCCCTCTTATTGTCTCCCCTCTACTACTCTCTTCTTTCTTCACTTCATTCTCTTTCTGTCTTTCCACCCATCCTATCTTGCCTCTCTTTCTCTGTACACCCCACCCCTCTTTCTGTCCCTCTCTCTCTCCTCTGCTGCTGTCCTGTAAGCTTTGCTGCAGGCCTCTCCACTCCTCCTCCTTAGACATTTCTGCAGCTTCTGTCTGACTCCTGTTTTTTTTTTTTTTTACACAACACAATCCAATATGGCATAACATCACAGGGCCTTTTCAATGCAAACAAAAGGAGACAAATGAGACGAAACCGACTTAACCATTTTCGTCCGTTGGTATTTCTGCATTGTCCTTCATTTGAGGATGAAAATGGTCTTTTTCACCCACCCTCTTGCCTGGCCCTGCAATTACACTCAAAACGTTCAAAACGAGTCATTCACACATTCTTCTTGTATAAAGCACCGTTAATAATTGTGCTTCTTCTCATACAGGGGTGGGCAGTTCTTTTTTTCCATGGGGCCACATGAGAAAAATATTGTGGGCGGCCGGGGCAAAATGCTCAATTCTGCATAATACTAAATCTAGTTCTTTGCAAAAAGCAGTAAACAGCATTGTCTCGCTGGTCAGACTGGTAAGAGTTTTTATAACTAAGCAATGGAAAAGTGAGGTTGCCTTACAAAAAATTTAATAAAAACACACCTTTAAAATAAAAGCAATGCAGCTTTAGTCCATGCATGAGGTAAAATTCAAAAATATGTTTAAAAAAAAAAAATCATTCCAAATGAGTTTAAACGGGCCGGTTAGAGTCAGCCAAAGGGCCGTATATGACCCTGGAGCTGCACAGTGCCCAGGTCTGAGCTCGTAGAGGTCATTTTGTGGAGCTTTCATGTTCAAATTCAAAAAGTTTATTGTCAATTTTTCATACAAAAAACATATAAAGAATCAAAATTGTGTTTCTCACTCCCATGCATATAAATACTACTACTACTACTACTACTACTACTACTACTACTACTACTACTACTACTACTACTACTAATAGTTTTGACCCATTTCTGTGACTGACCTATTTCAGTACAGTTCAAAATAGTAGTAGTAGTAGTAGTAGTAGTAGTAGTAGTAGTAGTAGTAGTAGTAGTAGTAGTAGTAGTAGTAGTAGTACTAACAGTAGTAGTAGTAGTAGTAGTAGTAGTAGTAGTAGTACTAACAGTAGTAGTAGTAGTAGTAGTAGTAGTACTAACAGTAGTAGTAGTAGTAGTAGTAGTAGTAGTAGTAGTAGTAGTAGTAGTAGTAGTAGTAGTAGTAGTAAAAGTAGTAGTAGTAGTAGTAATAGTAGTAGTAGTAATAATAATAGTAGTACTAACAGTAGTAGTGGTAGTAGTAGTAGTACTAACAGTAGTAGTAGTAGTAGTAGTAATAGTAGTAGTAGTAGTATTAACAGTAGTAGTAGTAATAGTAATAGTAGTACTAACAGTAGTAGTAGTAGTAGTAGTGGTAGTGGTAATAACAGTAGTAGTAGCAGTAGTACTAACAGTAGTAGTAGTAGTAGTAGTAGTACTAACAGTAGTAGTAGTAGTAGTAGTAGTAGTAGTAGTAGTAGTAGTAGTAGTAGTAGTAGTAGTACTAACAGTAGTAGTAGTAGTAGTAGTAGTAGTAGTAGTAGTACTAACAGTAGTAGTAGTAGTAGTAGTAGTAGTAGTAGTAGTAGTAGTAGTAGTAGTAGTAGTACTAACAGTAGTAGTAGTAGTAGTAGTAGTACTAACAGTAGTAGTAGTAGTAGTAGTAGTAGTAGTAGTACTAACAGTAGTAGTAGTAGTAGTAGTAGTAGTAGTAGTAGTAGTAGTACTAACAGTAGTAGTAGTACTAACAGTAGTAGTAGTAGTAGTAGTAGTACTAACAGTAGTAGTAGTAGTAGTAGTAGTAGTAGTACTAACAGTAGTAGTAGTAGTAGTAGTAGTAGTAGTAGTAGTACTAACAGTAGTAGTAGTAGTAGTAGTAGTAGTAGTAGTACTAACAGTAGTAGTAGTAGTAGTAGTAGTAGTAGTACTAACAGTAGTAGTAGTAGTAGTAGTAGTAGTAGTAGTACTAACAGTAGTAGTAGTAGTAGTAGTAGTAGTAGTAGTAGTAGTAGTAGTAGTAGTAGTAGTAGTCACTCTCTCTTGTGCTGGTTTCCCTCTGCAGCTCTATGTTCTGCATCACACATCTCTCCTTCCCTTTCTCTCTCTCTTCTCCTCCTTCACTCTCCCTCCCTGTCTGTCCTCTATCTCTTTCTCTCTGCCCTGCCCTTCTATCCTCTGTATCCTTTCCCCTCTCTCTCCTCTATTTTCCCTTCTCCCTTTCTCCTTTCCCTCCTATTCTCTCTCTCACCCCTCCTCTGCTCTCTTCCCTTCCTCCTCTTTCTTTCGCAGTCACAGCAGTAGTCATAGTAATCACGCGCTCCCATTCAAACACGTCCACATGTGAATGGATAAAACAATAATCAGATCATATTCTCGCAGTCTGTCCAAAATTCGCTGACCAGATCTGTATAATGTGTTGGTAGAAATGCAGATGTTTTATTGGAACCTTCATATTACGGCGTAAGAGTTGGATTTCAGCTCGAGTCCCGTGGGTTTGATGGTTGGTGATGAGTAACAGAGGACGGGTAATGTTCAGGAAACCACCTCCTGTTTGTCAGGTGGAGTCATCGTTACAGTAAATAAAAACACTTCAGTCTGTTCAGGTCAGTGTGATTCATGCTTTTCTGTCCCCTGTGAGCATTTTCACTCCAGAGTCCAGAGTTATTTACGCAGTGGTTCATGCTTCAGCCTCACAGCAAGAGGGTACTGCGTTTGTGTCTCAGCGGGGTGGGGTTTTTTAAGGTGTGGAGTTTAGGTGTTCTTCTCGTGTCTTTGTCTCTTTAAAATTACAATTCCAATTTAAGACTGGCCAGTTTTCCCAAAAATATCAGATTATGATTTTTTTTTTCTTTTTTCTTTTTTTTTTAAAATGATGTGATTAGATTTGCAATTTATGTTTTAATTGTTCTGTTCAGACTCAATATTTTTAACATATAATCATTGGTAAATTATGGCCATTTAAATGATGATTATGAGTTCCAGTCTCTCAGTGCTGCTCCACTTCTCAGGAGGGTTGAATATATATGAGGCTGTAAACCTTCAGTCTTTCCATCAACCAAAATATGTTGAATAATTATTTTTATTTGGGTTATAAAACACTAGGGACAAGATCTGGTGCCACATGATCCCAGACAAAAGTGCTACAAGATTGTGCACACGAGAAAAATGATCCTGTGAGATTTTTTCCGTACATTTACATTCAGATTGGACAAAAAAGTTAGGAATTATATTAGGAATTATGTTAAATTTCTTCTTATGTCATTCTCCTGGACCCAGTCTCATACTGTATCTCACATGTGTCAAACATGCGGCCCGGGGGCCAGATCCGGCCCTCCAAGACCTTTAATCTGGCCCTCGGCTGATTTTTCTATTAAAATACTTAAAATTTTCAGATTTTTCTGTTAATTTTCTGCACCGTTTAGCATAGCAGCGTCTCCGGCGTTTCTGTACGTTGCGACTCCCACCAGAGCAGCACAAATGAAGACTTTCCTCTTTCCAAACGCTCTTAAAGGACGATCGTTCTGACTGTCGACCGTGACCCTCATCAGCAAAATGTCAAAAAATGAGAAAAGCAGATGCTGAGTTCAGGATTTCCCAAGAAAAATAGTCTAAATCTTATTTGTTGACAGAGGTGAATGGGAAATCTGTGCTCAGTGTGTTTGGAACAAGTGGCGTTGCTCGAGGAATATAATCTTAAACACCACTACGAGACACGGAGAAAAATACAATAACTTGAAGAGAACTGAGTTTTCTGATCCGGCCCTTTTGGGATCAGAGTAGGCTGCATACGGCCCCCGGACCAAAGTGAGTTTGACACCCCTGAGTTAGAAGGAGATTTAGAAATGATTTTTTTCTTCCAGTTTTACATAAAATACAATGGAGTAGTACTTTTCTTGTGTTGTCAAAACTCTTTGGGGCAAACGTGGTCAGATCACAGAGACGGCCTTGAGCGCTTTTGCTAATTCCACGCCCCATTTACGGACAGGGCTCCCTTTAGTCACCCAGCCAAGAATGTCTTTAGTCAAATACAGCTAAAATTCAAATTAAAAGGTGCATTGTGTAAATTTTCTGGCGGAGGGTCCATCATTAAACCTTTCTGTTGTCATGGAGACCAAACCAGAACAAGTTACAGGTCAGATCTGTGGAGAAGCGATTCCCGCTCACAGTCGGAACATATGTTTTTAGGTATTTTTGAGCTATAAAACCACCTGTAATTTAATAAATGTAAGGTAAAGCTGTTTAATGTCATACTGCGGAGCATTTCAGGCAGAACAATGGCATCTCCACAGAAACAAGCAGGTGATGGATCCTCCACCAGAAAAGTTACACAATGCACCTTTATGTAATATATGTTGTAAGACAATGACGAGACATGATTGGTTCCTGTAATGAGTCCAGTTGTAAACGTGACGACAGATGACGTAGTTTGAGGCTAAACCAGGAGTAACCCGACCTCATGTATCAGATATATCATAGATGTTACACAGAAACTCATTTGTTCATAACAGTATTATTTAGACCACAGGTGTCAAACATGCGGCCCGGGGGCCAGATCCGGCCCTCCAAGACCTTTAATCTGGCCCTCGGCTGATTTTCTATTAAGATATTAAAAATTTTCAGATTTTTCTGGTAATTTTCTGCGCAGCTTAGCATAGCAGCGTCTCCAGTGCTTCTGTGTGTGGCGCCTCCACCAGACAAATGAAGACCTGCCTCTTTCCAAACGCTCTTAAAGGACGATCGTTTTGACTGTTGACCGTGACCCTCATCAGCAAAATGTCAAAAATAAGAAAAGTGGAGCTGAGTGCAGGATTTTCCAAGAAAAATGGACTAATTCTTATTTGTTCACGGAGGTGAATGGGAAACCTGTGCTTGGTGTGTTTGCAACAAGTGGCGGCGCTGAAGGAATATGATCTTAAACACCACTACGAGACACTGCGAAAAATACAATAACTTGAACGGAGAATTGAGAAGACAGAAGATAAACGAATTATTGCTGAGACTGAAGAAACAGCCGTCTGTTTTCACCCAGGGGCCAAGAGGTTTGTGATGCTGCTGTGAAAACAACCTGACCTAGCATAATATTATAATATTTTGTAAAATAAAATCAAATAAAATAAATGTCTGTAATAGATTTGCGTTTCTCTGCACAAATATTTGGATTTATTGCTATTTTTGAGGTATATATGCCATGAGTTTTCTGATCCGGCCCCTTTGGAGTCAAAGTTGGTTGTGTACGGCCCCTGGACCAAAATGAGTTTGACACCCCTGATTTAGAGCTATGCTAGCTGGACTGGTGCCCCCTCTCAAGTATTTAAATGACAGAATGCCTTTGTTCTTGTTGTACCAGCAGTTTAGACCTCTACAAACATGCTCTGAAATACATGGGAGTCTTGTATTAGTTTGTCTGCTCATATTTCTTCTCTCTTCCCTCAAAAGCGAAAGGTGCTGTACCTGATTTTTACCGTCTTAAAAACACAAAAAAACAGAGTTCATTGGAAACAGTTTGCAGTGGTCCAGAGTTATTCCTCACTTACCTCATGCATTCTAAGCATCCTAAAGATTCACCACAGTGAGTTTCGAAGTGACCAGAGAGGAGTTTTACCAACAACTTTCATGCTAACCACATACTTCCTGACCAGACAGCACACGGGAGACTTATTTAGAGTTCAAGAATCGCTTCTACAATATATTTGTACTGGGTCATGGCAACAGTTTGTTTTTCAGTGAATGCTGCTCATAATAAATGTCAGGAAAATGTCTTTGTTTGTGTGCAGCGTAACCCGTTTGTGATCCTGTCTCTTTGTTTACTCCGTATTTCCATTCACAGTGTGTTTCCGCTCAGTCAGCAGCCCTCTGCCTGTGACATTGAAACTCACTGGACACTTCATTTGTATTCCTCACACATGTTAGCAGAGATTAAAGATAGAAACTGGAGCGCTCGAGCTATTTCCGATCTACATACAGCACATTAATGTATATGAAATATTTGAAACTTTTTTTATTATTATCCACTCGACAGACCTGGTTTCTTGGCTCCTATAATGTTCCACTGTACGGCTTTAACATATCTGTTTCTATGGAGACGAGCAAAGAGTCCGAATTGTGCTCTAGACCACACGCTTTTAATGACAGGATTGGCCGTAAACCTCGTCCATTAAACGCCCCACGCTGGTCGATAAAACAAAGCACAGTTGTGAATAAAAAAAGAAACAAAATAAGAAGCTGTTGGGAGTTTTCATATCATAATTACGGAAGCTTTTTCTCACTTTTGTGTCTTATTTTTGCTGTGTTAAAAATGTGGAAAACAGAACCAGCTCAACAGTAATGCTGCCGTGCACTTCCTGACTCTTGGACAATAAAACTTTTTCTATTGTGACGTCAGCTGAAACGTCCCATTCCAAAGTCCCACTCCTCCATCTCTTTCCCTATCTCCCAATCCCCCTCCCCCTGTTTCCTCTCCATCTTCCTCTCTCTCCCTCCTCTTTGTCCCTTTCTCTTTCCCTCTCTCTTGCTCTCTCTCTCTCCTTCTTCCTCCCTCTCCCTCCTCTTTGCCCCTTTCTCTTTCCCTCTCTTTCTCCCTCTTCCTTTCTCTCTCCTCTTCATCCCTTTATCTCTCCCTCCTTCTCCCTCTCCCTCTCTCTCCTCTTTGTACGTTTCTCTCTCCATCTTCCTCTCTCTCTCGCCCTCTCTCCTTCGTCCTCTCACTCCCTCTTCTTCATCCCTTTCTCTCTCCCTCTCCTTCTTTCTCTCTCTCCTCTTTGTCCCTTTCTCTCTCCCTCCCTCGACCTCTTCCTCTCTCTCTCCCTCTCCCTCATCTCTCCCTCTCCTTCTTCCTCTCTCCCTCTCCATCCCTCCTCTTTGTCCTTTTCTCTCTCCCTCCCTCCTCTTCATCCCTTTATCTCTCCCTCCCTCTCCCTGTTCCTCTCTCCTTTTGTACCTTTCTCTCCCTCTCTCCCTCTTCCTCTCTCTCTCTCACCCTCTCCTTCCATCTCTCTCCCTCTCCTTTTTCCTCTCTCCCTCTCCGTCATCCTCTTTGTCCTTTTTTCTCTCCCTCCCACCTCTTCGGCCCTTTCTCTCTCTCCCTCTCCCTCCCTCCTCTTCGTCCCATTCTCTCTCTCCCTCTCCTTCCTGTCCATCCCTTTCTCTCTCTCCCTCTCCTTCCTCTTTCTCTCTCTCTCTCTCTCCCTCTCCCTCCCTCCTCTTCGTCCCTTTCTCTCCCTCCCTCCTCTTCGTCCCATTCTCTCTCTCTCTCTCTCCTTCCTGTCCATCCCTTTCTCCCTCTCCTCCTTCCTCTTCATCCCATTCTCTCTCTCCCGCCCTCTCCCTCCTCTTCATCCCATTCTCTCTCTCCCTCTCCTTCCTCTTCATCCCATTCTCTCTCTCCCTCTCCTTCCTCTTTGTCTCTCTCTCTCTCTCTCTCCCTCTCCCTCCTCTTCATCCCTTTCTCTCCCTCCCTCCCTCCTCTTCGTCCCATTCTCTCTCTCCTTCTCCCTCCTCTTCGTCTCTTTCTCTCTCTCCGTCCCTCCTCTCGGTCCCTCTCTCCCTCTCCTGGATGTATGGATGTCTCAGGCCGGTGCCCAGCCCCATCGGCCCGTGGGGAGTGGCTCTTCTTAGGCCTCGCGTCAGCACATCTCCCCCTGTGATCGATGACTTGTGGTTGTCTTCCTGTAACAGCTTTAAGCTCGGCCCCAGGCTTTAAGCTTCAGCGGAGCTCTGAATAAACTTGGAAACGGGACTCCTGGGCCATGTGACAAAAGAATGATCACTTTTGTTCCTTCAAATTGATTTGTCACCATTTTGACTGAGGGTAGAGGGTCCACCACCTGCTTGTAAGGAGATCTTATTGATTCATACAATGCAAATTTCTCTGATCTGGATAAGATTTGAAAACTTATATCAGGTTATTCGTCTTGTTTTCAGATTTACTGTCTCCTCACTAGTTCTGAGATGCTTCATTCTAGTCTAGAGGTCGTTTATTTTAAGGGAACTTGATCTTGCTGCACTGACAGATCATTTCACTACTTTTAAGTCATTTTCTGATCGATTTAACTGTTTAAATCTTAAATTTTGGCCAAGCTTTTTCGCAGTGAATGTGCAGTGTAGTAATAGACTTATCCCCATGTCAGATCTGTGAAGAGGTGACACTGAGAACAAATATGAATGCATGTTTCTATGGTACTTTTTCACTTTAAAGACCAGTTATGAAATAAATGCTAGAAAGATGTTTAATGTAACGTTCCAGGCAAAGCAATAACAATGATAAAAAGCAAGACAGGGCAGTGCACCTTTAAAAACAAATCAAAATTGCTTTCAGGCTTTTAATCAATGCCATTTCACACAAAATATAGTTAAATTTCTTCCTCCAAAGTCTTGGGTCTCCTCCAGACCACATGCTTTCACTGACTTCACGAGAATTGGCTGTAACCTCTCCATTAGGAAGACCCACGCTGATCATTGATCACAGGCTATTCCCATTCTGTTTCCATTGCCACTCACCAGTGTGTTTAAAATGACACTGACTGTGGAACTTTGGACGTGTTTTTACTGTAAATTGTCATATCATGTGCTTGTTCTCTTTTAAATATGATGTTAAAGGGAAGGGCCCATATGACCCTATTTGATCTATGTTCTAATGTTGTTTCCAAATCACAAAAAGACCCGGAGTTTTGTTTTGTTTCACTCACACACGTCTAACACACGATCCTTGCATACAGTATTTAGGCTGCACTGCGTTTTTAAACTCCACACGCCTTCACTAGGATTATTTGGATGATTCAGCAGCCCTGGAATTTCCCGTCTCTACTAAGCAAAAGGTAAATAGAGCTGTTAACGTGAAAACTACCACTTCATGAGGTGGAGCAGAGCATTTGGAGCTTTGGAGATGTAGACAAACTAATAATAAAGGGTGAATGAAACAAAACACAACTCCAGGTCTGTTTTTGATGAGGAAACAACATTCTCACATGGCTTAACTCTCACAACAGCTATTTTTTGCATAGAATAGAACCTTTAATAGTTTCACATGCCCTAGGTCAAAAGATGAAATATTTGTAATGTTTGATGAATGAAATTTCTTGCGGACCTTGATTATTCTGTAGAGTTGGTGTTGGCTGGTCCTTATATCGCACTTTTTAGCATATCGGCTGTCTCCACCAGAGGACATTATTTTGCTTTGGTCGACCTGGTGGCTAAAGAATTGGCATAAACCTTTACACTTTACTATGAAAAGGACACTGCACAAAGTATGACTGCACAGTTCTCTTATCCATTTTATAGTAAAACTGGTCACGAACGAGGTCAATTCAAATCACATCATTCGGGGAAAATAATCCAACTCACCCTCATGTATTATTGGCCCAAAAATACATCTGACATTGGTTTCTTTGGTCTCTATCTATATCTGTCTATCTCTATCAATGTGCACCATCCTAATATAGTCAAATAAATAAGCTATGATGTATTGACCATCCCTAGAATTGCAAAGTAAACTGAAAGTTCTTCATTGTACCATCTGATCTCACAGTGTATTTAGATCAGACCTTCATGAACCAGATCCATTGGTGTCCGTGCTTTAACACTAACTGCCTGTCTGTTTTTGTCTCTCTCCACAGACATTTATAGTCCTAAACAAAGGGAAAACAATCTTCCGCTTCAGTGCCACACCCTCCTTGTACATCATAAGCCCTTTTAATCTTCTAAGACGCATAGCTATTAAGATTTTGATACACTCATATCCTTCCACGTGGACAGCTGATGTTACTGTACTGTGGGTGACCAGATTTTCCACTTTATGTTGAAATGCATAAGGCTAAAGGTTAAATCCAGTGCACAATTTGTATCTGTCTGTCTGTTTTCAGGGACAGTATTTGAGTAATTACAATTATTTTAGAAACTGTATCTTGTCTCCATGATTTCCAATGACATATTGACAGGTGGTTTAACCGGAGAATCGCACCATTCCTGTCAGAACAAACAAACATGGCGTAAGTTATGGATTTTGTTCTGAATGATACCATAGTATTGGAAAGGAAATGTCTCCCACATTAGAGAGACATGCTACAAACTATTGGCTGTGATTGGACTGTCCCAAATAAGGGCACTTGTCTGACTCACTTCCTGGTGTTCCTGGTGTGCTTTTCGACCCTCCTGCTTTCAGACAGAAAAGAGGAGGGACTGATTCCACCAGGCACAGAGAAGACACTTGATATCATCCACTAAACTTCCTAAAATGTCTTGCTGGGTTCCACTTACAAGAGACTAAAATGTTATCGTTGTTTCCCCTTCTCATTTCCCTTCTTGAAGTTGTATTTAGAGTGATTTGTGCATGTTTCATTAAGCTTTACTCTCCTGTATTCAAGACGTCGTTGCTCCCATCTACCCCCGTTTTCCACATCCACTGTGACCTACTTACTTTGTTCTCTAATTTTATTTTCTTAATCTGTGATATGCAGAGGATTTGACAGTGTTGCGTTGCCATTTTGGCAATTAATTCTTTTTTTTTCTCTTTTTTTTAATAAATCAGTTGCTCACAATTTATGCATGCAGCTTTTGTCGTGATGACGTCAGCTCCCATTGGGCACCACAGTTTCGAACATGAAAGTCAGTGGACTTTTTTTTTATGAAGTCATTTTGGATAAATATTGTGATTTAAAATGTGCAAAACATAATGATCCACGGGTGTCATAGATTATAAATATAGTAGACACAATATGTCTTCTTTATACTTGCTTTAAATGATAAAATCTGGTCACCTAAACTGTAGAAATGTGTGTGTGTGTATGTGATCTTATTTTGTGTTTTGAATGTGTTTTGTGAAGAATTTCACTTCTTTGATCAGCGTTTTTCCTTAACTGTGTCTCCACATTATTCAGCATGATCATCATGTGCACCATTTTGACCAACTGTATTTTCATGACCTTTAGTGACCCTCCTGAGTGGTCCAAGCAAGTAGAGTAAGTATACACCACAGAATCTCACCAGATCTCACAGTGCTTTTGGGTATGAATCAGAAGTTTAGGTCTGCACACATCACAGTGAACAACAAACAAGACAGACCTACACTCTTACTCCAAACTGTATTTAATGAGGGACTTTTCCATCAGTCAACTTTGGATATGAACACATACTTTTTTAGCTTACATATTTTTGGAGCCTACAAAAAATAAGAAAACATTTCTTGCTTGAGATTTCACCTTGGAAAATTCAAATGTTTTTAAATCACTTGACGTAAGTTAGATTATGATCTACTTGTTTTGTTGATAACAGACACTCTAAGAGTGTCAGTACTGTTGTTTTTTGTGTATATTTGTAACACAGTGTTTGTGTCTGTAAAGGTACACCTTCACAGGGATCTATACGTTTGAGTCGCTCACTAAAATCGTGGCTCGAGGTTTTGCGATAGATGACTTCACTTTCCTCAGAGACCCCTGGAACTGGCTGGACTTTATGGTCATTTCTATGGCGTAAGTATTTGCATGAATGAAATATAACATCAGAATACTTGTCTGACCTCAGCTCCTGTTGTATTTACTCACAATACACAGTCCATTCCTCTCCTTTCCTCTTGAGAGCTCTCTAGCACACCCAGAGCAGCACTGGAAATAAGAGTTTGTGCTTGATGGTAAAATAGAAGTTTATTACTAAAAGAAGTAAATTACTAAAATAAGATCTGAATTTGGACCATAATTGTACTACTTTCCCTGGATTTACAATCAAAATGGTGCATTCCTCAGACGAATCTGAGAGGACTGTTCATGAAAACATTCATGGAGGGCAGATTTGAGGGCAGTATTGGCTGTTAATAGTAGTGTGTCTGTCAAACTCAAAAAGTACCACCAAAAACATACATGGCTTTCCGAGTACCACCAGATCTAAACCAGGTCTGTAACAGGACTATTCCAGTAACTGATGATACTGTACGCACATCATAACAATAATATTAATTCATTTGAACATTCATTTGCACAGCCACTCCAGATGTAACATATAATGCTATGTATAATGCTATATAACTATATGATTTTCTTCCTGTTCCTTTGTTATTATTCTGTCTTGCCATGGATCTAATGTAAAATCCGTCCTTTGTAGGTTCATAGTTTGACTTCTGTTTTTTTCCCTCTCAGATACATCACAGAGTTTGTGGACTTGGGAAATGTGTCAGCGCTGAGGACGTTCAGGGTGCTCCGAGCTCTCAAAACTATTTCTGTCATTCCAGGTGAGGCTCCGTATGTTCTTTGCCTGTTTACATGTTTGGAGGAGGAGGACGGGCTCTCAGCTAAACTAGCCAATAACAGCACCTAATTAGCTGAAGAACAACATGCTTATAAATGTGTTGCAGCATCCATTTGTTAGCCTTGCTACATTGTTAACCTTAACCTATTGTTAATCAAATGTTTTTAGCTGAAAAGCTACACTTTCTGCACCCCACCATAAATTGTGCAAACTGCAATAGACCAGGGAGCAGACAGAGACCACAGAGGGAGACACTTCAAACACCTCAGACATGCAGATTTAACCATCACAGGGACTTACAAATGCTAAAAATGGGACGTTCTGCTTCACATCTTCAGTGGCTCAGTGGCAGACGCAAGGCAGTTGTAGCCTCTTAAGTCATCCATAAGTCATAAGATATTCTAAGATAATTATTTTTTTTAAAATAAACTTTAACTATGTTCATTTGTTTTACTCCAATCAAAAATGAGTGTTGACGTTCTGACCTTCCTCCCACAGACATGACCTCTGCTGTGTCCTTGTGTCTCCTTAGGCCTGAAGACCATTGTTGGAGCTCTGATCCAGTCTGTGAAGAAGCTGTCAGATGTGATGATCCTCACCGTGTTCTGCCTCAGTGTCTTCGCTCTCATCGGCCTCCAGCTCTTCATGGGGAACCTCCGACAGAAGTGTGTGATCTGGCCCATCAACATGACAGAGCAGTACCTGAACAACGGCAGCAGAGGCTTTGACTGGGGGGAGTACATCATGAATGACTGTAAGCTCCAAATGACACTTTATTTCGATATTTCAAAGGCCCATATTACACTCTGATCTATGTTATACAGTAATGTTTCCTCACAACAAACATACCAGGAGCTGTTTTTTGTTTCATTCACACGTTTAACACACAAACCCTGCATAATTTAGGCTGAGTGACACTTGTGATGTCATGTGTTAATATAGGAAGTGCTCCACTATGTTTTTAAACTCCATCCACATTCACTAGGAAAGAGGTACTCAAACTTGTGTGAATGAAACAAAACACCTCCAAGTAAGTGTTTGATGAGGTAACAACATAATAACATGGCTTTTAGCTGTGTTATTATGGCTAAAAGCCATGTTATTATGGCAGGTTAAGATGGCAGGGCACCACCATCTTTTTGGAATAAATTAATTCAAAGGGCCTCTAAGTAACTTTCCCAGTGAGTCCATCACCTGCTTCTCCATAGAGATGCTTTGCCTGGAATGTGCCAAATCTGTATCATCAAACATATCCATTTTGCATTTAGTCAGTTAAATGTGCTTCTGCTCAGAAATTGACTTAAAAAATATGCATTTTCTCTTGAGAGGGTCGCCACTTCACAGCTCTGAGCTGTAACTTGGCCTTGGATGTCACCTGCTTGTAACCATGAAAAGTGTTAAGCTTAATCTTACTGTGGAACAGTAAACATGAGGCAAACACTTCACTCAAAAGTTACATACTACACCTTTAATATCAATTATAATCCGATTTATTTTTTCCACAGCTAATTTCTACATTCTGCATGGTCAACTGGACGCTCTTCTTTGTGGAAACAGCTCAGATTCCGGGTAAGCAGCTAAACACAGATTCATGTTGATAGAGTTTGATCTAGTGCTGCCACTAACGACTAATTTTCTAACGATTAATCTCTCGACTAATTTTTCGATTAGTCGACTAATCTAAACGACTAATTAAAAACAAAAAAACAAGCGGTTCTAACACACACAAGTGTGTGTGTTAGATTTTCCTGGGAGGTTACCTTGTGTGTGCGAGTTGCAAAGGTTATTGCTGTTATGTCTGTTGTGTGTGCTCATTCGACAATGTTGAACGATATGCACACACAATTTAACGAGTATTCACGAGCAGCATATGCAACGGTATTCTCCATACCTCATGCATCGTGGTCGTGCTCCCGTGATAAGCCAAAGAAGTCTTACAGAGTGTACAAACCACTCTATCACCATCTGTCCGAAAGTATTCCCAGACTTTCGAGGGTTTAGGTCTTGGTCTAGAAGAAGTCGCCACTGTTCTTGGATCCGACTCTGACCCACCGGCCGCTGCCATTTTCATACCGCTCTCAAATGCTCAAATCGGGGGAAGGGGGAAGAGAGAAAGAGAGAGACCAGCCAGCAGAGTGCGCACGGCAAATACTTCCTCAAGTTTGTTTTCTTTGGCGGTGCCATTATATACCACTGCTGTTAGCCTTTGGTGAAGCCGAGGTTAGCCACCTCGGCGTCAACCCCGGATGTAGCCGCTGTCAGCAGCACCGGTGTCCGCCTCGAGTGCAGCCGCTGTTAGCCGCACCGGTGTCCGCCTCGAGTGTAGCCGCTGTTAGCTGTGCCGGTGTCCGCCTCGGGTGTAGCCGCTGTTAGCCGCACCGGTGTCCGCCTCAAGTGCAGCCGCTGTTAGCCGCCCCAGTGTCCGCCTCGAGTGTAGTACTACTAGTGGTGTGGGGGAAAAATACCTGATCTCAGGCAAGCAAAAGGTCTCTGGACGAGCCGTTTGAGACCAAAAATAAATAAAGGCGAATATTCGACCAAAAAAATTGTATTCGACTCATTTTCACATTCGATTACGTCGACAACGTCGAATAATCGCGGCAGCACTAGTTTGATCATATTATTCTGTCATGGTTTTGTCCAGGCGCTGTCCGGAGGGCTTCACGTGTATGAAAGCGGGGAGGAACCCAAACTATGGCTACACCAGCTTCGACAGCTTCGGATGGGCTTTCCTCACTCTCTTCAGACTCATGACACAGGACTTCTGGGAAAATCTTTACATGCTGGTACAGGATGTTTTTCTTTTTTTTATTTGAGCAAATTGTTACACAGTGTAACTTGGTTTCACTAAAATAGTGTTAGTATAGATGTTCAACAGTTCAAGTAACGGTAAGATGTAGCATGACTATTAGGGCTAATTGTTGATTAGCTGACAAGTCAAACTATTGTTTCATAAATCATAAATTTAGATTTTCTAAACACGTTTAACCAGATAAAAGTAAAATATGCAAAGTGAAGACGTACAGAATATGTAGAAAACCAATTGTGTTATTACATTTTGATTTAATGGTGCCACTGGTTTTCATATGTTTTTAGACGATTAAAGGGCTCCGCCTGACGCTCTTTTCTAATCTATGCTATAATGCTGTTTCCTCATCACAAACAGACCTGGAGTTGTGCAATATGCATGTTTAGGCTGAGTTGAGCTGAGCTGAAAAGGAAAACACTCCGTTCCACCTTGTATGCCATATAGTAATGCAGGAAGTCCTCCACTGTGTTTTTAAACTCAAACTTTCACTAAAATCATTGAGATGATTTCAGTCCTGGAATTGCCCCTCTCTACTGAACTAAAGATTAAAGGAGCTGTTAACTAACTGTTACCACTACATGACATTACATAGTAGAACAGAGCATTATTGAGTTTTGGAGATGTAGACAGACTAATAATAACTGAACTGAAACATCCGGGTATGTTTTTGATCACGATAACATGATTAAAAATTCCATTTTGTGTGATATTATGTCATATATTTAAGGGTGATTAAAAAGGTCAAAGACTTTTAGCAGTAATAATAGCAACTGCAGTAAAGATATTTTTTCAAATTTTCAATCAAGAAATAACTTTGTTCCATCTTGTTTATTGGTGCAATATTCATGGCACATTTGGAAAACCTTTATAAAATCATTCTTTAACGAAATCTGGACTAAACCAAGTCTAAAACAGGTCTAAGCATGTAATTACAGAAAATAAGGTGTAAGTAAACTACGTCAAATCAGAAAAAGACATGCTTCACAGTTTGAAAACCACTGCTCTCTGCATAATCTCTGTTCATTATGAGCCCTGAAATCTGAGCCGGTCCTTTGAACCCCATGACTCTGTATTGTATTATTTTCCCCACACACTCTGAGAGCTGCTAATGCAAAATTTAAACCAGGTTTTTAAGCACTTCTAAACCAGGCCTACACAATGTTATTAATGAAAAAGACTAAAATATAAGAAATGTCACTTTATTTGATATTTGTTCATTTGTGTTCACATGTGTACTTACTGTTATGGCTTGTATCTACAAACCTGACTCTTATTTGGGGTTAAGGAGGGCTTCCTAATGCTTGTTTCCATGGAAATGCTGTTCCTTTGGCTATAATATTCCGAATTATGGCAGAAAAACATACGTCTTCATGGAGAATGTTGAGGAATCATGTAGTTGACTTTCCACTTCCAGAATCCTATGTATCAATGTACTGAACCCCACAACTCCATATTGTATTTCACATCTTTTATTTTGCCTAGACTCTGCGAGCTGCGGGTAAGACCTACATGATCTTCTTCGTGCTGGTGATCTTCGTGGGCTCATTCTACCTGGTGAATCTGATCCTGGCTGTGGTTGCCATGGCATATGAGGAACAGAACCAAGCCACGATGGAGGAGGCGGAGCAAAAGGAGGCAGAGTTTAAAGCCATGTTAGAGCAGCTCAAGAGGCAACAGGAGGAGACACAGGTGAGGGACGCTACAACAGACAGGGAGGGAATCTGGTTGTGCTCTGGAGTTTGATGATGTCAGAATTTCAGATCGAAATCATGGAAGATTTGCTGTTTTTGAAAGAAATATCCAAACTTTTGATCCACAAATCCACCTAATCATTGTGACAAAATAAATCAGAACCAGGTCAAAAACATCTGCCATCAAGGAAGATCCTACTAATACTACTAACTGACATAGCTAACCCCTTTAACCTTGTGCAGCAAGATGAATTCTTGTGATATTTGTGAGTTCACAAACTCACGAGAATCCATCTTGAGGTGCTCCCGCTGGATGGTTTAAATTCGACCAGAGCAGTTGTCGGCCCAATCACAGGTCTTCTGTGGCAGGAGGATGGCTTAGCCTTAACGCCCTTCATGCGCCCCTGTATTGCGAAAATGGCTAAATTAATTTATCTTCCCTCTCCAGCATGCCACATGTTGTGGTTTTACCTGGCTAGTAGGATACGTCATTTTGACAGGTTGGCCGTGATTGGCTCAAAAGAAACTGGTGGGCGGGCACTTCGAGGCGGTTTGCTCAATCAGCTTGAGGCATTCTGCTACAAGTCCCTCCATTTCTACGCCAACACTTTCAGCAAGAGCCATTCCAGAGGGATAATGTGTAGAACTCAGTTCAGAGTCATACACAGATCAGTCTGGTGTGAGCCAGGTTATAATTTCAGATACAAAGTGAGCCCAATTGCGCTTCTGGCTCCATTGACTCCGTTTCCAATCCACTTTGTTTTGACTGCTGCTGTCAGGCTCCTCATTTTGGTCTCAAAATGTTCATACTAACTCACTCCACATGATCCTGCTCTTTTTGCTATCTTGTCTGTAAATAAAGTCCAATTCCTAATATGGAACCAGCGCCAAATTCCCCCCGTAACAGCTAACCTTGGTGAGCTTCATTTGAAGCTATGGGTGACTTCACACTCTTTGTCTTTATATAGTCTGTGGTTTCCAACTGTAAGGTTTCTAGAATGTATCTTTATAACACATTCTGAATCTAAAATACATTGGCTTATAAGGCTCTTGGTGAACAAAAATTTTGGTCTCAAAAATGGAAAAAAAAAATTGCAGTCTTAAAGGAGGCACTGTAGTTATCGCCTATTCTTCTCTTGCCATTCCATGATATATTTATGTAATGATGTTTGCTTTGCAGCAGAAAAAAAAACAAAACAAAAAAAACAACTGCACCATCAGACTTCCACATTTGACTTTTTTGTCCCGACGGTTGTTGTTGTTTTAAAGCCTGTTCTTTTTCCCCAGGCGGCTGCGATGGCCACTTCAGCAGGGACGGTGTCAGAGGCGGCCCTGGAGGATGAGGGTGGGGGGCACCTGTCAAGGAGTTCCTCTGAGGTCTCACGGCTCAGCTCCAAAAGCGCCAAAGAGAGACGCAACCGCAAGAAGAAATGGCGTCAGAAAGAACAGGAGAAGGAGAAAGGAGACAGCGAGAAGGTGGTGAAGTCTGAGTCTGACGATGGGAGCAAACGAAGCACCTTAAGATTCCCTGGGACTCGACTGGGAAGGAAGACATCCATCATGAACCAGGTATTTTGATATTTTGTATCTTTATTTTAGCCAAGGGAAGTTTATTTGTAGAGCACAATTCATACGCAGAGTAATGCATGTGCTTTACAGAATAAGAAAGGCATGCTAAATGGTCACATTTATATCGCACTTATCCACCTTTAAAGCACTCAATTTAAGTGGTTAATTTTACATCAATGAACCACTCATTCACACACACCTTCATACACCAGTGTACACAGACCCAAGGACACAATGATCGTATTCATCGGTGGGACAAACCTAAGAACATACGCTCCACCGACTGAGCTACTGACTCCCCATCAAATCACACACAAATAATTTAAATAATCATAATACATTTAAAGAGATAAGACCCTTTCAGTAATAAGAAGAGCTAAACAGAACTGTTCTGATCAAAGTTGAGGCCATGTAGAATCAAACTTGAATGAACTTGTAACCATTGGGATGTGCCTTTGATATACCGGTAGGTACATTTACCTTTGGTAAGAGGATAATTTATTATTAGGCCCGAGCACCAGAGGCTGGCGAAGGGCCTGTGAGTATCGCATAGCGATGCTCATAGGGGGCGGGAACTAAAATGAAACTACGTGACTAGTGACCAGGGACCTTCGCCATGACGTAGCAATGCGCCAGACGTTTCTGAAAATGTATCGTTTGTTGGCCCAAAAAAAGCTGAACATTGTTCTCATATCTTCTTCTTCTTCTTCTTCTTCTTCTTCTTCTTCTTCTTCTTCTTCTTCTTCTGCTTCTTCTTCTTCTCCTCCTAACGCACTCACCCATTTTTCACCCGGTCAGCAATGACGAAAATTTGGCCACCTGTTACTCTGGAGACTCCGGATCTCTAACTTTTGGCTATTTCCATTTCCAAAAAATCAATAAAATGGCTCGTCAGCGCTCCCTAACGAGACAAAAATGCATTAGGGAATACGAATGACACAAAAAAAAATGTGCACGTAGAATCATGAAATTTAACACAGAAGTCGATCATGTCAAGACAAGTAAAACGCCACAGCCCCTGACACACCGGATGGTGGCCATCTTGGATTAAAGTTTGCAAAACGATCAAAAACTCACCAAACTTTGCCAAATGTTCAGAAATGATGAGACATTCAAGAAAATATAGGTTTCACGCGTGAGGATTAAAAAATGGAGATAATACCCCACCTCGATTATTAGGCTCCGCCCACACCTATGGGAGCTGTCCCAGCTCAACTTTGTTGTAGAGCCATGAAATTCGGTACACACATTCGTCACGTGAAGGCAAACAAAAAATATTATGATGGCTACGCCCCCTGACAAAGCAGAAGGCGGCCATCTTGGATTGAAATCTTCAAAATGCAGAGTCGGCATTTTCACTCATGTTGCGTTTGAACGAACTCCTCTGAAGGCGCTTCACCCACAGGGCTGAAAATCACCGTACATCATCTAGAGAAGTGAAGCTTCAAACGTTTGGTCCATTTTTTAAAAAACTGTCACGGTTTACGTGTGGTGAAGCTCCAAAGTTCAATCAAAATTTAGACAATATTGAATGTGAAGATTTGCTCCCGTTGACACAGGCTTAGTCCGATCGTGCTGAAATTTGAATCACTGATGCTGATCTCAGCCTGAATATAATACACTATAAAGCATATGGAAAATTACACTATAGCGCCCCCTAGTATAATGAAATGCCAGCATTATCGGATTTGTACCAAATTTGAGAATTCAATTCTATGCATGACTACGAGCAAAAAAATACATTACGGACATGGTGAATTTTTCACTGTTGGCCACCAGAGGTGCAAAGACTCCTCAAAAATCATTTAAAGGTGCACTATGTAATTTTTCTGATGGAGGATATGTTGGCCTGGGAAATTTGAATCACTAATATGTGATCGGCCTGAATATAACACACTAAAGCATATGAAAAGTGTGGTTGGGGTTTACGGCTATGAGGGTTAGTGTGGGGTGCAGCGTTTGCAGGGCGCGATGTGCAGGGCACGTTGTTTGTAGGGCACATTGTTTGCGGGGCACGGTGTTTGCGGGGTGCAGTGTAGGTGCACGCAAGGGCTGATTGTCGTCGCTTGCTGCTATTATTATTATCCATCCATCTTCTCCCGCTTAATCCGGCTGGGTCGCAGGGGCAGTTTGCTGCCCAATACTCATAGCACCTGACCCCCCCTATGAACCCCTCTGCAGGTGGTGAGCCCACAGGAGGGTGGACAACATGGTCCTTGATGTTAGTTCATAGGGGTGCTGCATGTTTTTTAGGTTGATGGGGGAAACCGGAGCACCCGGAGGAAACCCATCCAGACACGGAACATGCAAACTCCACACAGAAAGGCCCGGGCGACCCGGGGATCGAACCTTCTTGCTGTGAGGCCTGAGTGTTGCCACTCAGCCACCGTGCTGCCTATTATTATTATTATTATTATTATTATTATTATTATTATTATTATTGTTATTGTTATTATTATTACTACTACTACTATTATAATAAAACAAAAAGAAACAAAGTTATTAGAAAAACAGTTGTTCTGAAGTCAGTCCAACATTCCCTTTTTTCTCAAATTTGAGTTTGAGGAGGTAAAAATATTAGGTTTATGGAGGCATCCATTTGTTTGTCATGTAGACATTTATAGCACTCAACAAATGAGCACAGGTATAGCAGGTACTGCTTTATGCCTGCAAAGATAAAACAGAAGCCACCTCTGCATGTGCCAGCTCTGGTGTGCTCTTCTATCCCTCCTCTCTCTGATCATTTAACAATACACTGAGAATAAAACAACACATTACAACTTCACAAACCTGATGGAATGTGCAGTAGGTTCATAAGCTGGGTGCATGCTGATTGTATTGTGATAGCGTTCTGAGGGGAGTGACTTGTTCTGAGGGGAGTGACTTGTTCTTTCCCTCCTCTCTGTGATAATTTATTATAGTTGGTTAGTCTACGTGAAGAGCATAAATTGTCTCCATTATAACTCCTACAGTAGTATGCCATAGTTACACTGTGTTTTGTGCTCACCCCCCCAGTCCCTGCTGTCTATCCCTGGCTCTCCGTTCATGTCACGCCACAACAGCCGCAGCAGCATCTTCAGCTTCAAGGGCCGCTCGAAGGACATGGGCTCCGAGAACGAATTCGCTGATGACGAGCACAGCACAGTGGAGGAGAGTGAGGACCGACGGGGCTCTCTCTTTATACCCTACAGACGCAACAGCTACAGCGGCTACAGCCAGGGCTCCTCACGCATCCACCCGCTGGCGCCCCACTCAGGAGGGAAGAGGAACAGCACTGTGGACTGCAATGGCGTGGTGTCTCTGATTGGACCAGGGCCCGACCGGCGACTCCTGCCTGAGGTGAAAATAGATAAGGCAGCCACTGACGAGAGTGTAAGGACGTCTAAGAGACACTGGTTCAGTCTAGGCATGATCAGGATCTGTCCCCTGTGCGATCTCTAACCCGCTGACCCAGGCTGCAGACTCCCACTTTCACTGTTTGTTTGTCTTTTACTCATGAATATTATTTTCAAAGAGGGGGTATAATGCAAAATCAACTTTTTAAAGCTTTCCACCTTGTTGTAGCATTGTCCCCTCATCAAAAACATGCCTGAAGAGATTTAATATGGCATCCACGCATGTTTGAGTGATCTAATGATCTCTCCTATTTGAATCCTCCTTACAGTCATCACCTACTCTCTGTGTGGCAATTGTCCATAAATATACAAAAGCAGGATACAAAACAATACACTACGACTTCACAAGCCTGATGCGATGTGCAGTAGGTTCAGTAGTGGGATACACAATATGTTGTGAGAGCGCTCTGAAGGGTGTGTGACTTAGAGTGGAGAGTAAAGGCAGGGAGGACCAAAAAAAAACATACAGAAACTAATGAAACATGTTAATGTGTTATATTTGATGAATATAGCAAAACAAAAACAGTAAAAAGTAGCATGGTGATCTAAATATGTTATGTGCTAGCAGTTAATAGCTCATAGAAGTCAGATACCCCCTCTTTAATATTTCATTTAAGGGTGTGTTTCTTTTGACATATTTCATGTAATTACGTCTAAGAGACACTGGTTCAGTCGAGGCATGATCAGGAGCTGTCTCCCCGTACAACCTCTAACCTGCTCACCCAGGCTGTACACTCCCAATTTTACTATTTATTTGTCCTTTGTCATGTCATCTGTTTATTTTTAATGCTTTTATTTCATTTTACAACACATACCACATACTAATCAAATATATAAATATTAGATAGTCTATTCAGAAATATTTCAAGTTGTAGCGTGTAACCTTTCTGGTGGAGGGTACACCACCTGCTTTTATCTATCTATCTGCTTAAAAATACCTTGACAAACAAGCATGACCTGAGTGTCTTTAATTAGATTAGTTTAATGCTATACGTTGGGACATTCTAGCCAAAGGAATATGATCTCAGAGGAGCCAAGAGGGTGAACCCTCCACCAGCAGTGCTACAGTATCTTTCATAATGAAGCGCTTAGACCAAAATGAAGTAACAGTTTTTGCAGACAGGTTGCATCCATTCTCCATGATTAGTTTCACACATTAATATTACATTAACATATGAATTATCTTTACTTTGTTCACGTACTGTATGTATGATTTTAAATTATTTCTACCTTTTCTAACTGTCTGTCTATGTAAGCAGCCTTATAAGTGTTGTGGTCCCCAAATTATTTAAGAATAGAATTAATTTGCCTCTTTTTAGTCCAAACCAGATGAAACTCTGCATTAGCATGGTGCGACTTGACCTACATGCATGCTAATGAGTGCATGTGGTATAATGTCTGCTGGAGCTCCTCAGGTGGAGACTGATGAAGCTCTGGAACTTAAACCACCAGAAATGAATGTTTAAAAGGTTAAATTCTCAAAGAACATAGTACTGGATTTCTATTGTGGAAACCGTTATTTAAGGGGGGACTATGTGATTTTTTAAAATGCATTGTCCATAACTTTCTTCTCTCAATGGAGATATTTTGGTTATTTTGATTCTAATGTTCCGCAGTATGGCATTACACAGTTCCATCTTCAAGAAGGCAAGCCAGGATTATCGCTAGCCCATTTCAGCAATAGAAAAGCCTATAACTGAATACACAATGCACAATATATATGTTTAATGCCATACTGTGTAACATTCCAGGCAAAGCAATGACATCTCCATGGGGACAAGCAAGTGGCAGACCCTCCAACCAGAAAAGTTACATTGTGCACTTTTATTGCAAAATTTAACTGCTTAATTGCCATGTGCTTTGGATTTGGGACTAGCATTCAAGTTAATAAAGGGGCTAAACCAGAACTAAACCAGGACTAAACTCTGACCAAACCAAGTCTACATCAGGACTGAACCAGAATAACAGAACCGTTTTCATACTATGTAGTCACTTTAAGAAACATACAAAGTAAATATTGAATTAAAGGTGCACTATGGAGATGCAATTGCTTTGTCTGGAATGGTCCAGAGTTTGGCATTACACTTCTTTAGCTTGCACATATTCAATAACAGGTGTTTTATTGTTCTAAAAAAATACTTCAACTAAAAAGACTAAAAATGCATTCTTACTGTAAGTCTCGGCAGATCTGACCTCTAAGTTGCATGTCAGGCTTGGTGGCATTACCTGCTCTTCTCCCTGAGACAGATAAGTGCAGATAAGATTAATGCCATACTGTGCAACATTCAAAGTCAAGTAATAATCTCTTCGTTGACAAGAAGGTGGTGAAGAACCAACATTGTGCGCATTTAATGGCCAAATCTTTCAGTGAAATATTATAGGGCTGTGGTTAACTAAACAAAATTTTGGTTGAATAAAGACAAATCAATCAAAAAGGGTCGTGGCAAAAGCTCTCAAAACCAATACGTATCTCCCTCTTATGTAGCTGAACCATATAAATAGATATAGCTAACCTACTAGCCGCCGAGTGCCAAATAACGAGCCTCATCTTCATTCATTTGACTGGAGCTGAACACTCCCTTCGTCCACACAAAGTGCACTCACAAGACGACACCTGCACAGATGTTCATTGTAAAAACACATAAATCCTAATTAATTGACTAAACGACTACAACCCTAGAAATATATACGTGGAATAGTAGTAGTCAATTAGTAATAATGTTCTTTGAGAATTTACTGTATGGAATCTTGGATCATGTTTGCATCACTGGAGCTGCAGCATTATAACTGAC
This sequence comes from Odontamblyopus rebecca, assembly GCA_030686955.1. Taxonomy (NCBI): domain Eukaryota; kingdom Metazoa; phylum Chordata; class Actinopteri; order Gobiiformes; family Gobiidae; genus Odontamblyopus; species Odontamblyopus rebecca. The sequence continues at coordinate 2,474,675 of CM060656.1, read as the reverse complement.
CTGCCCTTACCCCTACGTTCCTCCTCATGACCACTGAGGGCGCTGTTGTTGTTTTGTGACAGACGACGGACGTGGAGCTGAAGAAGAAACATTCGGGGTCACTCATGGTTTCGGTCGACCAACTCAACTCCTCGTTCAAAGAGAAGGACCACACCAAGAGCCAGATGAGCGTCGTCACCAACACACTCTTAGAGGGTCTGTCACTCACACATGCACTTTAAATGGACTGGACATTGTGATGAGTTTATAAGCACTTTTCATAACTTTAAAAGACCGACAACTAGCATGCTAACGCTGCGCTTCCTAGTTGTACTATAAAAATGCACATATTTTGACCTCAACAGCTGTTTGTACAATATTTTTGTTCTGGAGCATGACGTTTTTGCTCAAATAATCATGTACAGGACCTTTAAGGTTAGGATCTGGAGGGTAATGGATCGACTGTGGGATCATCGCTCCTGTCGTAAAAATGTGAAAAACAGAACTAGTTCATTTGAAAGTTTGCATTGGTCCAAAGTTCTTCCTCACTTACCTTATGCATTCAGGGCATCCTAATTATGCACTGTGATGAGTTTATAAGTTCTTTCTGGTTCATATACGATACAACACTTTATAATCAGATGCAGACCACACACAGCTGTCTCATTTTGACCCTAAGAGCTGCTTTGTGTGTCGTACTTTTGCTTCACTCCCCGATTAACATAGACTACAGACACTTTATTGAGATAAGATGGTGCTACTGTGAATCATAAAGTCTTTGTGGTTGAGGCAGAATTTAATTGGACATAAAGTAATGGCTTACAGTTTTTTTTCTTGTGCCAAAAAACAGTGGTTCCCAAACTTCATCGGTGAACCCAACATCTCAGTTGTTTAATGTTTAATTAAGACCATATCATTATCATTATAATGCATATAATGATTTTATGTATTTCTTTTTTCCAAAGTAGGAAAATTTACACTTGGAAACAACATGACTATCACTAATTAACTATAATTAAAATGTAGACATATATATTTTTTAAATTATGCATAAAAGTAAAGGTTAGATAATGAAAATGATTGTTTTCCAAACTGTGTGTTATTTTATGTTCGATTCACGTTTTGTACAATACTTCACCCTGAGCACAGACACATTTACACATTTACAGACACATTTTAGAACATTCCTAAAGTCTGTGTACACTGGTGTATGAATGTGTGTAAATGGGTGAGTGGTTCCTTGATGTAAAGTGTTTTGAGTGCCTCGAAGGTAGAAAAGCGCTACATTAAAATGTGTTTTTGTTTGTGCAGAGTTGGAGGAGTCTCAGAGGAAATGTCCCCCCTGCTGGTATAAGTTTTCTAACGTCTTCTTGATCTGGACCTGCTGTCCGATGTGGCTGAAGATAAAGCACATCGTGTACCTGATCGTCATGGACCCTTTTGTGGACCTCGCCATCACCATCTGTATCGTCCTCAACACGCTCTTCATGGCCATGGAGCACTACCCCATGACCCCACATTTCGAAGAGGTCCTTGCCACGGGAAACCTGGTAAAAAAAACTAAATCATCATATTTAGTTCTGCATTTACAGTTCTGATGAAAAGAAAAAAAGAGGTGTACAGGACCACTGACAGAATTTGGGTGGGCCTGGGACAAGAGAGCTCATTGGCCCCAATATACACATTACGCAAAACTGACTCTTGTAAGCTTTAGGCCAAGTTATAATTTTGTTACCTCCTCCATAACACACCCGTAGTTGTGCTTTGTTTCACACATGTTTGTGTAATCCTTTATTGTTAGTCTGTCTATTAGTCTGTTTACACCTCCAAATCTCAAAATGCTCACCTTGTGATGTCAGGAAGCGGTAGTTTTAATAATAATAATAATAATAATGCATCAGTTTTATATAGCGCTTTTCTGGACACTCAAAGACGCTTGACATTTTAACATTAACATTACATTTTGCATTTAGTTCAGAGAGATTAGCAATTCCAGGGCTGAAATGATCCAAATGATTCGAATGAAGGTGTATGGAGTTTAAACTTGAACACTTTGGAGCATTTCCTGTATTATCACATGACATCACAAGGTGGAACAGAATATTTTCAGTTAGGGTTAGAGAACTCAGCCAAATCTGCAGGGTTTGTGTGTTAAACATGTGTGAATGAAACAAAACACAACTCTGGATATGTTTTTGGTAAGGTAACTATGTCATAATATCTATCAAAAAATAGTGTAATATGGGCCTTTTAACAGAAAGTAAAGGAAGCCCCCCTTCCCCCTTTGTCAAGTGGAACCAACTCTCTATGTTCAGTTGTAGTTGTGCTGCTATGTTTGAATGGTTGCAGGGCAAAGGAAACATTTATGTTGCCCCTGTATAGTACTACTCCTGACAGGTTGCTCCGATGCAGTGTCAAATCTCCCTATATGTTGCCTGGCAAATCCAGAATGATCATCCAATCAGATTGTTTTTTTCCCAGTGATGCTTGAGAAACAAAGGATCTCATTGGCCATGTATCATTTACATAAAATCACTTTTCTCTCCCTTCAGATGAACCGTATTTAGTGCTTTGCTTACTGATTCTGCAGAAAGATGCAGTGTTTTTCAGTCCCCTGTGATTACCCCCCCCCCCCCATTTTTTCCCAGTACGGATAGACCATGCATTTCCTTGATTGGTATACCCACCTGTCAATCATGCCCATCTGAAAATGGGGAGATTCCTAGTATTGAAGAAGTGTGTATTCTGGATCTCAGGCAAACACACACAATAATGAGCATCCTAATCTGAAAACTATGCTATATTCTAAATATTAAAAATGTATTGATTACATTTGAGTTTACTTGGAATTTCTAAGAAAAAAAGTTACATATCCACATTTAAAGTAATGATTATAGCTGCTCTAGGGTAAACGGACAGAAGCGAGACTGCCAATCTGCGCTATCGGCCCCTCCACCAACACTCACTCACACACACCACATTCACACAAAAGCAAGGTGGGTCAAGTGTCTTGCCTCAGAACATAACGAAGCTGTGCACTAGTCCGAGTGGGGTTCAAACCACTGACCACTTTGGGTTAGTGGGCGAGCGCTCTAAAACTGCATGTGAGCATACTGTAACGCTGCTGAGGGAAATCACAAGACTTACTAATAGAAGTGACGTTGCAGTGTTCACGTTTTTACCAGAAACATTTAAGGTTTTACCCACAAAGCCTTAAGGGTAGAGAGGGTGACTTAGTTTGATATTTGCACTTAAGAACACATATATACTGTCCTCATTAAAGATTTAGGCCCATTTAAAGCAGACAGCCAGCCTCGCTCTAATGCTGCGTCTTGCTTACCTCAACTCTTACCTCTTCCTCTTATACAAATCTACACGCAGCAGTTTCTATGCAGTGGTGACGAACTGGTGCAGTCACAGCTCAGTAATCGTCACTTAATGAGGGGAGGGATTTTTGTTTTATGCTTAAAGGTCCTATGCTATGCAAAATTAACTCTTGTGAGCATTTAGCCATGTTATTATTATACCCTTAAAGCTTCCTTTTACCTTTAGTTCCATACAGATAGGCAATTCCAGGGCTAAAATGATCCAAATAATGCCAGTGAAAGTGTGTGGATCTTAAAAACAGTGTTGGGCACTACCTGGAGAGTACATGACATCACAAGGTTGAACAGAATCTTTTCTTAAGACTAGCAAGACATACTACAGGATTTTTCGGATTTAAACGATTTTTAAATGTGTGACAAAATGTACACACCACAGACATGAGGAGAAACGTATGAGACTTAAAATCTCTGATTGCAAAGACTTCAGTTGGATATGTCTGCTTAAAACAGGCTACAGCCCTGTGAGCATGATGGTGTCAGCGGTGTCCTGTCTACAGTAAAACCACTCGCTTCTTAAGTGTTCAAAAGATCAGAGCTCTGCACTTTTAGTTTAGACTGTTAGTATTTGTGAAATGTAGTGCAATACTTCAGATTAGTGCTGTCAATTGATTCAAATATTTGCGATTAATCTGATGAATCTCACTCGCGATTAATTGCAAATTAATGGCAAATTTTTTGTCCCTTGAATCATCATTTAATACTCTTGTTTTTTTTTTATTGCAAACAAGAACAATTGTCAGTGAGACAGTTTGAGTGAAGTGCCTCTCTTCTGTCTTCAGAACAAATAATGGATGAAATAATGTGCTGTGACCTGAGGTTGTTCTCATTACTGAAGGATATCCAGTGAGCCCCAGTGCCACTGTGTTTGTCGCCCCAACGTCTGTTGTACAAGGGGTGCACTCACGCTGGGACTTTTGGGCTGTGCCCATTGCTGTGCTCAGGCACGGTTGCCTGGGGTTCTGTGGACCAGGTTCACACCTGCCGGGCTGTGGACAGGGCGTCATCGCACGGTGCTGTTTGTGGGTCGCGCGGCAGAGCTGGCGGTTTTTGCGAAGAGGGTGGGTCCAGCGGCATAGGGTGTCTATTGCGTGGTGGGGCCGGTGTGGGGCCGGTGTGAGTCCTGCTGCGGTGCATGCTCCTCCTTGTGTATGTGCTGCTGTTCGCGGTCCTTGTCGCAGATTTGCCATGTTTTGAAGCAGACTTTGTTTCGTGTTTTCCAACGTGGGCATCGTGCTTTGGCCCAACTTCTCCAGCTGGGACTTCTCAGTATCATACAGATTGTTTTCTTTCCAGTTTGACGCCAATTGATGCCATTAAAATTGTTCTGAGTTAACGCGTTAAGAGCGCAATATTTTTGACAGCACTACTTCAGATACATGATTTTTAAAGCATAAAAGATTGGCGATAATGTCCACAGGAAGTAGAGGCTCTAATCTGCAGCTTCACCTTGATCTGTCCACTGTGTGGATGTAAACAGACACACGTGAGGAACTATTTTGCCTTTTTACTTTTAAAGAATGCCTCAAACTGGATTAACAGTGCGGTTTTGTTGACTGGATGACTTTATTTGCAGAGGACAATTTCTATGGATAATGTGGGTGAGACGCTGCACTTTAATTTCACCACTTTATGGGGGGTGAGTAATAAAGACTTTATTTTCACTATATCCCGAGTTTGTATCTTGTGTCTCTGTATCTGTCCATTCTCTCCCCCTGAAACTCTGTTTTATTGGCTGTTACTGTAGTGTTGCCGATGTTTGGTGGTTACCATCTGATAATGACACACGCACGAGGAGCAGCAGCTTCAAAATCACACACGAAGACAAAAAGTCGGGTCACGCCTTCCCAAACTCAGAGTGAAGAAATCTCAGCCAAAATCGGGCAAATTCTCCTGTAGTGTGTGGCGGCCTTTAGCAGGATGCATGCTGCTGTGGTGTGACAGCGCTCTGAAGGGGGAGTGACGGGGAGCAAAGGGAGGAGAACAAAAGTGAAACTCATCAAACATGTAAACACATTGTATTCAGCAAATATATAATTTCTAAAACAGTAAGAGGCAATATGGTAGCCTAAATGTTTTCGCAATGAATACCCCACAGAAGTATAATACCCTCTCTGCAATGTTAAAAAATACATGCCAAACATGCATATTTCACCTCTCCACAGATCTGACCTGAAATTTGGCTTGGTGGGTTTACATGTCAGTCTTAGATAGGTGACTTTAATGCTGTATTTGCTGAACATTCAACAGCAATACAATCTCCATAGAGACAAGCTGATGGTGGGCAGTAACACTGTACACTTTCATTTATAAACATCTAACCAGACTCAGTTGGTATGTTGGAGTGTTTGTCCACTGATCCGATGGTTGGCGGTTTGAATCCCAGTCAGCTCCACTAACCGACAGGTTCATGGTGCAATTTGCAATGCAATAAATACTGTTGTGGTTTCCTCAGGCAAAACACTGATCTCACTCTCATCTTACTCATCTCACCCTCAGTGTCTGTGCACGGTGGTGTGAGTGAATATGTGTGTGAGTGAGTGGTTCCTTGAGGTAAAGCGCTTTGAGTGCCTTGAATGTGGAAAAACGCTATTTAAAAAAATCACTTCACAAACTCTTCATTCTGTCTTGATGCTTTTGGTGGTAAGTCTTGTGTGTTCTTTCAGGTGTTCACTGGTATCTTTGCTGGGGAGATGTTTGCTAAGCTGATCGCCATGGACCCATACTATTACTTCCAGGAGGGGTGGAACTGCTTCGACGGCTTCATTGTGACTCTGAGTTTAGTGGAGCTGGGTTTGTCCGATGTGGAGGGCCTGTCTGTGCTCAGGTCATTCAGATTGGTGAGTCCAACCGGAGAAATCTCATTACGAATCATATGTTTTAGCAATTTAATGCATCAAAATTAGGGCTGTCAACGTTAACGTGTTAATCGCGACTGGATTAATGCAATCCTTAATGCAATAATTTAAAAAAAAATCAGGATTAAAGTTCTCCAGCCTTTTGTCTCTTCTAACGCGATGATCAGCTCTGGTTCAGGCCGGGCTCAGATGAGTTGGAGCAGGAGGTAGTGTTCGGTGCTTTCCCCGGGAAGAACAAAGTGTGCAGAGGACAGACGCTCAGAACATATTATAATGAACCAAACTGGGTTCACGCTAAGGTCCATATGCTTTGCACCACCACGGAACCAGCCATGATCCTCGAGCATGGAGAAACGGAGCAGCCCGGACCTGTAGTCCACAGCCCGGACCTGTAGTCCACAGCCCGGACCTGTAGTCCACAGCCCGGACCTGTAGTCCACAGCGCGTTACCGCTTTTGCCGCATGGATCCAACGCGCAGAGGACGGCCCGGAACTGCTCTGCCCCAGTCCAGTGCACACTGGTCTTGAAGGATAGAACAAGACCAAGGACCAGATCCCCGGGCCCGTCCTGAGGGGCCCCGGGCCCATCCTGAGGGGCCCCGGGCCCATCCTGAGGGGCCCCGGGCCCATCCTGAGGGGCCCCGGGCCCATCCTGAGGGGCTGCGCTCTGCGGTGAAGCTGCCGAGTCTTTATCGCTGTTACCCAAACCCAGAGCTTCTGCTCCGGGCTCATGCGCAGTGAGTTGTGCACAAAGTTCAAGGAGCAGAGGTTCCAGCTGACCCCAAAATGGGCGGATAATGGATATTGGACATTAATGAAATGTCAATCAGACCAGTTTTGGTTAGTTTGCCGGTGTGAAAGCGGACCGTACTGGAGCCTATAGGCTTAATAATAATGACAATTGTATTGCCTGCTGCAGACCAAATAATCAAACTAAAGGTGTGAAAACGTCCTAAGTTCGCACCTCCAAGCTAAACAGCCAAGAGCCAGATCAGACAAACTACCATTTCAGACCTGTCGATGATCACACGTCAAAGAAAATAACAAATAAATAAATAAATAGATAATAAATAGAATTACTTTAGGTTATGGCTTTAAACCTGTCTTGAAATGCAAAATAACACAATTTTAAACATGCAATTCAATATGGAATTAATCGCGATTAAAAAATTAATCAATAACATCAAGGACCATGTTGTCCTCCCTCCTGTGGGCTCACCACCTGCAGAGGGGTTCATAGGGGGGGTCAGGTGCTATGAGGATTGGGCAGTAAACTGCCCCCGCGACCCAGCTGGATTAAGCGGGAGAAGATGGATGGATAAAAAATGAATCGCCCTAATCAAAATATTGACAGCCCTAATCAGAATACTTAGCTCATATGTAAAAAACCCTGTAGACCTCCACAAACATGACATTTTAATTGGCATCATTTAACACAAAAATAGTTTGAGTTGATTTACTTTTCTGAACACTGACAGTTTGAAACAGTTGGATCTCAATTTGATTAAAATGTGATTTAGTGTACAACCGCATTTAGAGTCTATTACACTGAGGCTATGTTCCTTTTTAGCAAGGCATACATACATAGCAACATTTCCAATGTAAATGTTAAATCCCATTCACTTTAATAGGAATTGTGGCCTGCTATATTTTCAGTATGATTTTTCCAGCACAATGTTAGATTTATGAATTTTTATTACGTGGTCGTAAGCATTTAAGATCTTTATTTCACAGATTACTATGTAAATAAGCAAAACACCAAAAGAGCCTTGGTATTTTGTATTTCAATCTGCCATTGAAAATGTATTGGAGCTGACAGATGAAACGTTGCCTGCCTTAAAATGGGGCTCCACGTGCTGCAGAATAAAGCATTCTGTGAATGAATGTTTCATACAGGGTAGGAAAGCTTTCAGAAATATTCTATGTAAGTATTATATTATTGTATTGTAAATATCTGTGTGGGGCAAATATCCGGCATCTAGATCAATGTTTCTTCTGCTCAATAAATAATGCCTTTGAAGTGATGATGTATTCTTGACAGTTGTGTCTGTGAATTCGTATTCATATCGAAAAAAGTGTAATATTAAATTTTCATTTTGTGATTATAATTCTTAATGTTTTTTGTAATTTTTCAATTCATATTCTGATGGATAAAATACACAAAATATATTTTATGTATGACTGGACTTATTTAAGAGTTTACAAATATTTATTTTATGCTCAATTACAGCCAAATATGCATGGATTTCCCATATATGCACATATTTCTATCCTATGCACACAAATATTTCTGAAAGCTTTCATACTTCATAGTTTCATTATTATCTGTCATACTATTGTCCTGAACATGTACTGATGCTAAACTATCTACAGGTACAAATAAGGTGAACTGAACTGAAAGGTCAGGTCACTGGAGGGATTTGACTAATTTCCTTGTATTTCTTGTGCTCCAGTTGAGAGTGTTCAAACTGGCTAAGTCCTGGCCCACCCTGAACATGTTGATAAAGATCATCGGGAACTCTGTGGGAGCTTTGGGAAACCTGACTTTGGTGCTGGCCATCATCGTCTTCATCTTCGCTGTGGTGGGAATGCAGCTATTTGGGAAAAGTTACAAAGACTGTGTGTGTAAGATCGCCGAAAGCTGTGAGCTTCCACGCTGGCACATGAATGACTTCTTCCACTCCTTCCTGATCGTGTTCCGTGTGCTGTGTGGAGAGTGGATCGAGACTATGTGGGACTGTATGGAGGTGGCAGGTCAAACCATGTGTCTCACTGTCTTTATGATGGTCATGGTCATCGGAAATCTGGTCGTGAGTATTTGACTGTTCATGACTTTCAGGCATAAGAGTTTTCCATGGCAGATGCCGATTGTTAAAAATACAGAGCAACTAATGGCCGACAGGCTCTGCCAATATTTTTAGGTCAGTATGTTGGGCCAGTTTGATTATTTGCCCCAAATTATGTAATTTTACTACAAACTCACCCATAGCCCTTTTTACCACCAACCTATAAGAGAGCTATGGAGTCCCAGTTTGTGCATCTATTTCTTGGTATTACAGTTTTAATACAAAGCTTTTTTAAGCAGCAAATTCACCCAAACATCAGCCTATACTGGAGATTTAAGGCCACTAGCTGATATGCTAAAAATGCAGAATATTGAGGCGGCACGGTGGCTGAGTGGCAGCACTCAGGCCTCACAGCAAGAAGGTTGCGGGTTCGATCCCCAGGTCGCCTGGGCCTTTCTGTGTGGAGTTTGCATGTTCTCCCCGTGTCTGGATGCTCCGGTTTCCCCCATCAACCCAACCCCTATGAACTAACATCAAGGACCATGTTGTCCACCCTCCTGTGGGCTCACCACCTGCAGAGGGGTTCATAGGGGGTCAGGTGCTATGAGGATTGGGGCGACCCAGCCGGATTAAGCGGGAGATGGATGGATGGATGGATGCAGAATATTGGCTTTATATAGATGCCAACCGATATTCCTTAATGAATGAAAGGATTTGGCATAGGAAGGATCCTTTGACATCTTATGTGTCAAACACTTTTTGTGAAAGTTATCCTGCTAATAAAGGAGAGGAAGTAATAGGCTCTGTGCACAGCAGCACACTAGCTAGCACACAGTGTCTCAAAGCTAAGTCACTTTTATTAAAGTCATAAAATATAAAATCAACAACTGACTAAATTAAAATTCATTAAAAATAATTAGTTTTCATGTGGGGAATATTTGTGGTGTTTTAATATTTATTATTAGCATTAGCATTAGCATTTAACGTTAACGTTATTTAATAGTAACGTTAGCAATGAGACACAAATTGCTACCTTTCTAAACACAGTTCTAAACAAGTGTCCTTCGGTACTATTTATTTTATTAGTGTACTTTTTAACATGTGGTCAGTGACATCCACCCACAGCTCCCTGTTCACTGCCTCATCTTTAAATATGGATTCATTTAACATGACCCAGCAACAAAACCCTAGATACACAACTGGACAGGAAGTAGTGATGCTAACAGTGTGGTTGCCGGGTGCTTTTGTGCCATAGAACTATAATAAAATCTGGAAGATGAGTCCAAGATGGCACTGTATTGTTTTCAATGGCCTGTTGGAGCATGACCCCGAAAAAGATTTTTACTTCTGCATTTTCACAGCCCAACGCTACCATAGTGTGACATCAGAAACGCAGTTCTGACCAATCAGAGCCCGAGCTGCTGGAGCAGAGCTAGTGCTGGCTCAGAGTGAGCCCGCACTAGCTACAAAATCCGACCTTTATGAAAGCATTGTGCTTTTATGGGAGAATTTTTCCTGGGCTGCAATACCGCGCTCGGCCACAAATCAGTTTGGGGTCATGGATAGAGGGGGCGTATCTTAGCCAGCTGTTATTATAGATCCCTGTTTTGTGCACAGAGCCTGTTGTTGGGGAAGTTGTCCCAGATTGTATGTGTGAATTACTTTGGGTGGTACTAAAATCAGGTGAAAATTTCGTGTGAGCACCAGTCGTGGGTTTTCTAGAGCCATTTGTGTGGAGTCTCTGTGTAATGTAATGTGATATGTCCAAACCATTTGCAGATGCTTTATATTATTGCTTTAAAATGTTCTATCTCAGTAATAGTTGTTATATTCTTGTATAAGTTCTGTGTCTGTTTCTAGCTCTCCTCTTTCCTGTTGCTATTCAGGTGTTGAATCTGTTCCTGGCTCTGCTGCTGAGCTCCTTCAGTGCTGATAACCTGGCAGCCACAGACGACGACGGAGAACCCAACAACCTGCAGCTGGCCATGGCCCGCATCCACAAAGGAATCGCCTGGTTCAAACTCAACATGAGGGCCCTGGTCGCACAGGTGCTCAAAAAGGTACACACCACGCTCCTTTTGGCCAGAGAATGTGATCTCATGGATCCACAGACACAAAAAACAGATATGGAGCACAACAGTTCTGCCCACTCCAAAGCCAAGTGACGTTCCGGAAGTAAATTTCCTATTCATTTCTTTATTTTTCCCATTGACTTTCAGAAAAAAATAAAAAATAAAATAAAAATAAAGCTTGCTAGGGGCTAGGAGGTAACTATTGGCAACATTACCTGTAATTTTATTTCAAATATGATTCTGAAACTTTATAAAATGATTTTACATTTTAAATGTATTTTGGACAATAGTCACTTTTAAACTCTTAGAAGCATTTGATTAAAATTTTTTTTTTCTTTTGAAAAGTCGAGAGTTGAGTTTATTCTTTTTTGCTCTAATAATGTCCCTGTCTTTGTTATAAAGTGTTTGGCATGTGTTTTACAGTCCAGTTATATGGTCCAGTTAACAATGATCAAAATATGATTACAGTTATTTCACTAGCAAGACCCACGCCACAGCAATAGTACACAATAAGGATATTTACTGATGGGTGATATGGATAGATGTGGTTGGGTAGAGACTCAGAAGGGGGACTGTGTCTTCCCCTCTGTAGATGATGAGCTCAGGCTAAAAAGATGAACAAGCGACACAGAGAGGAAGGGGACGAGAGGGAGGGCTTAAGATACCAGAGACAGACTGTGTTGTCGGGATAGGCCTGTTCTGAACCTCAGGCAATCCTATTCTCTCCATTTTAATAGCTAACTAGTCAGGATTATTCTGACTAACAGCCCAACACTTAAATTAAGTTTTCTGATCTGTTATAATATTTCCTCATCACCAACAGACCTAAAGTTGTATTTTGTTTCATTCGCACATGTTTAACACACAAACCTTGCATATTTAGGCTGAGTTCTTCTCTCAGACTGAAGACACTCTGTACCACCTTGTGATGTCATGTTGTAATACAGGAATTAGTCCACTGTGTTTTTAAACTCCATACATCTTTACCAGAATCATTTGGATAATTTCAGCCCCAGTCAGTCTCTACAGAACAAAAGGTAAAAGGAGCTGTTAACTGAAAACATTAAGAGTCACCTAAACTGAAGTAGACATTTGCTCCTCGGCCCCTCTGTCTTACCTCCTTGTTCTTGTCTCTCTCAGCCCATGGAGGACGAGCAGAAGCCGTTGGACGAGATGTATGAGGAGAAGCTCAAATGCATTGCCAATCACACAGTGGACATAAACCGCGAGATGGACTACGCCAAAAATGGGAATGGCACCACCAGCGGCATCGGGAGCAGCGTGGGCAAATACATGATCGACGAAGACTATATGTCCTTCATCCATAATCCCAACCTCACCGTGTGTGTGCCAATCGCTGTGGGAGAGTCCGACTTCGAAAACCTGAACACAGAGGACTTCAGCAGTGAATCCGATGTGGAAAACAGCAAAGACGTGAGTACTGAGAATATACTGGGACGACAACATGTCCTAAGACTATTTAAAGAAAACATGTCACAATATTAATCCATTACTCCAGAGTCGTCTTTTCTGAGCCTCAAAAATACTTTGTTCGCATTTTGCCAGTTTTGTTGTGTCATAGAAAAAACTCCAGACTTCTACGCCTTTAAAATAGTTTTAAAAGTAAAATGTTTTTGAATGTTCTTTCTATGGCCATTATTTTAAGTACGTAATGTTTAATGCCAAGGTGACCAGATACATGTTTAAAAAGGGAATTAAAGTCACAAGTGTTCCTTAAAGACAGCTCTTGTATGTTTACAGTGTTTCCTGTAGATTTTGTTGTGACTATGGCAGTTAGGGTTTAGTATAAGTACACCGTGGAGTTAAGTATCTGACTTGTGTTCTTATGATGCAATGAGCAGCAGTGATTCATTTATTATTTTTTTTTTTATGCCAATGTTAGTCCAAGTGGTTTTTGAGTATGGAGGACATTTTAGACTATGGGTGCTGCTCTTGCCGTGTCAGTGGCATAAAATTAGATACTTAGACTTAGACAAATTTTATTGATCCATAAGGGAAATGACTTGGACACAGTAGCTCACACCTCACAATGTAATAACAAAGAGTAAAAAACATAAATGGTAATGATAATACATTCTAAATAAGTAGCAAAAAATATAGCAAGAGACAGGTGTCAAATAAGACATTACTATATGAATGTTTCTGTACAAGTCAAAATAAAATAGAAAATAAGTAATAAAAAAATCCCAGCTATATAAAAGAGCTAATCATTTATTGTCTATATTTTCTTCAGCAGTATATCATACTTCAAAATGTATTATTGTGACAGCCCTATATCTGATTTTTACTGGCCATGTTGTCTTTCTATTTTTTATCCATATGTCTGTGGGAGTTGCATCATAATGTGCTTTGAATGCATTGATGTGGCACTGCCTGTGAGCTGGTGTAACATTAGCCTATGTGCTGAGGCTGCAGGAGCAGAGGCAGCGCAGGCCACTATGTTGAGTGGGGCAGTCTAGTGGTTGAAAGTCACCTTGACCTGGTTTGGAGTAAAACACAAACACATAGTGCTGCACTGGTGGTTTTGTGCACTAGGTCACAGGGACGCAACAGTCTCGCACTATTGTGGCCAATCACAATATATCACATTACAATTACATCTGCTTAAAGAGGAGTATTATGCAAAATATACATTTTTTATTTTGCTTTCTACCATGTTATAGCCTATATGCCTGAAGAGGTTTTAGATGTTATTCATCATGTTTGAGTAATTTAGTGTTCTCTTCTGGGCCTATTCAAACCCTCCTTTTGGTTAGCTGTAAGATTCTGTCCAATTCTCCGCCCACAAGCCTACGACACCCATGTTCCCACACAACCATTCTCTATAAATATACTAAAATAAGATACAAAACTGTATACAGCAACAGTACTTCACCAACCTGATGCCATGTGCAGTTTCATTAGCAGGATGCTCTGAAGGGGGAGTGACTTAGCACAGGGAGCAAAGAGAGGGGAGACTCAGAGTGTCAAAACAAAAGTAAAATTTATAAAACATGTTCCACATTGTTACAAAACATTGTTTTCGATGAATAGAACATATTAAAAACCTCACAAAAGTAAAATATTCCTCTTTAATTATTTAGTTTATGACAGAATCAAAGGCTTGTCAAGGCATTTTAAAAAGAAAAAATGTCATATTCACTATTTAGATTTTAATTTTATAAATAAAATATTGCAACAAATATTGTGAAAATATCTAGACATTTGGGTAGCGCTGCCTGCCCATTAGGTTGTATGTGCTCCAGCAGTGGGCTTCAATGACAAAGCTAAAGAATAAAGGTTATTTGGTTGTAGCGGAGGAGTAGGATCTGAATGTGCCTGCTTTGCTGACTCGGGTGGACTGTAAAGTGCACTATCATTCTCCAGTGAATTAAATGAGTCTATGGCCCAGTGCAATAACAAGACTGCTGCTGTGCTGTTAGGCCTCTGTTCACCCTTGATGCACGGTGTTTCTATTAAACATACTACATAGAATAATGATTAGGTAATGGCAATGATGAGTTATGCAGTTATGGCAAAATTAATTATATGCACCCTTTGGTTTCACATACATGGAGTCCTCTAGTATGTTTTAATGGCTGCTGTTTTAACTACTATTCCAAATTTGCCCTATAAAAATATAGATGTAGTATAATCAAAATATATTACAATTTCAAACTTGATTAAAAATAAAAATAACAATAATATTAAAAAGGTTATGCATCAAATTCAAGAAAGTGCTTTGCCATTTGTGCACACAAAAAGTCCATACACATTGGAATGCTTGTGTAGGGTAAGTAAAAAGTGCATTTGAGAAAAAAAAGCAAAACACATACTTTTAATGATAAAGTCCACATTAAAAAGATCATTTGAATAGGCCTGTTATTTAAAAGCAGCAGTGAGGGAGACAAATAATAATAAAAACTGTATATTGCGTGCACATAATGTATATTGCACATAATACTGTATATGGCCTATAATACTGTATATTGCACATAATACTGTATATTGCACATAATACTGTATATTGCACGTAGTGCTGTATATTGCACGTAGTGCTGTATATTGACAGAATAACGAGGGAGCTAGTAGTAGTAAAAAACCAAAAAAGATCAGTAATAATGAGTACTTTACCTTGGCCATCAGTGTGACTGTGGCACAGGAAAGGCTCTTCTAGAATGTGTGTGGTGTCAGCCCTCTTCCAGTATTCGGCCTGTTAACTAGTGTTAATGCTAATCATTTAATAGGCAGTTGCACATCAGGGTCCCATACTGAAAAGGGAGTAAAATAGACCCTTTAAAAATGTGTAAACAAAAACAAACAAACAAACAAACAAAAAATGTAATGGAGGTGCCTGGAGGCAAAAGCAAAGTGAGCATAGTGCAGTTTTAATGGGGAGTTTGGGATTAGCCTCAGAATATCATAAAATGTGAACAAATAATGTACTAAGTGAAAAGCACTCAGCTACAGTGATAACAGAACAATGAGAACAGGTTTGACTTTTTGTTCATCTAAAGGGAGGTTATTACCCACTTCAGATTTTTAGGTTCTTCTTGAACCTTAACACTTAAAAATGTTAACCCTTACAATATATTTTTGTTTTTATAACATCCTTCACTCCAAATTAAACTTTTGGTACATGACATAATCTTGTCATAGATTATATGTAGCAGACAAAAGCACAATGTCTTCTTTAACATTCTTATTAGCTGATGTCAGTTAATTGTTAAAAATGTGATATGGTCTATTTTTGATGATGATCATTTTGTCGGGTCTATTCATAGGTTTAAGAATGATGAGAAATAAAGGCAGATGCCATAGCGATGAACAGTTCAAAATATAATATTTTTTAAGTGGGAAATGTTTCATAGGACAGGAGGTTGAAATCCATGGGTAGAAAAGCCCAGACAGAACTCCACGGATGAGTCACCAGGTCCTGCTCCAAACCGTGAATCACATTTGAATCTAAAGGGACAGCTGAATAATGGCTGAACTGGCAACATGCCCTGTCGCTCATATAGTCACGAGGGAGGAACACGTCAATGGCAAACTTTAAAGGAGCACTGTGTAACTTTTCTGGTGAAATGTACACCGCTAACTTGTCTTCATAGAGGTGTTATTGCTTTTTTAGTAAGTAAGTAAGTAAGTAAGTTTGCCCTTTATTATCCCACAATGGGGAAATTCATGTGTCGCAGCAGCAACAGCAACATACACTCCACAAACAACATGAGCAATTGACACACATACAAGACATACAGACATACAAGACCAGAGTTAAAGGAAGGGGATATATATATTAAAAAAAAATAGAAAGCAAAAGAAAACATTCCAAAAGGGTGACCTGTCCCAATAAATAAATAAGAAAATAAATCAATAAATATAAAAGCTTAAAAGTTAAAGCTTTTATATTTATTCCACATTCCACCGCTCCCCAACACCCACCCATCATCATCGCCACCGCCATCACCACCATGGCTACCGTAGAGAGTTGTTATACAGTCTTACTGCGTGGGGAAGAAAAGACCTGCGGTACCTCTCAGTCTTACAAAGGGGGTGGATAAGCCTACTGCTGCTCAGTGAGCTCTCCAGGGCTGCCAATGTTCCATGCAAGGGGTGGTGGACATTACCCAAGATTGATGACAGTTTTGTCATCACCCTCCTGTCCCCCACCACTTCCACAGAATCCAGGTTACAGCCCAAGACAGAGCCAGCTCTCCTAACCAATTTATTTAATTTCTTGGCCTCTGCTGCCGTGATGCTGCTGCACCAACACACCACACCATACATAACAACAGAGGCAACCACAGAGTCATAAAAGGTCCTCAGGAGGCAGTCCTGTACCCCAAAAGACCTCAGCCTCCGTAGCAGGTGGAGTCTGCTCTGCCCCCTCTTGTAAAGTGCTTCTGTGTTAGTGGTCCAGTCAAGCTTCTTGTTAAGGTGAACACCCAGGTATTTGTAGGTGTCCACGATCCCAATGTCTATACCCTGGATGTTCACCGGTACCAGGGGGTGATCTTTGCGCCTGCGAAAGTCCACCACTAGTTCTTTTGTTTTTCCAGCGTTAATCTGGAGCTGGTTCTGTTGGCACCATGCCACAAAGTTCTGATTTAATTCCCTATACTCCCTCTCCTCTCCATTATTAATGAGACCGACCACGGCTGAGTCATCTGAGAATTTTTGTAAGTGACAGTTTGCAGTGTAATGTGTAAAGTCAGCAATGTAAATAGTGAAGAGAAGGGGGGCCAACACGGTCCCTTGCGGCACCCCCGTGTTACAGACCACAATGTCGGACACGCAGCCTTTTGTCCTCACAAACTGTGGCCTGGCACACAGGCCACAGTTTGCTAGGAATATTCCAAGTATTACTTATCTATCTCCAGGGAAACAAGCATGCAATGCAAAATGGGTAAGTTAAATGCCATATTGTGAAATATTGTAGGCAAAGGAACAACATCTCTATGGAGAGAAGTTGCATGTTCTCCCTGTGTCTGCTGGATTTCCTCCAGGCACTCTGATTTCCCTCATCAACCTGAAACATGCACCATAGGTCAAATCCTCCAGCTAAGGTAGTCATGACCAAGACTAACTAACTAAACTATCCATGCATGGGTCAAATGCAGAGGAAACCCATCCAGACACACAGATAACATAAAAGATCCAGGCATATCCCTTCTATATACACATTTGAGATTGTAACAGGTTACGTAATGTAAAAGTCTCACACATATGCCATAAGTTCCTCATGAGTGTTGCCCTTTATTCTCTGTGTGTGTAGCTGGATGACACAAGCTCTTCAGAGGGCAGCACCATTGACATAAAGCCTGACGTGGAGGAGGTGGCTGTGGTAGAGGTGGTGGAGGAGTACATCGACCCAGAGGCCTGCTGGACAGACGGTACGGAAGATCCATTTATATTTTTCATTAGAGCTCATATTACTTTATTTTCTAATCTGTGTTGTAATGTAGTTTCCTCATCACAAGCCAAACTGTTGTGGTTTGTCTTATTCACACGTTTAACACACACAACTTGCAGATTTAGGATGAATTTTGTCAGGAGCCAGGGTCGCTAACTTTCATGTTATCAGGAATATTGTTTGCTAAGGATGATGGGAAGTGCCCAACATAATGCCTGATAGTTGATTCTCTGTCATGGTGCATTTTTAAGTGGCTAGAGACTGATTGGAACTGTGTGAAAACAACTACATGACACTGACAGGCAGTTGTTTCTTTGTCATGGTACTGGATCAGTGTGGTTGAAAGGATTAAGATATGTTTTAATATTTCTTTAGTTCTATAGGCTCCTGCTTTCCCTCTGTAATAATGAAATCAAGTTTTAGACATGAACACAACCACTCGCATGTGTGTATGTCTGTGCAGAGTGCGTGGCAAAGTACAAGTGCTGTGACGTGCCCATCACTCACGGCTGGGGGAAGCACTGGTGGTTCCTCAGAAAAACCTGTTACCTCATCGTGGAGCACAACTGGTTTGAGACGCTCATCATCTTCATGATCCTGCTCAGTAGTGGAGCCCTGGTACACACACAAACACACACACACACACACACACACACACACATATATGCTGTTCTGGAAGGTATGTACACCATTTATACTGTAATCAAACCCTGACAGAGATAGGTATATTTAAAATTACTGCAGACCAAAGTCACCGCTCACTTTCCTCACATCCAGATTTAACAAAATAAAAGTACATTTTGTTCTTCTCTCCATTTGGACATATGGGGTGATACACATACACATACACACACACACACACATACACACACGCACACTATCTCTACTGCTCTTTAAAGGGACCAGTCGGAATTTTGGACATAGGGCCTCATTTCCTACTGAGCCAAAGTGTTGGAGACGTGTGGAGACACTTTTTAAAATATTCCATCCAGGCCTTGTGTTTGGAGAGGCTGCTGGTGCTAGGCTAGTGCATGTCAATGGCCATAGTTGTCCTGCCACTAAAAACAGTCTGACCCACTGCACAGTGCACCTGAGGCAAAACTATTATAATGCCAGGCGGTCAATGTGAATGTCTGTGTCAATTTTAGAAGTAAAACCAACTGCATTTGAAGGATTTATGTCTGAGCAGCAGCAGTGAGTTGTACTTCCTGAGCTCGGCAGCAGCGGACTGATATATGAGAAAATAGTACCTCAACATGTGATGATTCATGCGATGCAACGTTAGTTTTATTTCAAACATTATTCTATGGACACCGACATTCACATCGACAATCTGGCACAATAATAGATTTGCTTCGGGTGCTCTGTGGAGTGGGTAAGTCTGTTTTGCCATTGACATGCACTAGCCTAGCACCAGCAACCTCGGCAAATACAAGAACTAGATGGAATTTTTAAAAAGTGTCTCCACAGATCTCCAACACTCTGGCTCAGCAGGAAATGAGACCCTGTGTCCAAAATTCCATACTATCCCTTTAAGACGGCATGCCTGTTTTACCCTGTTATCATGGTGAAAAAATGCACATACCCTGACAAAACATTTTAAGATAAGACGCTCAGATTAAAGTCTAACTTGAGTAACAGTGCTTCAGACAGAGCAAAGTATTAATACATGTTTTGTATCAGTAGTATCTCACCTTTTTCAGTATTGTAGTGGTGCCTTTTAATGATAACCAGTCCCTTATAGATGCACCGTGAGCCCAGTGTGTGGCTCATTGTAAATGGCTTTAATTCACTGTCCTACAAACCAGCTTAGACTGCAGGTTCAGGCCTGGGGGAGGGAGGGAGTGTACTTTTGATTTATTACACCATGATCGTTTTTCATATTATTAAATAAGACATCTAATGCTTTTTGGATAATTTCTTGTTTGGAATTATAGTAAAAATGATATACCGGTAGTCCACATTTAGACCTGGTTTAGATTAGATTAGATCTGGAATAGTCCTGTCATAGACCTGGTTTAGATTTGGCGATATTCAGAAAGCTAAATCTTTTCTTTGGTTTTCTTTATTTTTGTGTGTGAAATGTAGGCCTGTCATGATTATTAATACATCAACTTATCATTCAGCATGTGAAAGCTGGAATATATTTTGGATCTTTACATTTATCGTGTGCACAGTTTCTTTGTAAAAGTGGAGACATTTTGGGTATTTTGGCTGTAACACAATAAAACTTGAGCTGTAGGAGGTTGAATCACTAACTTCTATGGATAAATATTGGTTCATTTTGCTCTTTATTTGTTGCAGCTCCACCTTTCGAATGATACAGTTTATGTGAGCCACTGTGAGACATCATAATAACACATTTTGAAGCACGATATACTGTATTGCTGAAGAAATTATAGACAATAAATAGTGGAACAAATGTATACCTCTAACACAATAAACCAAGAGAAGATTTAAACCACAAAATCTCTAAATCTACAATATTGAAGTCAATAAACAGCAGAAAGGAGCTAAGGAAAGACAAGGAGCTAAACATGTGGCAACTTTGCTAACTTAATGCTTTTTAAGAGGTTTCAAATAACAAAAAGAAGACATACATTCAAGTAAGAAAGAACATGAGACTGTGGAGCTATGTCACAACTTCAGTAAAAGCTGTTTACAGTTGAAAAATACAAAACTGTCACAGAGTCATTTTCATTCAAGAGCAGCGCAAACAGACACAGAGGTGAGCTTAGAGTTAAAGTGTGATGGGATTTAACAGTAGACTGCTTCATTTTGTAAAAACTCTCATTACTTAATAAGTCCTAGTTGCAGTTTGAGTTGTTTTTTGTACCATGTATGTTTTTGAGTTCACACATGCTCAGTAAGGCCCCGCTGGTAAGAAATCAGGATACTGCGTCTACATGCCACAGTATACTGGATACTATCAGAAAAACCCAGTAAGAGTATCCTGGTTTCTGATCATTGGGATACTGGCATGTCCAGGAGTCTGAAATTAGAATAGTGCGTTTACATGGACATTCATGTATATACACTCACTGACCTGTCACCTAAAACCTGACCCAAACGCCTTTTGTTTCCAGGCATTTGAAGACGTGTACATTGAGCAGAGGAAAACAGTGAAGATTATTCTGGAGTATGCAGACAGAGTGTTCACATATATCTTTATCCTGGAGATGTTACTCAAGTGGGTCGCCTACGGATTTGTCAAATATTTCACCAACGCCTGGTGCTGGCTGGACTTCTTCATTGTGGATGTAAGTCTAATACAGTTTTAATACTTAATGTTACTAAATTTGTCTCCACAGAAATATAACCCTACATGGGTTCAAAAATGGTTAAATACAAAACACATGTTTATTTGGTTATTTTATTTTAAACACAAATGTTAAAATTTTAAATTTTCTCTTTCCTTTTGTATTAAAGAGCCCATATTAGGCTATTTCCTGCTATTTGTTATAATGTTGTATCCTCATCAAAACATGGAGTTGTGTTTTGTTTCATTCACACACAAACCCTACATTTGAGCTGTGTTCTTCTCTCAAACCTAAAACACTTTGTTGCACCATGTGATGTCACTGAGTGGTGATACAGGAAATGCTCTACTGTGTTTTTAAACTCTTCACTAGAATGATTTGGATAATTACATCCATGGAACTGCCATTTTCTGCTGGCTCAAAGGAGCCACTGCCACTACGTGACATAATAAGTTGGAACAGAGCATTTTAAGCTTTGGAGACAGACAGAATAAAGGGTCACTCAAACCTGTGAATAAAGCAAACCACATCTCCAGGTAACAACATTCTAACTTGGCTTAAAGCTCACAAGAGTCAGTTTTGTGGAATATAGGACTTAATTTCAGTAGTTTAAATGCCATGAAAACTCGCCTGTGCTTTAGTCTGTGATGTGTGAGAGTTTGTGAAGTTGGGCTGCACAATATTCATCATAATTAAAACCGTGCCATACTGAACTTAAGCATTAAAGGTGCACATGTAATTTTTCAGCTGGAGGGTGTCACATGCTTGTCTCATGGAGACATGGTGATCTTCTTGCGTTGCCTGGAAAGTTCCTCACTATGGCATTAAACTTCTCTCTCTGGGGAGACAAGCAGGTGACACCAACAAGTATTTTTTTTAGCTGTACAAACTTCTGTACTTGAATAAATGCATGACATATACATTTAAGACCATTCTGATTGCTTACATGTAATAACTAAGAAACTAAGAAAGATTTCTGCACAGATCAAAGCACCAAACTGTTATTTATCTCAGGTAAAAGAAGTTATATACTTTGTTCCTAATAATACAAGAATTTTCAAGAGGAGATGTCTTCTGCATTTCGGAGACATGTGCTACAAAAAAGTGGCTATGGTTGGACCGTTTCTTTCCTTCTGGATTCTAACAGGATGTAGAAGGGACTGGCTGGTCTGGCAACAATTTCAGTGGTGTGTGACTGACAGGCAGTTTAACCATTCAGAGAGATGCATGGTCCATTTGTGTCCAAACAATTATGGCGTCTTACAAGTGAAAAAAGGCAACCAAAAATGTGTTTCATTTATGATTATATTTTCCTGATACTGGCCCATACCAATATTGGCACATATCTCTACGAAGGCCTGGACAAAGTTACAATTTGAACCATGATTTTGCTGTATATTGTGCAGCCCTGTCAAGAAGTTACAGTATCTTCATAGTATTATGATTCAGGCTGCAAGATTCAGTTGAATCAAAATGTCACAATTAGCAAATCCTTATGAATCTTGCAGCCCTATAAAGCTCTACTGTACTTACACTGCAGACATTAAACATCTAGTCTGGGTTCAAATGGCTTGAATTCTCTCACCTTATGCATCCTGAGTATCCTAATAATAATAATAATAATAATAATAATAATAATAATAATAATAATAATAATAATAATAATAATAATAATAATAATAATAATAATAATAATAATAATAATGGCACGGTGGCTGAGTGGCAACACTCAGGCCTCACAGCAAGAAGGTTCGATCCCCGGGTCGCCCGGGCCTTTCTGTGTGGAGTTTGCATGTTCTCCCCGTGTCTGGATGGGTTTCCTCCGGGTGCTCCGGTTTCCCCCATCAACCTAAAACATGTCCGCACCCCTATGAACTAACATCAAGGACCATGTTGTCCACCCTCCTGTGGGTTCACCACCTGCAGAGGGGTTCATAGGGGGTCAGGTGCTATGAGTATTGGGCAGCAAACTGCCCCCACGACCCAGCTGGATTAAGCGGGAAAAGATGGATGGATAATAATAATAATAATAATAATGGCATTATTGTTGTTGTTATTATTATTATTATTATTATTATTATTATTATGAATGAGTTTGTGAGTACATTTCACAACTTTCAGAGGCTAAATTGGAGATTTGCTGTCTAGGTAAAGTTAACAACCACTAGCATTCTGATTATTGGACAATGCATATAATTAGATGCATACACTACACAGCAGATTTATTTGGAACTGCTTGTACAATATATCATCAAAAATTTGTCCCCACAGAAATTGAATGTGCAGTATGAAACCTTTCTGGTGGAGGGCCTGACGATTGCTCGTCTAAATGGAGATGTTATGGCTTTTCCTGAAATGTTACACAGTGTGGCATTTAACATAAGCCTGTGACTCAGAAATGAACCTTTCCTGAATAGCTTTAGAACGATCTGTATCAGAACAAGTACAAGAGTATACAAATAAAATAGACTAGTACACGCCCATGGTGCACTATGGAACCTGCCTGCACCAGTGAGGGATCACACACATATAAGACCTCATGAGAATCATGAGAAAGAAAGTGCTCACATTTAATGCTGAAAATCACATTCTATTGTCTAAATAAAGAATGTTTTTAATTATCATAGTGGTATCGGAATAAGTTTCAAGTATCGAGTCTGTTACTTAGTGTAGACATTGAGTATGGAATTTTAGTATTGTGGCAACACTACATGCAAAGCAGTAATACCTTCACAGAGACACACTGATGGCAGATTCCCCACCAGAATAGAGCACCTTCATGATTATTATTGAGAACTGAAGTCATTTTAACTGGTCTAGACACTGATTTCTGCAGTGTAGGATTTGCCTTTTGCTTGTTGTTGACGCGTGCTCTGACCTGTCCCCTTCTTTTGCAGCCGGTTTGAATATAACTGTGTCTCTCTTAAAGTAGAGAGAGTATAGCGCTGCCTATGGGTGCTTCCGGTGCTTCAGGGGTAAGACTCAGTGTCATGTTGAGACTTTCACAGGTTATGCCCTTTGACCTTTGACCCTGAAAGTGTCCTCAACCTCTGCCTTTCTCTCCCCACTTGGAGCTTTGGTGTGGACCGTGTACTGTTGTGTATCGTGACCATGTTGAATATCGTGTGTGTTTCTGTGGGTTTAGTGTTTTGTGAAGACATCTCCTCTTTCCCCTTCGTCTGACTCTCTCTTCACTTTGTCAACCACAAGTTTTTTTCCAGGTGTGCTCACTGTGCTGTTAAGCTGGTTGTCACCTCACACTGGCTTGCCAAACTAAACCAAACGAACACAAAAGGACAAATCTGGGCCTATATGAGCTAACCTGTAGAGGATAAGATGACGCCCCCTGGATGTGATGTGTGTGTAGTGTAACCTGTAGGTCTCTAACTGTGGCTCCTCTCTCCTCTGCCCCTCCCCTCTGTCCCATGTGTAGGTGTCTATAGTCAGCCTTATAGCTAATGCACTGGGCTACTCCGATCTAGGCCCGATTAAGTCCCTCAGGACACTGAGGGCCTTGCGGCCCCTCAGAGCCCTTTCACGTTTTGAAGGGATGAGGGTAAGACCCCAGACACCAGGCCTTCTGCATGTCTAACTATACACGCATGCTGGAGCCAACCAAGCAGAACCAACCAAAGATCTTTAAACTTCAAGAGGGAATCTGGCCTTTTCTCCACAAGGAGCTTTTGCATGAATGCAGATCATCTCAGATGTTCTTAAAGCATCTGATTTGATTCACCATTTCATTTCATTTATTTTACTGAAAACTAAAGAAGCAATTTGCAATCAAAAGTAATGTCTTCACAAACTAATGTTCAGCGCTTTAAAATAACCTCACAGAAGTGGTGAAAATGAACCAAATGATCAGAAATGCCTTACATTTGTAGCACAGCAATCCAAGGGTCATTTGAGGATGAACAAAAGAGGAAATTGAATTTGATCCAAACGTGTGTACAGACGGTGCATCTCTGTTGCATGTCAATGACCCCTGAGTAGCTGTGTCTCCTCTGGAGCAGCACTGAAGCATGTTCACTGTCTGAGCTGGTGCAGTCTCTGCTTGTTGCTGGGAAGAAAAACTCCTGACTGACTTCTGTTATCTGACCTACCACAGTTTGGCTTTGGCATTGTCACACTGGAAGATCTACAAACTTCTGGTTGCATTCCCCTCCCCTCCCCGCCATCCCTGCTCACCAACCTGAATCTTCATTACATTTTAATTTACCATTTTGCAACTGTTTTATATGTGTTACTTAAATCCTCTTAAAATCTTTAACAAAAAAATTAATTCAACAATCTAGGAGCATGCAATCTCTCTGGAAATGCACATTCACAGTCTCCAAAACCAAAACCAAAGACTATTCTGGAGCCTGGTTTAGTCCAACTCTTGGTTTGGTCCTATTTTAGTCCTGCTTTAGTCCACATACAGAAGTCCATTTTTATTTACAACTAGTAGTGGAGTAACTGTGCCACTGAGAGTTGTGGGTTTGAATCCTGGTCTGCTGCTGTGCCTTCGGCTTGGCATACAGTTCCAGTTCGTGAGTTATGTTCGTCACAGAGACAGTATGCTGACCCAAAATCAAAAAGAAAAGCATGGATCATATGACAAAAATGTGAATTAAAGGTGCTACAGCAGATTTGTACTGTGTTAAAAACAGAAAAAACAGAACTAGTTGATTTTAAACTATTTGTCTGAACTTTGAACAGAATCACCGTATTTTAAACATACAATCTTCTCAGAAAATATTTTCCACAGATCTCCAGGAATAAACCAGGCTCTTGCTCACTCAACCAAGCTGGAGAATTAGACCTTTTGAATGAAAAAGGAACAATGGAATGTGCATTTTTGTCTATGTTAACCTTTAATATTGCCATTGCATGTTGGGTCACTGCTTCTCTGTGTCCTGCCCCTTGCGTAGGTGGTGGTGAACGCCTTGGTGGGTGCCATCCCCTCCATCATGAACGTGCTGCTGGTGTGTCTGATCTTCTGGCTTATCTTCAGTATCATGGGAGTCAATCTATTTGCTGGGAAGTACTACTACTGCTATAACGAAACTGCAGAGGACATTTTTCAGATAGACGTAGTCAACAACAAATCGCAGTGCTTGGCTCTGATTAGTGCAAACTACTCCGAGGTTCGATGGAAGAACGTGAAGATCAACTTTGACAATGTGGGTTCGGGGTATCTGGCTCTGCTGCAAGTGGTAAGAGCCATTTTACAATACATTCAAGCAGACCTGACTTTTCACCATGATATAGTTGTTTTCACCGCCACTAGCGTATGCCCAAAATGTTATTTTCTTAGTCTGTGTAGGATTGGTAGTCATTTTGGTACAAGTGAAAAAAAAAATCTGCAGCTTTCTAGTGCACTGTGCAGCTGTCCATAGGAGGGGCCCACAGCATGCGGTGCTTTGTTGTCATGACATTTATGGCGACATCAGCTCCCACTGGGCACCTCAGTTTTTTTACGCAGGACTCAGCATAGATTTATTTTATTAAGTCGTTTTAGATAAAGTCGTGATTTAAAAGGTCTAAATTATAACATAATAATCCACAGGTGCCACAAGCACAATGTGTCTTATTTAAAGTTAAAGTGCATATGAGAGGTTTTCATGTTTTTTCAATCATTACTTTTATCATATCCATATATTTATCATATCAATATTGACCATAGTTTGACATCAGTTAAGAGTTAAGTAAGTAGAAAAAAATAAAGGAAGTAGTGCTGACCTGTGGCATCAGCATTCACAATATCCAATTTATGTGCAAGAAATCTGTCAAACATTCATTTAACACAATAAAGTTGTTTTATTTGTCTGTTTAACTGTGATGGATTTAGGTTTTGGCCTAAATGATGTTTTAGTGAAATGCCTGAGCTGTCATATGCACTTCAATATTTAGCATTGGTTTAAAGGTGCACCATGTAACTTTTGAGTCGGCCACTTGCTTGTCTCCATGAAGAGGTTATTGCCTTGCCTGGAGTGTTCCACAGTGTGGCATTAAACATCTAGCATTTATTCAGTTACAGGTGGTGTTATTGCTCAGATTCTTATTGTGAGCGGGGTCGCCTCTCCACAGAGCTGACCTGTAACTTGCGATCTGGTAGCTCCATCTGCTCGAGACCAGAAAAGTTACAAAGTGCACGTTTAAATGACTTGGACACAAAATGTGAAACTGGATGTGGTAGTTTTGACATAGTTCGATTTAATTGCTTTTGTGACATCAAATATTTTCTTTTTCTACAGGCAACATTCAAAGGGTGGATGGACATTATGTACGCTGCCATAGATTCGAGAAAGGTAACACCGTACATTCACTTACTTCTGGAGTCAAATTAATGGCACTCTTTCAAAAAAAATGTACATCTTAAAAAGGTGGAAACAGAACTGGTTCATTTTAAACTGTTTTGCTGTGGTCCAAAATCCTTATGCATTCAGTCTATCCTAATTATTTACTCCAGTGGGTTTCTGAGTGCTTCTGACAACTGTCAAGAACTGGCATGCCAACGTGCACTTTCTGATTATCGAACAATAAACACTTTACAATTAGATGCACACAGCGGCACCAACACATTTGTTCTGGGACAGTTTGCTTAAATACATGGGGAAAATTTGGATACAAGGCCTTTAAGATTGAAGAATAGTCTACAGGATGATTTACATAGTTATTTTCCTATCACAGGTGGGAGACCAGCCGGTATATGAGGATAACCTGTACATGTACATCTACTTTGTCATCTTCATCATCTTTGGCTCCTTCTTCACTTTGAACCTCTTCATTGGTGTCATCATTGACAACTTCAACCAGCAAAAGAAAAAGATAAGACATGTTTTACTTCACTTTTGCATTTTTACCAATGTTTATGGCGCCTTTTTATTTAGGTGGTTTTCTGTCCTGGTAATAAAAAACAGTTCAACAAAAATATCACCTTATTTAAGTCATTTAAGTGGAGCTGTGCAGTAAACTGAATTTGAATCAAGCTTGAGATTCACTCATTTTTGTGTAAAAGGGTTCAAATGGCTTAAATTCTGAATACGATCTACTGTCTGTTTGAGTGTTTTTGACAGGTTTTGTTTGTTATTCTAGTTTAACTATTAACATTGTTCCCTGAAATGATGAACTGACGACTAAGTCAGAAACTCCACAATTTAATCGAAACAAAAATAAAGTGAAAGCAGTCAGGTGTTAAGGCAGCTCTCTGGTCTGTGCAGTGTCTGTGATTGTAACCAGGTTGTATTATGCCTTTACTTTGGAGGTCAGGACATCTTCATGACAGAGGAGCAGAAGAAATATTACAATGCCATGAAAAAGCTCGGCTCCAAGAAACCACAAAAACCAATCCCAAGGCCACAGGTGCGATTTAAATATCTTCCTTTGTGTAGAAAGTGTAACAGATATGGCAAAAAAATCTTTTTCATTTAAAAGTGAACTGTATAAATGTTCTGATGCGGGGGTCATCCACTTGTTGGTTTCCATGGAGATGTTACTGTTTTGCCTGAAATGTTCCACAGTTTAGCATTAAATATAAATGTACATGTTTTTATTGCTACTTTAAAAAATGAAAGATTTTATTCCCTTGCATCTTTCCTAGATTGTTTCACAATAAAATTAATAAATATTCAAAAATAAGGCAATACATTATTACATATATGACTTTTTATTCCATGTACACTTCTGTGTTTATAAAGATGGGACTCTGTGTCTTGATGCTAAAGCTAATGCAGATCTTGAAAAATAATAAATATACATAAAAAGTCCCATCACTACTATCCACCTGAAAAGTTACATAGTGCATCTTTACCATTTACAGTGACTGGTCTAATGTTAAACCTCTCGTTTTCTCCTTCAGAACAGTATCCAGGGCATGGTGTTTGACTTTGTAACGCAGCAGGTCTTCGATATTTCCATCATGATGCTGATCTGCCTGAACATGGTGACGATGATGGTGGAGACGGACGACCAGTCAGAGGAGACAGAGAATGTTCTGTACTGGATCAACTTCATCTTCATCGTGGTCTTCACTGGAGAGTTCCTCCTCAAACTGTTCGCTCTGAGGCATTACTATTTCACCAACGGCTGGAACATCTTCGACGTGGTGGTGGTCATCCTCTCCATCGTTGGTAAGAGCTTAGATAGACACATGGATAGAAGGACATAGACAGATACATTTTGAATTTTATTTACTTGAGATAACATTTTTCATGAGGTAAAGCTAATAAATGTGCTGGTCCAAAACATACAGAACTGGCTAAAATATTTTTCTTTCCCTCAAAAATTTGGCATCCCACAATTTTTACACTAAACCTACATATAAAAATTAGACACAAATAACAAAATTTTAATATGTTTTTTCATTTAAAATATTTTTTGTGATTTTTAGTTAACTTTCAAATGGGAATTGTTAACAACAACAACAAATGTTTGATCTACAATCTCTTTTACTATTTTCTTTAGTCTTTCTCCAATGTTATTTTCTTACTCAGTCATACACGTATTTGAGATATATAATGTGATTTAAAATGACCAAATTATGACATAATGATCCCTGGGTGTCATAGATTATATCGATTTAATCAAAAGCAGTGTGTCTTCTTCATTCTAGTAACAAAATGCTGCTGTTTTCAGGTATGTTCTTGGCTGACCTGATCGAGAAGTACTTTGTATCCCCGACGCTGTTCCGAGTGATCCGACTGGCTCGAATCGGTCGAATCCTGCGTCTCATCAAAGGCGCCAAAGGCATTCGGACACTACTCTTCGCTCTGATGATGTCACTTCCTGCTCTCTTCAACATTGGCCTCCTTCTCTTCCTGGTCATGTTCATCTTCTCCATATTTGGCATGTCCAACTTCGGATACGTCAAACATGGCGCTGGAATTGACGACATGTATAACTTTGAGACATTTGGGAACAGTATGATCATTTTGTTCATGATCACCACTTCTGCTGGCTGGGACGGTCTCCTGCTGCCTATTCTGAACTACCCTCCCGACTGCGACCTGCAGTATGAAAACGCCGGGACCCCTGCTACTGGAGACTGCGGCAACCCCTCCGTCGGAATCTTTTTCTTCGTCATGTACATTATCATTTCTTTCCTGATCGTCGTCAACATGTACATCGCTATCATCCTGGAGAATTTTAGCGTAGCCACGGAGGAGAGCGCCGATCCACTCAGCGAAGACGATTTCGAAACCTTTTACGAGATTTGGGAGAAGTTTGATCCGGATGCGTCGCAGTTTATCAGTTATGCCAAGCTGGAGGACTTTGCCGACGCACTAGAGCACCCTTTGCGTGTTCCCAAACCGAACACAATTGAACTCATCGCCATGGATATGCCAATGGTGAGTGGTGATCGCATCCACTGCCTAGATATTCTTTTTGCCTTTACCAAACGAGTCCTGGGGGACAGTGGCGAATTGGACATGCTCAGACAACAGATGGAGGAGAGATTCGTAGCAGCCAATCCTTCTAAAGTGTCTTACGAACCGATCACGACAACGTTGAGAAGAAAGCAGGAAGACGTGTCTGCTAGGGTCATCCAGAGAGCGTACCGCGCCTATCTAGCTAGGCGCGGTTTCGTGTGCAAGCGCAAACCGGTGAAAAACAAGCCTGAAAATGAGGACAATCAAGAGCAAGAGAAGAAAGAGGGAACTCCGTCAACTGCCTCCCTGCCTTCGTACGACAGCGTGACCAAACCAGAAAAGGAGAAGCAGGAAGACAACATGGAGGGAAAAGGCGGGCGCAAGGAGAAAGGCAGAAACCCCAAAGACATCAGGGAATCGAAATGCTAAGAGGATTGACGAGTGACACTTATAATTACACTGGAAATTATTAAACTATATTAACTCCAAGCAAGGAAATTCACACAGATGTACAGATTTCATTTGCAAGTCCTAGAAAATAATACTCAAGAAATTTTGTTTACGATTCTTGTATTTATGCAAGGGGGAACGCAACTCGGAACACTCTTTAGCATACTGTGTGGCAATGAGGTTCCTAGACTATTAACTATTAGAGGGACATACCTACTACATAAAGGAATATAGGAGGATTGCTCACTTGCCACTATGCGAATGATCACGCAAGGAGTTTGATGAGGAAAAAACAAAATGTGAAAATGTTCGGATATGAGTAATGGATTCCTATGGAAGACACTGGCATGTATGGGGGACTCTGGCTGCTTCTTGTCGCTAGCCTAAACCAAGTGGTGCATTTGAATTGGAGGACACGTGGTCAGTGAGCGGAGGGTGCGATGGAGAGAGTGAACTTTGAGAGAGATTTTGATTTCGTAGTGCTAGAAGTTAATTTATGCAGCAAAATGCAATGAAAAAAAGAACTATCTTCAACTCTGCCCATGTTACTGTTACAGCCATTCGATATTTGTTACACCCACATCCAAGCGCTTTTTTACATGGGCTTTTACACCAATTGGTTTAAAAGGGTCTGTTTAATTTATTATTATTAATGTTGATAATAATAACATAGGGGTCAACTCGGGCCAAGGGCTTAAACCTAACATTTATTCCGAACGGTTTCCAAACATAAATAATTGTGCTTGTTCAAATGCATAGAAATGACTTTGCATGATGGCATGTTTTTGATCAAACGAAAAAAAGAAAAAACTTGCATGAAATTATCATAGTCCACAACAAGACACTAATACTCGAGATCGGGCAAAATTTTGAGGAAGTTGAGAATTTTTGAAGTGTTAAAAAGTGGGTCCGTAACACAAAATGATATTTTTTATTTTATTAACACATTTCAAATAACTGTATGCTAAAATGTTGACATAAGAATGAACTATGGAGCAATGGGTAAGATTTAAACAATAATTTGCTGCTTTGAAAATATATATTGTTTGTTTATTTTTGTACGCAATGTAATCCCATACCATTTTTGCCTTTAGTTGCTTATAAGGGGCATTGTAGACAGGCTAAATATAGAGCAGGCTAACTCCATTCGTATGTTTTCTGGTGGTTAACAAAAAGGGCTGCTACAACGACGCTATAACGAATTTAATTGTAATTTTGGAGACCGCCTTGTTTTATTTTCTGGAATGTTTTTCGGACGAGGGAAAAAATATGTTCGGAGAAGCCAAAGAGTTCTGCCTTTTTTGGGATTTCGACCGTGCAAGACACAGAAGGATGCTATAGAAATGTATGCAAATGCTTGAAAATCACCATCCCTTTTTCTCAGGAGATATTAATAGACAAACTATTAAGAAGCTCTGCGACAAAATGCAAGTGAATGTGAAGGGAGATTTCATATATTTTGTGTTTTGTGTCATGATGTTTTTGAAGTAGAGGCTGTCGATTCGTCCTGGGGCATTTTCCTGCTTAGAAAATAGGGCTAGAACCATCTCAACCAAACAGCCATTTACATTATAATAGATGTGTTTTAGTTGTATGATTGTAGACAAAATCAGAGAAATTGTAACGCCCCGATATTTAACTGAGCCTCCACGAACCATTTTTAGCATAGTTTTATCGATTAACCAAACACGAGCTTTTGCACTTCCTGTTGTGCGATGATGTCACTTCCTCTGAGCTTCCTGGTCCAGTAGCTGCATGAGAAATCCGCGCGGGTGTTTGACGAAACCAAATTGAAATCACAAAAGCTCCTAAAGCAGTTCAAACACACGTCCGACATTTGAGGCGAAACAAAATCACACGCGAACTGCAGAAGCGAAGGTCGAACTTTTTAGAAACGATAAATAATGTAAAATATGAATTTCTTTGACGGCATGTGCGATTTTTGTAAATACAGATTAAGTAAAGCTACAGCTATTATCTAACTCTGAGTATTAATGACGTTAGAATGACTTGAGCGGACTGCGTGTGGAAAGCAGGGAGGCGGGCGCGCTTTTTGAGTCACTGTCCATAGGAACGGGGAGTGGGCTAAAATAATCTCTAACAATGCAAAAGTCATAATAAATGAAATAAACAAGTTCGCACATGTACAGATACTTCACTGTATGAGGCCAAACTCCCCCTGAGCAGATACTTGGTCCGGACTAGGGCTGCAGCTGACGTTTGTTTGTTAATCGACGATTCGAGCAGTTATTATTTCAAAGAGTCAGTTTAGGTCTGCAGTCGACAAAAGGCCTGTCCTGCAGATCAATTTGTTGTCAACAAATTGGCAAAAGTTCTCAAAACTATTCCATATCTCTGTATCTGATCCAAACTGCACTCAAAGACAAGACTACACCTGCACAGGAATAACACTACTGTAAAAACGAACTATTTATGCAGAAAGAAGTACTTAGAAACTATGTACTTTATATAAATACAGATTGTGAATCATGAGTTTAATCTGACTTTTTACATATAAATTCCGCAAAATACCAAATCTTCAGATAAGTCATATAGGAACAGGATTAAAAGGACCAAAACTGGATTATTTGAATCTAAATTTAGCGAATATTAGAAGGGAAGAGGAGCTGCATTGGACTAAACGACTAGAGGCCTTCAAGCCTATTGATGATTATCTTAATATTAGTTGCGATTAATCGATTAGCTTGTTTCAGCCCTAGTCCTGATTTGGTCCTGGTACGGTCCTGGTCAAGCCCTGGTCTGGTCAGGTTCATCTACTGCATGGTGAAGCCTGCCTTAGTGAGAGGATTGCACTACCAGCATACCCTTTTGTACAGTGTCTTGGTTCCAAAGCCCTAGTCCTGGTCTAGTCCTTGTCTGGTCCCGGTCTGGTCCCGGTCTGGTCCTGGTCTACAGATGAGACTAGTCCCTGTTTAAAGCTCCCCTCTGACACATCTCTGCAGTTTGGACTCTTGTTTTTCATGATTTGTGTCCTGGTGTGTGTTTCTTTACGCTGCAGTGTCACTTTGGGCACGTGCCTTTAGCTCCTGCTCTGTCTGAAAGGGTCAGAGTTCAAAGACATGTAGAGTAATGTGTCATCGCCCAATTTGGAACCGTACCCAGTTTGGCACTATAGCTCACGTTGCTTTAATAGCCGTCATTTTTTCGATATTTGCTTGATCAAATTTGCTGGTATCTGTTTTACTGGTAAATCCTTTCTCAAATCGGTGAAAACTGTGTCTTTCATCAGTTAATTAAAGTTAGAAAACGGAACAGTGCAGAGTTAACATGATAATTTCATGAGTAAAACAGCTACGTTTTATGGTTATGGTCAGATGCAGTCGGTTTTCTTTCTGTTTCTAAGAAGAAACTGTGAAACTGTCCAACTTTGACACAAATACATTCAAACTTAGCCATGTGCGTGGCTACAACAGACAGGTCACAGAATACACCCGTTTAAAAGAGTTCATTAAAAAGGCACCAAACTGGACAGGGCACCAGATCGGGCGATGAAATGTGGACTGTCATCCTGCAGGAGTCCTCTGTGTCTCGGGGTCATGTTCGGGTTTCATTTAGGTTCTTTGTTTTCGCAGTACAGGTGATGACGGCCATTTTCGTTGCATGGATGAGAGGACTGAGCTGTTGATTTCGCTGTTCACTGGATGTTTTTGTGTTCTGCTGCAGTCGGGAGGGGGACTGGGCGATACATGAATCAGAGGAATGTCTTCATTTGAGCACGAACCTATTTCCAACAATAAAGCAGCCTTCCAGTTACGCCAGCGCTTCCTGTGGTCATTCTGTGCACCTTTCGGCATGTGTTTAAAGTGGGACTAAATCAATACTAAACAAACTGTTTTTCGCTATTAAAATATATATGTGGTGTTTTAATACATTATCTATAGTAGCAGTGATAGTGAAACGTGAGAGTGCGCTGCCTCTAGTGGCCACTTGAATTTCAAGTACTATGTGACACCACGCAGGATGACACTATCTTTTAAACCCCCAGACCCCACCCCTCCTCCACCTTCACTCTCACCTTTGGTCCCCCAGACGCTGCCCCCTCCTCCTCTCCCTCTCCCCTTTAGTCCTCCAGACCCCGCCCCTCCTCCATCTTTATTCTCCCCTTTAGTCTTCCACACCTCGCCGTTCCTCCCCCCTCACTCTCCCCTTTAGTCCTCCAGGCCCCACCCCTCCTCCTCCTCCCTCACACTCCCCTTTAGTCCTCCAGACCCTGCCCTTCCTCCTCCCTCACTCTCCCCTTTAGTCCTCCAGACCCCGCCCCTCCTCCATCTTTATTCTCCCCTTTAGTCTTCCACACCTCGCCGTTCCTCCCCCCTCACTCTCCCCTTTAGTCCTCCAGGCCCCACCCCTCCTCCTCCTCCCTCACACTCCCCTTTAGTCCTCCAGACCCTGCCCTTCCTCCTCCCTCACTCTTCCCTTTACTCCTCCAGACCCCGCCCCTCATCCTCCTCCCTCACTCTCCCCTTTACTCCTCCAGACCCCGCCCCTCCTCCCTCACTCTTTCCATTAGTCCTCCAGATCCTGCCCCTCCTCCTCCCTCACTCTCCCCTTTACTCCTCCAGACCCTGCCCTTCCTCCTCCCTCACTCTCCCCTTTAGTCCTCCAGACCCCGCCCCTCATCCTCCTCCCTCACTCTCCCCTTTACTCCTCCAGACCCTGCCCTTCCTCCTCCCTCACTCTCCCCTTTAGTCCTCCAGACCCCGCCCCTCCTCCTCCTCCCTCACTCTTCCCTTTACTCCTCCAGACCCCGCCCCTCCTCCTCCTCCCTCACTCTTCCCTTTACTCCTCCAGGCTTCTGTCTAATATGTGTAATGCAGAATTTGAATCTAGTGTCTTATGATTTAATCTCATTATTAGAGCCAGATTATGGTTTTGATCATTTGGTTTGTGCACATTTACTGTCTTTAAGGCTCTGTTTTAAAATGGTGAAAAACAGAAGTCGCTCATTTGAAACAGTGCAGTGGTCCAAAGTGCTTCCTCACTTCCCTCATTCATTCATCCTCATTATTCACCACAATGAGTTTAGAAGCACTTTTCACAACTGTCATGCTAAATGTGCACTTCCTGATTATGAGACAATAACATTTTAATGAGATGCAAACATCTGATTTATTTTAAACAAAATTTGGTCAAAAATACATGGGAAAAATCGAGTACTTTAAGTAAAGTAAATAAAGTCACTCTACTATATTTGGCACTAAGCAGATGTTCTCTTTTTCTGATTGGACTTTGTGATAAGGCTCTGTTTTTATTTGATATTTTGAATTTTGTGAATGATATTGTGTTGTGTGGGCCTCTTTCTACCATGAACCAACATGATTTTCTGGAGAAGGTTAGTTATTTATTTCAAACCTGCACATGCAATTCACATAACAACATAACAATACAGACGCAGATACAAACATGTAGGTTCAAAAAGGGGATGGATTAAGCGAGGCACATTTCCAATCCCATCCCACACTTCAGTTAGTATATTATGCATGACAAGACAAACAGAACAAACATGAACACAACACTGGCCCTGCACCTCCCTCCCCCTGACCTCACACTCTGTGCTCAGGGCATCACGGTCATTGTTTCTCTTTTAAACAGCTTTAGAAACTCAACCAGGCTCCTTCACACTTCTGTTTATCCACAGATGAACTCCACATACTGAGATGCACATTGACTTTATAGTTCTAAATTTCGGCTGATAAAATGTTTTATTACCCATAAGTTTGTAGTTATGATGAGCATTTTGATCTTGAAATAAATCACTTAAATTAGCTGGAAGAGAGTTAATTCCCTGAATATAATTTGAGCTGTTTTAGAGTTTACCAAATCAGTCTGAAGTCTGATGATTTTAATAACAGTGGATTTGTTAGACGTGGATCTGAGCAGTGCTAATGGCTCTTTTTGCAGTGAAATTAAGGGCAGTAAATAAGTCTTATAGCAGTTTGCCCAAACTTCAATACAATCATTTAAATATGAAATAACAAAAGAACAGCAGAGCATTCTTCTTCAGTAAATGACTTGATTTTTTTATCACGCACACATTTAGCAGCTTTTGTTTGGAAGTCACTTATATGAGGTTTCCACAACATTTTCTCTCTATTATAACTCCCAAAAATACATAGTTGGGTCATGAACGTCTCAATTAGTGATCGATCAGCAGCTCATTTCCCCCATGAGGATAATATGTTCTACCATATTATTCACTTCTATCCCCCAGGGACGTGCAGAGGGGGGTTGCTTGGGTTGCCCTGGCAACTGCTTGTATGGCCTCCTCGAGCCTCCTCGACTGAAGTTGCCCTTCCATATATATATATATATATATATATATATATATATATACAGGAGATACAGACCACAGATGTTAAGACACGAAAGCTCCTGACCTGCAGGAGGGTTTCATCCCAAGTCCAGCACCCTGAGACTGTCCACGAGCCGGAAGGAAGGAGGCCGAGGACTAGTGAGTGTGGGAACCACTGTCCAGGATGAAACATCCAAGCTCCACAAGTACATCAGTGACAAGGCCCAGACTGATGACGCTCAGAGAATGTCTCAGACAGTGGGGCGCAGAGGAAGAGGTGCTGGAGGGACCATCATGGCAGGACAAACCCCTACATGGGGCGAACCACCGGAACATAACTGAAGTGGCTGATATCAAGAAATCCTACCAATGGCTGGAGAGGGCTGGTCTGAAGGACACACAGAGGCTCATCCTGGCTGCACAGGAGCCTTGAGCACCCGAGCAATAGAGGCCCAGATCTACCACACCAGACAAGACCCAAGGTGTAGGTTGTGCAAAGAAGTGCCTGAGACAGTCCAGCACATAACTGCAGGGTGTAAGATGCTGCAGGGAAAGCGACATGGAGCGACATAACCAAGTAGCGGGCATAGTGTACAGAAACATCTGTGCAGAGTACGGGCTGGAAACCCCAGGATCAAGGTGGGAAACGCCTCCAAAGGTTGTGGAGAATGAGCCAAGATCCTGTGGGACTTCCAAATACAGACTGACAGAATGGTGATGGCGAACCAACCAGACACTGTGGTTCTGGATAAGCGAGAGAACAAAGCCGTGGTGGTGACATTGCAATACCGAGCGATGGCAATGTCAGGAAAAAGGAACACGAGAAACTAGAGAAATACCAGGGGCTCAAGGAAGAGCTGGAGAGGCCTGGAAGGTGAAAGCATCGGTGGTGCCTGTGGTGATCGCCAAAAGTTCAGTTTTTTCAGCTTCTAACACAGGGGTGGGCAAACTTTTAGACTCGAGGGCCACAAAGGTTGTAAAATTTGCTGGAGGAGCCGGACCAGGAGCAGATGGACGGAGGGTTCAGGTCTGACTACATCAGCCCTGCAAATAGGCCTAAACCGAAAATAACTTGCAGGATCCAACGATTTACATGTGGCAGATTCAAACGTCTCAGTTCATCTTGTGCACCATATTTAGGGCCAATGATTTTCTGCATCAGAAGTTTTGAATTGCGTTTCATTGTGACACATTTGATGGTTCTGTTGACAGTGTTGGGAAGGTCACTTTAAACTGTATTCCCCACAGATTACAGATTACAGACCCCAAAATGTAGTTTGAAACGTAATCCATTAAATTACTTAAGTGAGTAACGTAATCGGAATACTTTGGATTACTGAATACTTTGGATTACTTGATATTGTCATGATTTTAAACCTAAATGAATGTAGCAACCACCTCCTGCAAATTCTTGTTTGGTTTTAGTCCTGGTTTAGACCTGGTTTTATTCCTGATTTAATGCTTGTTTAGTCCTGGTGTTAGTTCGGGTTTAGAGGCACAGGAGGAAGTGCAGCGTATGCGACAAGACACGATCCACGCGCGGTGTCCACGCCGCACAAGAGGAGGTGCTGTGTGCGGCACACTAGATATAGACTTGGCCCAGTGCTTTATGAGAAGGTTTTCGGACCATGAGTGAGGAAGACGTGTTCACCATATAGTTCTACCCCTGGGAAGTAGATCACACTGTAATATGGTTAGTTTGGTTTATGTATCGATGTATCTAGAGCACATGTGTCAAACATGTGGCCCAGGGGCCAGATCCGGCCCTCCAAGACCTTTAATCTGGCCCTCAGCTGATTTTTCTATTAAAATACTTAAAATTTTCAGATTTTTCTGTTAATTTTCTGCACCGTTTAGCATAGCAGCGTCTCCGGCGTTTCTGTACGATCGTTTTGACTGTCGACCGTGACCCTCATCAGCAAAATGTCAAAAAATGAGAAAAGCAGATGCTGAGTTCAGGATTTCCCAAGAAAAACAGTCTAATTCTTATTTGTTGACAGAGGTGAATGGGAAATCTGTGCTCAGTGTGTTTGGAACAAGTGGCGTTGCTCGAGGAATATAATCTTAAACACCACTACGAGACACGGAGAAAAATACAATAACTTGAAGAGAGAACTGAGTTTTCTGATCCGGCCCTTTTGGGATCAGAGTAGGCTGCATACGGCCCCCGGACCAAAATGAGTTTGACACCCCTGATCTAGAGTGCGCCGTCTATTGGGAAATGCCGGGAGAATAGAAGTACTACGTCTTATTACACTTCGTTCACTTTCGGTGGGCGATGCGCTGCTCCCTGTGTTCAGGTCAGAGCAACTGCCCCTCAAAACTCCTGTACACGTCCCTGCCCAAGACAGTCAAATATCTGAGTGAAAAGGCTTCACTGAAGTAGTGTCTTGCACAGGGAACTGAAGACAAACACCAAACCCAGTCTCACCATTCCCCGATTCCTTAAACAAGGCCGAATTGGTGATGTGTGTTAAAGGCCTGAGCTCTAAACCTGCTCTCAGCAAACGTCCTGTGTTGGTTCAGTGAAATGTCTCTTCTTCTTGGTTGTTGTCATGGTTCAGTGTTTGGGTGTGTCCTGGTGCAGCTGTTCTGAGGTGGCCCCGAGCTCCCGGTGTGTGAGTGTGTGTGTGCCTCTAAGATGGAGGGAAGAAGAGAGAGAAGGGAAGAGGAAGAGAAAAAGTGGAGAAGGAGAGAAGGAGAAAGAGTATGAACTGGGAAGGAAGTGCAGCTTGTATGTGGGGGGAGAGAAAGAGAGACAGGGAAAAGGGAAAGGGGGAGAGAAGGAGAGGAAGAGGAGAGATGCAAAGAGAGAAAGGAGTGCAGGGAAGATTGAGGAGGAGAAGGAGGAGAGATCAAGAGATAGAGGGAACGAACAAAAAGGACTTGGGACATACAGGGAAGATGAGAGGGCAGAGGGAAGGAAGCAGGGAGAGGGACAAAGAATGAACAACCAAAGGGGAAAGAAAGAATAGAAAAGTGGATGAAGAGAAGAAATTACTTGAAATAAGCTGAGGATGAGATGAAGGAGGAGAGTTATAGAGAGAGGGTGAAGGGAGGGGAAAGGAGGAGAGAAAGAAAGGGAGAAAGTGAGACAAAATACACCACAATAAGGAGGAAGTGAGAAAGAGGGAAGAGAGGAGAGAGAGGTGTGTGGAGGAGGGGGGAGCACTGCAGTGCAGATAGACGAATGCAGAGGCTGTGGCTGAGTCAGCAGCAGCTCCTCTGAGTCTGAACAGGGCAGACGGGACACAGCGCCCCCTACAGCCGCACACAGGAGGAACATCAACAATACACATGCAGGAAGATCCCAGAGCCTTTAAATGCCCCACAGACGGACATGTCCACACAAGAAATATGTCATCAAAAAGAAATAATCTGATCAATAACTATTCTGTTTCATATATTTTTATTCATGTAACAAAATATAGATATGTGATTCAAACAGCACTTATACACAGAACATAACTTACAGAGCTAACGAGAAAAAACAAATCACTCAAACCGAAGTATGAACACAAGCAGCGTCATACAATATAATAAGAACAGAACTGTAGTAAATATGCTACTACTATTATTAAGAACAAATACAAATAAAAATATATAATAATACAATTTAGAAATAAATAAAAAAGCGGCAGTGGGGTTGACATAGAC
Source organism: Odontamblyopus rebecca (assembly GCA_030686955.1). Classification (NCBI taxonomy): domain Eukaryota; kingdom Metazoa; phylum Chordata; class Actinopteri; order Gobiiformes; family Gobiidae; genus Odontamblyopus; species Odontamblyopus rebecca. Next base: position 2,433,651 of record CM060656.1, on the reverse strand, counting down.
CCGGGTCGGCAACACTCAAAGAGCCGTTTGGAGCAGAAAAGAAAACACAGAGGAGCCACAAAACCCTAAAATGAGGAGAACTCTGCATATGTTTTTTTTTGTTTTTTTTACCTGTCTGCTCTGTATTAAAGATTGTAGTGTGTCGCATTTATGAAATCAATGAAAATACAACACAAATAACCCACTGAGTCGTGTCCTTTAGTCCGACAGAAGCTGAAGCATCAGCACCGAACTGTTTTCTGCACAGTGTTTGCAAATGAGCCATGAGGTTTTAAGTTTCCTTTCTCCTTTTAGTCCTGGTTTTAGATCTGGTTTACATTTGGCTTAGACCTGCTTTAGACCTGCTTTAGACCTGCTTTAGACCTGCTTTAGACCTGGCTTAGACCTGCTTTAGACCTGCTTTAGACCTGCTTTAGACCTGCTTTAGACCTGGCTTAGACCTGCTTTAGACCTGGCTTAGACCTGCTTTAGACCTGCTTTAGACCTGTTTTAGACCTGGCTTAGACCTGCTTTAGACCTGCTTTAGACCTGCTTTAGACCTGCTTTAGACCTGTTTTAGACCTGCTTTAGACCTGCTTTAGACCTGCTTTAGACCTGCTTTAGACCTGCTTTAGACCTGTTTTAGACCTGCTTTAGACCTGCTTTAGACCTGCTTTAGACCTGTTTTAGACCTGCTTTAGACCTGCTTTAGACCTGCTTTAGACCTGCTTCAGACCTGCTTTAGACCTGCTTTAGACCTGCTTTAGACCTGCTTTAGACCTGCTTTAGACCTGCTTCAGACCTGCTTTAGACCTGCTTCAGACCTGCTTTAGACCTGCTTTAGACCTGCTTTAGACCTGCTTTAGTCCTGCTTTAGACCTGCTTTAGACCTGCTTTAGACCTGCTTTAGACCTGCTTTAGACCTGCTTCAGACCTGCTTTAGACCTGCTTTAGACCTGCTTTAGACCTGCTTTAGACCTGCTTTAGACCTGCTTTAGACCTGCTTTAGACCTGCTTTAGACCTGCTTTAGACCTGCTTTAGACCTGCTTTAGACCTGGCTTAGACCTGCATTAGACCTGCTTCAGACCTGCTTTAGACCTGCTTTAGACCTGCTTTAGACCTGCTTTAGACCTGCTTTAGACCTGCTTCAGACCTGCTTTAGACCTGCTTCAGACCTGCTTTAGACCTGCTTTAGACCTGCTTTAGACCTGCTTCAGACCTGCTTTAGACCTGGCTTAGACCTGGCTTAGACCTGCTTTAGACCTGCTTTAGACCTGCTTTAGACCTGCTTTAGACCTGGCTTAGACCTGCTTTAGACCTGCTTTAGACCTGCTTTAGACCTGGCTTAGACCTGCTTTAGACCTGCTTTAGACCTGGCTTAGACCTGCTTTAGACCTGCTTTAGACCTGCTTTAGTCCTGCTTTAGACCTGCTTTAGACCTGCTTTAGACCTGCTTTAGACCTGCTTTAGACCTGCTTCAGACCTGCTTTAGACCTGCTTTAGACCTGGCTTAGACCTGCTTTAGACCTGCTTTAGACCTGCTTTAGACCTGCTTTAGACCTGCTTACTACCTGCTTTAGACCTGGTTTCGACCTGCATTAGACCTGCTTTAGACCTGCTTTAGTCCTGCTTTAGACCTGCTTTAGACCTGCTTTAGACCTGGCTTAGACCTGGCTTAGACCTGCTTTAGACCTGGCTTAGACCTGCTTTAGACCTGCTTTAGACCTGCTTTAGACCTGCTTTAGACCTGCTTTAGACCTGCTTTAGACCTGGCTTAGACCTGCTTTAGACCTGCTTTAGACCTGCTTTAGACCTGCTTTAGACCTGGCTTAGTCCTGGTGTTAGTTCTGGTTTAGAGGCGCACAGGAGGAAGTGCGGTCCATGCAGCGTACGCGACAAGACACGGTCCACACGCGGTGTCTGCGCCGTACGGGAGGCGATGCGGTGTGTGCGGCAGACTCCACTGTATTTTTAAACTCCACACACCTTCACTACAGTCATTTAGATAATACCAGCCCTGGAATTGCCGATCTTTATTGAACTAAAGTTAATGGAGCTGTTAACTCGAAAACTACTGCTTCATGACATCACAAGGTGGAACAGAGCATTTTGAGCTTTGGAGATGTGGACAGACTCATAATAAAAGGTTCGTCATGTCGAGATAACAACATTAGAACATGGCAGAAAGCTCATGAGTCCATTTTGCGTAATATAGGAACTTTAACATTTGAAATTTAAATAGTGAAAACCTGTTTATTCTTATAGGACACAAACGCATGTAACTGTGTGGGACTTTAAGGCTGCAACTGCACAATTTTACTATGTTCTCATAAAACCTCTGGGCCTGTAAAGAATCCGTTTGGGTAAATCCAGTTTTCCTCTCACTTCTTAAGCTGTGGCTCCCCCTAGTGGAGCTCCTCACGTAAGACAGCGGAGACTGGAGCCCCGCGACTTTACTCCAGGTCCAATTCACATAACACAACTGAGCAGGTGAATGTGTGAATTAAATTGTGCTCATTATAGATGAAACATTGACCTTGTTATCGTAGGACAGCCACGTTTAGACTGTTTTTGAGCCACGCGCGCTCATTTCGAGCACCTCGTGTTAACAAAGTCATTTCAAATTCAATTCAGATGATTTGTTTTATAATCTGCACATAGGCTATGACAAATTAGTGAAAACAAATCTTTTTAAGATTTTGTGTTTTTGTTCAAATCGAATTGGGACAATATGAACACATGAACCTGCTTGAATAGAGCTCATGCATTTTTACATTGTGCTGTATTTTTGTCATTTTATGTAACAGTGTTTAAATATGTATTGGTCATATTTGTCACACCTATTTTGTTGTTGATGACGATAACACGCAGAGGTGGCGCTTTCACCTCAGTGTTTTTACATGCTTGTTTTGCTCAAACTGAAGGACACAGTTACAAGTTGTTATCAAAGTCAGAAGTTTCTGTTTTAAAACCGTAAGCAGTGTATTGCAGTGGCCATTCAAGGCAAGCAGTGGTTGACCAATAAAATCTAAAATGATTGTGTGTCAAAAGTATATTTTCCCATGTCTGTTTGAAACCTGATCCTAGTCACGGTGTCCTTTAGTGCCCTCTACTGGCCACTGACCAGACTGCAGCTACTGCCAGGCCCGGCCCAACCATTTTGACACCCTAGGCAAGACTTCAGGTGGCGCCACTTGGACTGCAAAAAAACAAAAACAAAAATTCTGCCAGAGTACAGATACTCACAAGAAATCAAACAGTTCATAGTGACGATGTTTTAGACCAGGGGTGGGCAAACTTTTTCCCTTGACGGCCACAAAGGGTTCTAAAATGTGATGTTCGGGCCGGACCAGGAGCAGATGGATGGAGTGTTCTAGTCTGACTACATCAACCCAGCAAATAAGACGAAAATAACTGTCAGGATCCAACAATTTACATGTGACATATTCAAACATCTCAGTTCAACATGTGCACCATATATCAGCCGATGATTTTCCACTTCAGAAATTAACATTTTCTGTTTCAGAAGTTTTGACTTCCGTTTGATTGTGACACATTTGATAATTCTGTTGACAGTGTTGGGAAGGTTACTTTAAACTGTATTCCCTACAGATTACAGATTACAGACCCCAAAATGTAGTTTGTAATGTAATCCATTAAATTACTTAAATAAGTAACTGGATTACTTGATATTGTCATGTTTTTTAAAACTACATTTTAGCAACCGCCTCCTGCAAATTCTGGTTTGGTTTTAGACCTGGTTTTAGTCCTAGTTTAGACCTGGTTTTAGACCTTGATTAGACCTGGTTTAGATCTGGTTTTAGACCTGGTTTTAGACCTGGTTTTAATCCTGGTTTTAATCCTGGTTTAGACCTGGTTTTAGTCCTGATTTAATGCTTGTTTACACATGGTGTAGACCTGCTTTAGACCTGGCTTAGTCCTGGTGTTAGTTCTGGTTTAGAGGTGCACAGGAGAATGTGAGGTCCACGCAGCGTATGCAACAAGACACAGTCCACGCGCGGTGTCCACACCGAACAAGAGGAAATGTGGCACGCGCCGTGCGGGAGCAGGTGCAGTGTGAGGCACACTAGATATATACTTGGCCGCAGTGCTTTATGGGAAGGTTTTCGGACCATGAGTGAGGAAGTCGTGTTCAAGATATAGTTCTACCCCCGGGCACTGTACACCTGGTCCATGTGGATAATTTGGTTTTATGTGTCACTGTATCTAGAGTGCGCCATCTATTGGGAAACGCCAGAATTGCAGTGAAAATAAAGCTAATAAATGTTATTGCAGTTCATTCATGTTTGGCGGGCCGGTTTAAAATGGATAACGGGCTGTATGTGGCCCCCGGGCCGTAGTTTGCCCACCCCTGTTTTAGACAGTGGAGGTTTTTATCCCCCATCGCCGATTTTTGCGCTCGGCGCCCCCTAGTGGAGCGGCGCCCTTAGTATTTGCCTATGTTGCCTAATGGAGGGGCCGGCCCTGCTCCAGGACCACCTGGATTGAACACGACATTGATGTCGGGGATGCTCGTCCGATAAAACAGCGGTTTTACCGTATGGCCCCTGAAAAATTAAAGTACCTCGATGCTGAAGTTGACTATATGCTGTATATCGCTGTACCATCCTCTTCAAGTTGGGCTTCTCCGTGTATTTTGGTGCCAAAATCTGACAACACACCACGCTTTTGTACCGATATGCGCAAAGTAAATTTGGTAACAAAATCAGATTCTTTCCCATTCCCGAGAATGGATGACTGCATTGACTGCGTCGGCTCTGCCAAATTTGTGTCCAAATTTGACCTTTTAAAGGGTTACTGGCAAGTACCACTCTCTGCACGTGCACAGGAAATTGCAGCATTTGTGACACCATCTGGACTCTTCTCTTATTCTGTAATGCCGTTTGGTCTAAAGAACGCTCCTGCCACCTTCCAGCGGCTCATGAATATAGTGGTGGCTGGGTTGGAGGGATGCTCTGTCTACCTAGACGATTTAGTCGTTTACAGCGACACGTGGCATTCTCACCTACGGCGCATCTGGGCGTTGTTCGATCGTTTGGCTGATGTTAATTTGGCCAAGTGCTCACTGTTAATTTGGCCAAGTGCGAGTTTGCGAAAGCGACGGTGACATACCTCGGCCGTGTAGTGGGGCAGGGAAAAGTGGCTCCAGTCCATGCCAAAGTCGCTGCTGTTGCTGAGTTTCCCCAACCAACCACCAAGAAGGAACTCCAGCGGGTTTTGGGGTTAGTGGGTTATTACAGAAGTTTCTGTAAAAATTTCTCCACAGTTGTATTTCCACTAACAGAACTGCTAAAGGCTAGAGCCCAGTTTATTTGGTCCTCAGAATGTCAGCAGGCTTTTGACAATGTTAAATCTCTGTTGTGTTGTGACCCTGTGTTGTCAGCTCCTCGCTTTGACAGGCAGTTCGTGCTCCAGGTTGACGCCAGTGACGTTGGGGCTGTTGCTGTTCTGCTGCAGGAGGACGACCAGGGGGTATTAAAGCCTGTCTGTTTTTTCTCCAAAAAAATTTAATCAGCACCAAAGAAACTATTCCGTTATAGAGAAAGAAACATTGGCATTAATTTGGGCACTTCAACATTTTGAGGTTTGTTTGGGCGGATCAGTGCCGTTAGTAGTCTACACAGACCACAACCCGTTAACATTTTTACACTCATTACGAGGTCCAAACCAGAGACTTATAAGGTGGTCTCTATTTTTACAGGCCTTCGATCTTGACGTTGGCCACATTAAGGGTCAAGATAACGTAATGGCCGATGCATTGTCACGTGCACCTTTGAGTTAGTTATATTTCATGTAGTCCACTGTCTGTCTTATTTGTGTTGCCTTCTGTCTCTTCTCACCGCTCTAGGCGCCAGAGTTATGGGAGTGGTTCGAGGCTCGGTGGTCAGATGCGACGTCGGTGGTGGTATTTTGGTAGCCTTGGTTTGTTTTGACAATTGGTGGTGGTGTATAGTTATAATCTTGGGCACGGTGATTCTAGTGGGGTGAATCCCCATTTTCAAGAGGGGGGGGGGGGGGGGGGGTGTAACGACCCCTTCCTACACGTGTGTGTGTGTGTGTGTGTGTGTGTGGGCGCTGTCTGTGCGTCTATTTATTTCTGTGCAGGTGAAGCTGAGGCGGACCTAGGTGTGCGTGGTGCGTCTGGGCCCGACGTGCTGCGCCTATTTAAAGTCCCGCCTACTGCCGCTCTCTCTCTCTCTCTCTCTCTCTCTCTCTCTCTCTCTGTCTCTCTCTCTCTCTGTCTCTCTGTCTCTCTCTCTCTCTCTCTCATCACCGCCTTAGCCCTTTGTTAGCCTTTTACTTTAGTTTTGCATATACAACACTTCATACACCATGACCACTCACTCATTCACCCCTTTACACCACTGATGTTACAGACAGTCACATCTCATTGTTATATCATTTCCTTTATTTGATTCATCTTAATTTAAATAAATCTAATTAATTTTGGTATATTTCGTTGTTTGGCGTCCCTTTGTCATTTCCCTGAGCCAGGTCATGACAGGGACACAGCCATAGACCGTATATATGAGTGGACACATCCCGTTAGCCGCCGCGTGCCAAACAGGAAGTGCTCCAGGAGGCTCTTCCGGCTCCTTCTCTCCCTTTTTCCCATTGACTTACATTGGGATCTGATCGCTCCTCTCTCTGGACCTGTTGCTGTGAGCCTCGTCATTTTGGTCTTAAAATGTTCGTATGAACCCGCTCTACATGATCCTGAATTTTTTTTTTCTTGCTATTTTGTCCGTCAAAAAAACCCTGTTCATAACACAGAGCCTGGCTCCAGATTCGCCCCTGTAGCCGTGGCATCGCGAGCCTCATTTGAGCAGCACTAAACTATGGGTGACGTCACGCTCACTTAGTCCACTTCTTTTATACAGTCTATGGACACAGCGCAGGCTTCAGAATTAAACAAGCTGTGGCCAGACTAACTGGTGCCATTAAAAAGTTATTTTATTAACTCAGACTTGGTCCGAACATTTTACTTAATTGCTTAATGGTTTTGAACCAACTGTGAAAGTTTCAGTGTTTGATTAACGTTAGCAATGTTTTTTTTAAAAACTGCCGTTTCTAACGTCCGCCATGTTCAGTATTAAATAGTCAGTAGTAGTAACGTATTTCAAGCTTTATTTAACTAAGGTAATAGGTAAGGTTAGGTAATTAGGTAAGCTAAAGTGCTTTGTAACGTGTTCAAATCAATTTACCGTTTTGAGAACAGAAATTGCTCAAATCCAAGTGTAAGGCAGTCGCCATTTGTATTTTTCTTGTAGTCTAAGCGTCGTGAGTTTTGCCGCCGTACGCAGGCGCTTTTCCTGTCATGTGTCCAACCGGCTTGTGTGTGAGAGAGAGAGAGAGAGAGAGAGAGAGCAGGAGAGATACAGACAAGAGTTCAAGAGTAAAATAGTTAACGCACTGTAGTAATGGAATAAAAACAGATGGTAAAGAGTGATGTACAACTCAACAAAAATATAAACGCAACACTTTTGTTTTTGCTCCCATTTGTCATGAGATGGACTCAAAGATCTAAAATTCATTCCAGATACACAATATTACCATTTCTCTCAAACATTGTTCACAAATCTGTCTAAATGTGTGACAGTGGCACTGAAACGCCTTTGGAGACGGCTTATGGTGGAGAAATGAACATTCAATGGCCGAGCAACAGATCTGGTTGACATTCCTGCTGTCAGCATGCCAACTGCACGCTCCCTCAATGCTTGCGCCATCTGTGGCATTTTGCTGTGAGACAAAACTGCACATTTCAGGGTGGCCTTTTATTGTGGGCAGTCTAAGGTTCACCTGTGCACTAATCATGGTGTCTGATGAGCATCTTGATGTGGCACCTGTGAGGTGGGATGGATTATCTCAGCAAAGCAAAAGTGCCACTATCACACATTTAGACAGATTTGTGAACAATGTTTGAGAGAAATGGTAATATTGTGTATCTGGAATGAATTTTCGATCTTTGAGTCCATCTCATGACAAATGGGAGCAAAAACAAAAGTGTTGCGTTTATATTTTTGTTGAGTGTGTAGTAAATGTATGTATGTTTATTATTTTATGTTTAACTATATGTATTTATTTGTTCTTATTTTATTGTCTATTTTGGATTTTAAGTGAATTTACATCTTATTTTACTGTGTACTTGTTTCTTTATGAACATTTATTAATTTTATGATTTTTTGAGAGAATGAGCCAACTGAACTGAACTGAACTGAATATTTGAATGATTGTGAGAATTAAACAAGCTGTGGCCAGTCTGACTGACTGTCTCCTCTTCGTGTATCCACAGCACCTTTAGGCTACACAGTCTAACCTTCGCTGTGTGCCACTTGCTACTGCCCAGCTTTCCCCTGGGACTGGCACCAGTAACAATTGGGGCTCGTCCGGGATGCAGAAAAACCGAAATGCATCTGTGAATATTTGTGTAATTTCTGCACCACTGGAAAACATAAATTGCATGAAATTAATAACTGTTCCGATCTTAATTTTTGAGCTGAATTTGCACATGTGGATCCAGGTTCATACAATAGACGGAAAGGAGACGCGAACCGTAAAGGATCGTTCTCGATTGACCAAAATTGAGTTGTTACGGTTAAAAATTCAAGATATCTTCAATGTATCTCCCCATCAACAGCATCTGTTCTACAGAGGAAAGCAGGTGGAAGATGGCCAGACATTGTTTGACTACAACGTTGGTCTAAATGACATTGTACAACTCCTCATTCGTGCACAGTCTGATACTGCAGACGGCCCTGATGTAAAGAACTCTCGGGGCGACATCAAAGCCTCAGCCAGTGCCAGTGCTCTGAAACCCAGTAAGGACAATAATGGTGAAGTCAGACCAAACACAAGTGATCAAGCAAGTACCAAAAATGGACTTAAATCTAACCCAGCCCAAGACTTGCAACCACCCTCCTCTAGCCGGTGCCTGCTCATTAATGCAGGGATTGGATGTTATAAGATGAATGAACTGGTGGACTGCAGAGACATAAGCATCGGCGGTTGGGTTGAAGTTTCTTTTGAAAATGTGCCACTTGCTCCCGCCCAGCTTTCCCCTAGGGCTGGAGCTGGTGACATTCTGTCCCCAGTTATTTTCTTGAAAACCCTCGTCCTTGACAAGTGCACTGACTGCGTGTCGACACCTGTCATTTATTCACTCGTTTGCTCACATTGTAATACACAACTTTGCATAGTACTGATGGGTATTTTGCACATTGTGTATAACAAATGATCACCATCAAGTTTTATGAAAAATGTGAATAAATCCAGGCTCAGTTTTTGCCACATTTAGCCTAAATAATCAGACAGCTGAGCTTACAGACAAGCTGCCCGTGATTCTTCTAGGACAGGCCGCTCATTTCATGGAGGAAAACTAAGCTACACGTCTCCTGATGGTTTCTAATTCTAACATTTCATTTTAGCAGTGAATGATGGAAGTAATGCACACAATTATTTCATCCTAAATGGTTGATATGCAGTAGTAGTAGTAATAGTATGTAGTAGTAGTATAGTAGTATATAGCAGTAGTAGTCGTAGTAGTAGTATGTAATAAGTAGTAGGCCAATTTAGGGTGAGTGCGATTTTTTAATTTTATTTTTTTGGGGAGCAACTGCCCTCAAAATTCCTGTGCACGTCCCTGCTGATAAGCGTCTTCTCGAATTCATTTCGATGCCCGGCTTTAGCTCCGTTTATTGTAATAATATTACAACATAATCAGTAGAGGTGTGTGGGAGTTAAAGGAAGAATTACTCACAACTCGTTTTTAGTATTTTATTTCAGTTTAATTACAACATAGGAACAATATCCACAAAGATGTAGGAAAAGTCAAAAGCTTAGGAACATCAAAGATCATTGGAACCACAGTAATGAGACATGAAATTCTGAGAACCGTCTAATTGACAGCCTTGGGAGTTCTAGTATTAAAAGGTAAAATCATTAAAATACGAAGACGTGTTAAAATCCCACCTGTCCCCAGCAGAAGTCGGGACTGTGGTCTTGTGGAGGAGCCCTTTTCAGCCCCAACCTCTGCTGGCACCACCAGGACTAAGGCATCCAAAAGTGTCGCCATAACAGAATTCCTTTCACTGTAACATGGAGGCGGAGTTTGCTGTTACTGTCAGATGCAGATGTGTTGACCTGTTGACCTTTATGGTTCGTATCTGTGCATTTCCTGGGCCTATGCACATGAAACAAAAACTGGCACAAAGTTCAGCATCTGGTCTGTCAGGAAAAATACATTTAAGTTGTTTTTTTTGCACATTTGCTTAGGATGTCCAGAATTTCAACATAAAAAACTGTTACACCCCTGGTCTGTGGTGGTTTATAATAATAAAATAGTGAACCAAGTGTGTAATTAAAGAAAAGTAAGAGCATTTTCTTTGTCTTTTGGTCATTTTTAAGTAGCTTTTCTGCATTTTGCCTAAACTAATGACAATGCATGACTCTCTTTACTGTTAGCAGGTATAAAATTGGTTAAAAATAGGGACACTTGGGACATTTCTTGTATAAAACTGGGCAATCAATGGTTTTGGATAAATCTGCTGGAACAGGGGACACGGGGCTCAAAACTGGGACTGTCCCGGGTAAACATTGTCCATTCTTAACTTACTTCATAATCTGAGGGACTTCTGATAGTGCTTTTTTTGTTATGGTCATTTACAATGTCAATGTTGTGTAGTTTTGCTAAACAAATGACAATATGTCCCTCTCTTTACTGTTGGTGGTGCTCAAAATATGGACATTTCTTGTATAAAACTGGGACAAATCACAGGTTTTGGATAAATCTGCTGGGGGACAGGGGACACGGGGCTCAAAACTGGGACTGTCCCGGGTAAACAGGGGCATCTGGTCACCCTCACCACTCATTTGCTTCATAAAGTGTGGCCATTATTCATTCCATTGTCGTGAAATGACTTGAAGCTGAATGAGTTAAAATAGCCGTGTTACAGACTTACCTTGAGACCCTGTCGGAGCTCCAGGAGTGAGGGCGTCTCTGAGCAGCTGTCCCCAGGAGACAGAGCTCTCCGTGGGGGGCAGGTCTGGAGTAACACCAGGAGACCACCAGGAGCGAGCTGGAGAGAGGCCAACGGCTAATACAGACACAACTAGAACTACAGTGACGTTATAGTGCTCCCATTAAAGGGCTCATATTCAGCTATTTTCTGATCTACATATCTTTCTGTCACCTTTTTGTTTGTATGGATATGTCATTGCTCTGCCTGGAATGTTCCACAGTATGACATTAAACAGTTCTACCTTACATTTCTTCAGTTACAGGTGCTTTTATGGCTCAAAGAATCAACAGAGTCACAGGAAGCAGCTCCAGTAGCACTTGTACAATCCCACAAACCAGAACCACAATCAGACAATCAGCTTTTTCATATCATTGTGGTAAACTCTGGACCTCACTACCCCTGACCTTCACTCACTACCCCTGACCTTCACTCACTACCCCTGACCTTCACTCACTACCCCTGACCTTCACTCACTACCCCTGACCTTCACTCACTACCCCTGACCTTCACTCACTACCCCTGAGCTTCAGCTGTTCACCTCCAGGTTTAAGTCCTGGTTAAAAACAAACCAAAGTTGTCCCCATCACTAAATATTGTTTGGTGTGATTGTGGGAATGTCTGAAATGTGAAGCTGTGTTTAAAGATTGTGTTGTTGAACTGTTTACTGTACAAAAACAGGAACAGGAGATGAGAAGCAGCACTAGCTGCACACTCTGGATTTGTCGCATCAGCTGCATGTTCTGCCTGTGACTATGGATGAATACGTCGTTCCTGTGAAAGAAAGAAATAAAAAAAATAAAATAAAAAACAGGCATTCTGACACAGATCTGACCTGGAACTTGGCCTTGTTTAGTCTCCATGAAGATTGACAGGTTTAACACCCTTCGCCAGACCCTCCACCAGAAAAGTTCCCTTTAAGTTATGTGGGGAGTTAAGTTACAGTGGAAAACTCAACGTTCTAATTGAGGTCATTCTTTTGTTAATGAGTTTTCTTCATGAACTGCCCTGACAAAAGTCTGTGCAGTGCTCCTTCTCACAGGGGCTCCTGCAGTGATGATCCTCAGAGAAAGTCAACACTGAAATGACTTTATTCAACACAAGATCCATCCCTATGTAGCACAAGAGCTTCAGAATTGCTCCAGTTTTAAGCATTGGAAGACATGACACATCTCCAGCAGTGACTCTCAACTGGACACATCACACCGACGTATAGATCTGTACTTCCCAAGCGTCTTAAGCCAGGGGTGTCCAAACTTCTTTCATCAAGGACCACATATTAAAACACAGAGCAGCGTGAGGGCCGATCGAGGGTCATGGACTGGTGCCCAAAACAGTGAGTGATTCAAATCTGTGCATTTATAACAGGTCTGAATGACCCTCCAGACCTTTATTCAGGCTTCGACCCTCAAAAAGACACACTACATTTGCTTCATCAAGGTAGATTTCATAAACATGCAGTGAAAAGTTCTAGCTGCAGGAGTATGGGCCAATTCACCTGGAAGCCTGAGGGCCAAAAGTGTTGGTCTGAGGGCCACAGTTTGGACATGCCTGCCTTAAGCGTCGTCTCCCATTCAGAGGACGCACACCCTCGGCTATGGGCGGATACATGTGTTTACTATTGTAGAATCGGCCTATTGTCAGTTAGAATGATTTCTGGTGCAATAATGGTGTCCAAAACCTTCATTCTTTAGAAAGTACATTTAACATTTGTATTGAATTTCGTGCCTTGTTTCATATAAAGTGTTCTCTGTAACCCTGGTTGGGAAATACTGTTACAGATTATAGTGTCAGGGACTTTCTTATGCTATTTTAAACATATCTTCCATCTTCCAGCAAGACACATCTGTCACTTGGGTCCTGCTCCACCAGTTGAGAAGCACTTTTGTGAGAACTTGAGGCTAATGATCCAAAGTGAGGTGGGTTTATCAGCCTGTATAATGCAAATCTAATATTTTTAAGTTCTCTACACAGTCATAATATTCCCTCATCAAAACCGTATCTGGAGTTGTTTAACCACATGTTTGAGTAATCCTGTATCCTCTGGTGCAGTTTCCAAAGTAAAACTGACAAATAACTCTTCTATATCCAGGCTGCAGTTTATTAAAGGGCCTGTGTTACACTATTTTCTGTTATACGTTTTAATGTAGTTTCCTCATTTCAAAAAGACCTGGAGTTGTGTTTTGTTTCATTCACATGTTTAACACAAAAACCCTGCAGATTTAGTTCTTCTCTCAAACAAAAAACACTGTTCCACCTTGTGATGTCATGCGATACAGGAAGTGCTCTACAATGTTGTTAAACTCCCTACACTTTCTTGTGACTGCTAATCTCTACTTAACTAAAGGTAAAAGGGCTACTTGAACACTACCACTTCATGACATCACAAGGTGGAAAAGAGGATTTTGAGCTTTGGAGATGTAGACAAAGGGTTCCTCAAATGTGTGAGGGAAACAAAACCCAACTCCAGGTGTTTTTGAGGAGGCAACATTAGAACATGGCCGAACACAAGAGTCTCTTCTGTGTAAGACCGGCCCTTTAACAGCTCAGGCAGATTTCTTCACATCAAACGGGTTTAAATTAAAGGTATACTGTGTAACTTTTCTGGTTTAGGCTCTTGTTGGATGATTATCAATGCCTGAAATGATCAAGACTCTATTAAAACAAATGACACCATCAAGTCAAGTTACAGCTCATATCTGTTGAGAGACGATCCCACTCACAGTAAGTAAACATGTTTTAGCAATAAATGCGAGACAGATAAATTACATCTCAATGGCACCAAGTCAGTTGCAAAAAAGTTCCATGGTGCAAAATGGAATAATACAAAACAGGTTTTCTGGCGCCCTCTCCAGCTCTTTCTCCTGTTGGAAATTCCACTGTGTGGTGTCAATAGACGGGGAGACATCACAAGTTTATCCCCCTAAAAACACTAAAACAGACGCAGATGTAACTACACTCTGATGGCAAAAGCTGCAGGATCTTTTTGATCGCGGTTCTGCCGATTTCGTAAGACCCTTACAAGCTCATGTGAGCAAGGCTGCTGGAACATGATAAACTATAGTAATGAAAAAGGAAGATTACTCAAACATGAATGAAACAAAACACGACTCCAGGGATTTTTAGATGAAGAAACAGATTTATGATGTGGCAGAAAGCTCAAAAAGTCAATTTTGCATATTACCCCCTTTAAAATCATGCCTAACACAAAATATCGAACAGCCAGCGGCCAGTGGCCTTCTTGGGTCCACACGTGTACAAATTCATTCCCCCATTTTTTTTATTTATTTATTACAATTATCATCCATCATATCCTTGTTTTCAATAGGAGCTACTGCGGTTGCATTAAAACAGTCCAGTCTAGTGTCCGGTGCAGGAGGTGAGGGAGGGAAAAGCCAAACTGATTTTTTATTTCATCTGCGTCTCCACGTCCTCTTCCTGAAGCTCGGCGGCCATCTTGGTTGTTGTGATTCGTTTTCTTTTTTGGAGGATTTATTCGTTGTCCTCTGCGTCTTCACCATGGTCTCCGTCCATTAGCAAAGCGGCGTATTTACTGGCTGAGCTGAACTTCTGTGAGAAAGAAAAGGGATCCAGAAAAGATACTTAATATGAAGGGTATAACAAAGTGCCTCAATAGAAAACCACAGTAGTCCAGGAAACGCCCTTTACGTGCACTCACATCCTCAGCGGAGTTTGGACCAAAGTTATAAGTGCAATTCAGATTCATTTAGGTCAAATAAAAAACAAAGTGTCAATGTCTGTTTTTTTTCTCTTTCTCAAAACTTAAAATTATTCAACCCACTGTCTACATATGAGCCATGATTGCCATTATTGTTATTGTTCTAGCTTTCCACACAGGTTTCACATTCAGACCGAACCCTTTACTGAACATTTTCAGTCACACTTACGGGAGTTGGGGTTTCTTCGTATTTCTTTGGCTCTGGAGCGGGTCTGGGGTCTCTCTCTCTTCGAGGTTCTTTTCTGTGTTGGATAATCAAACAGAGTTAAAGAAAATCACATTTCTGATCAGTCGGTTCACTTCTGTGGCCTGATCACTGCTCCCTGTCTTTCCTCAGCTCGGACACTGGAGCCGAGTGCCTCTTCAGAACTCTCTCCTCTCTGTCCTGCAGCCTCTGATGGAGCTTCTGTCTCATATTATTCTCATGATTTCTCAGTTGGAGTTTGACTTTTTGTGCATTTCTTTAGTTCCTGACCTGTCTGCCTCCTTCCTGCGCTCTCCCGGTCGCCCCTCTCCTCTGCCTCTGCCGGTCGCTGGCCCCGTGGAGCCCCCTCGAGCTCGTGGGGCCCCCCGCCGAACGCCGTCAGCCTTGTTCTCATCTTGAAGAGAAACCAGACCAGTGAGGGGGGTCTGGAGTGAAGGTGCTCCGCTCACGACTGAAAGGGCCCATATTACACCATTTTCTGAGCCAGGTTCAAAGGTCGTGTCCTCATCACAAACACACTGGAGTTGTGTTTTGTTTCATTCACACAAACTCTGCACAAAACACTCTGTTCCATCTTGTGATGTCACAGGAATACAAGAAGTGCTCCACTGTGTTTTTAAAATTCCTACACCATCACTAGAAGCATTTGGATAATTGTAGTACTGGAATTGAAAGTCTCCACTGAACTAAAAGGTAAAAGGTGCTGTTAACTGGAAAACTACTAGGAACAAAATGCTCAAGGACCAGAGCATTTTGAACTTTAGATGTAGACAGACTAATCATAATAAAGAGTTCCTCAAACATGTGTGAATGAAACAAAACACAAGCCCCGGTGTGTTTGTAAAGAGAGAAACAAGGAGGCTTAAACCTCACAGGATTTCACATGGCTAGAAAACAGCACACTGCCAATACTGTTTTAGAACTACATTTAGAGCCAGAAATTAACTTAAAGCTACAATATGTAACTTTCTGGAGGTGGCACATTTGAAACATACTCCATGGAGATAAATATGTTTTATGCCATACTGTGGAATATTATAGTCAAAGGAACACAATTTCCATGGAAACAAGCAGGAGGCCGTTCTCCAGGTGAAATAAGAGTAAAGTTTGCAGAGGGGCAAAGCCGCTCAGAGCAAGAATGAGAGTAGTAGCCACAACCTAAATGTCTAAAATGTGTACATTTTTGGCAAAAAAGTGACATTCTGTGGCTTTTAAAACAGGTAGGTCATTCTTGGATAGCCGTGTAGAGGTTGTTTTGGGCGTTATGAAATAATGTACATGTGGAAAAGCCCTGGAAGTCACACACTGACTGGCTCTCAGGCTGAATGCTTAGATTAAGAACATGTCTCCCTGTGTTGGTAACGGCTGAAAATGAGGGACTGATTGGAGCACCTTTACCCCAGAGAGCTACACTCACACACTGCCATCTTCAGGTCACTACACTCCACTACACTACAACAGCAGCAGCAACAGCAGCAGCAGTAGGAGCAGGAGCCGTACGGAGCGTTCAGACCAAACCAGAGCTCCTCAGCACAAAGCAGTGTCTTTAGAGGAGCTCTGCGTCTCAACAATCTGTCCTCAGATAAACCTCCAACCAGAGGAACCATTTTTAATAGCGTCTTCAGTCTGAACGCCCCTTTAAGCTTTAGGCGGGAGAGGCTCACACACTTCTTACCTTTCCCAGATCCTCGCTCATCACCAGAGCTGCAACAAACAAATGCACAACTTTAGAATCCAACAATGTTCATTACTATCAAATCTTATTTAAATACATGAGCTTTCTCTAATTATGTTATGTTGAGCCAAATGATATCGTTTAGATTTAAAGCTACCAGCTGTAAACAGAGTGGCCCCTGTTGTATTCTCACATATCACCACTAGATGCTGTCTTTGGCCTGACAGAAGACCGGCACAGGTATGTCTGAACTAAGCCGGGGGAGGGGATTGAAAAAAATCCCATAATAATGTAGGATCAACATTTCAACAACAGATGAAAATATGTCAGAAGATGAACATTTTTGCTAGATCCAAGACCACAATATGAACTCGAGGAACTTACCGTACCTTTAAACAAACTGGTTAAATCCCACTGTCACTACCTCAGAGCATGACACGGGCTGAGACACAGGCTGGAGCCCCTGTTACGTTCATACCTGATTTTAGGAGGGGTGTTCCCGCTGGGAGACACCGGCTGGCCCCTCTCTCCTTCACTGGACCCAGTACTGGCACCAGCGCTGCGTTTGGCCCAGGCATTCTCTTTGGGAGGGGGTGCGGGCATCACTTTGAGGGGCTCTTTAGGGGCAGAGGTGGGAGGTCGTGGGGAAGTCGGGGAGACGGGCTCTGCCTCCTGATTGAACACCTCGTTCTCCCCTGAGCGCTCCTCTCTGCAGCGGGAGCCTGAGGGACATACGGGGACAGAGCTGAGACACGGTGGAAAACCTATTACAGACCAAATTTATGTAAAGTTAATTTTATACTATAAAATTATTTATTATTTATACTATTTTATTACTATAACCTACCACTGTTGTAAAAATAATCACAAAATGTATTCTCTGGGAAATATTTTCACTCATGTGTCTGTCCTCAGTGCATCCAATTCGTCTTCTTGAGCAAACTGAAAGTATTGTGCATATGTATACCATTGTACAAGGAAACATATCTGATATTATCATATGATATGGGGACATGGTGACCTGCCAACTATGGGCCTCAATCTAGCAAATATATAGATAGTCCATGTGGGCATATTATAACAGTGCTGCAGAGGAGCACAGATGTAAGAATCACTTTTATTCGTCTGTCAGACAAATGGTTTAGAATTGAGCATCTTGAAATATCAGGTTACCTCTCCCAGAAGTACTTCCTGGTTGTGAGGATTCACTTCCTGTACGAGAGCGCTCAGTGTGGGACTCTTCACTACGCCAGCTTGGGTCCCTGTAACACACGGGTCATGTGTTCAGGAGACAAAAGTCGCAACACATTAAAGGGCCAATAAACAGTAAAACCCTAACTTTTCTGGTGGAAGGTTCCAGATGTAATCGCATTGCCTGAAATGTTCCACAGTATGACAGGTGACACTGTCCATGAACTTCCAAAGTAATCCAAGACTCCCATATATTTCAGAACATGTTTGTAGAGGTCTAAACTACAGAGTTGGCAGCTTTTATACGCAGTAACACCCCACAGACAGGGAAGATTTATTGGATTCATTTTAGTTCCAGCTATGACAATTCACAATTTTTACCCCCTTAGTTTAATAAATAAATGAACAGAAATTTGAGATACAAATTATACTAAGCTTATAGTATTTTAAAAACACTATACACTGTGTTCCAAATTATTATGCAAATTATGTTTAAGTGTCATAAAGGTAAAATGTTTAGTTTTCCAGTGAAACTCATGGATGGTTTTGTGTCTCTGGTCTTTTTGGGTCAGTGAACTCAATCTTAGCCACTGAGTTTACCAGGTAAGTCCAGTTAAAGGAAAAACAACTTAAGGATGTTCCACATTATTAAGCAGAGCAGCATTTTCAAGCAGAATTGGAGAGAATCTCTCTAGTGCAGAAAAGCATGAAATAGTTGAATACATTTGTAGCTGATTCAGAGCACACAGGGATTTGTGCAGATAAAGGCACAATGAGGAAAGTTTCTGCCAGACAAATACACTGGATTAAGAGAGCAGCTGCTAAAATGCCATTACAAAGCAGCAAACAGGTATTTGAAGCTGCTGGTGCCTCTGGAGTCCTGTGAACATCAAGGTGTAGGATCTTCCAGAGGTTTGCAGTTCTGCATAAACCTTCTATCTTCATCCTTGAACAATGCTCACAAGCAGAAACGGCCCCAGTGGGGCCAGAAATACATGAAAACTCATTTTCAACCAGTCTTGCAGTCAGCACTGATGAGTGCTGTGCAGGCCTGGATGGTCCAGATGGATGGAGTGGTGGATGATTGGTGGAACGGCCCCATGTCCCAACAAGACTGTGACATCAGCAAGGAAGTGGTGGAGTCATGTTTTGAGCCAGAATCATGGGGAGGGAACTGATCGGGCCCTTTAGGGTCCCTGAAGGTGTGAAAATGACCTCTGTAAAGTCTGTGGAGTTTCTGACTGACCACGTTCTTCCTTGGTACAAAAAGAACCGTTCTTTCTGTAGCAAAATCATCTTCATGCACGACAATGCACCATCTCATTCTGCAAGGAATCTGCATCTTTGCATCTCTGCATCTTTGGCTATGGGCATAAAAGAAGAGAAACTCATAGTGTGGCCCCATCCTCCCCTCACCTCAACCCTACTGAGAAACTTTGGAGCATCATCAAGCCAAAGATCTATGAGGGCGGGAGGTAGTTCACATCCAAACAGCAGCTCAGAGGCTATTCTGACATCCTGCAAAGAAATTCAAGCAGAAACTCTCCACAAACTCACAAGTTCAATGGAAGCAGGAATTGTGAAGCTCTTATCAAATAAGGGCTCCTATGTTCAAATGGAACTGGACCTGTTCAGGTGTTTGGATTGAACCGTTTTTGATTTCAGTAACAGGCCAATGCTGCTAATTGAAAATTAAACAAATGATCATTTTTAGTTCTTTACAACAATAACATGGTTTGAAACTCTGTTGTGCAGAATAATTTGGAATAGTGCAAGTTTTTTATAAAAAAAAACAACAACGTATCATTGGGAGGTTTGTTCAACAATTCAATTGTACTTTAAAGGTTGATGACTTGAGAATCATGAGGACCTGCATTTATATTGACAATTTGGCAAAAATAATGAAAAATATCATTTACATAATAATTTGGAACACAGTTTATGAATCCTTCAAGTATGAATCACTGGTGCCACCATAGTCACCAAACCTGTGGGAAACACTGTCTGTAACACAAATCTGTGTAGTAGATGCACCCGTCCTCTGTCCGTGGGTATACGAGTAGAAGTATTTGCAGTAGTTTTAATATCAGCTCAGTACCTGTCTCTGAGTTTCCTCTCTGGGGCCCGTCCTTTATCCTCCTCCAGCTGTCGTTGCCGTCTCTCCTCTTGTTTTTTCAGCCTCTCCTCCACCTCACGCTCTTTCGCTGCGGTGTCGACCGGTTTGGCGTTGCCAAAGATGGAGGAGGACCTGGAGGGGGCGGGGGCCGGGGTGGGAGAGGTGCCCCCGCTGCCCTCCTCCTCTTTGGGCACACTGCGAGGCTTCAGGTTCAACTTGGGCCTCTGTGGAGGGCCTAAGAGAGGAGAGGGGAAGGAGACAGAGGAATGAAAGAGCAAGGGTGAAAAGAGGGAGGAGAGAGATGGAGAATGAGAGATATGGGAAAGAGGAGGGAGGAAGAGAGAGAGCAGGAAAGATGAGTGTTTGGGGACAGGAGCGAGGAGTGGAGGGGGGAAGAGGAGAGAAAGGAAGTCAAATTCCTTCGTCCAAAGTGTGAAGTCTGCACGTCCAAACTTCAGCTCACATGTACAGCACCTGCTTATCTTTACACACTCACTTTTCAACCTGGACATGTTACTAGCAGTGCCCTAGTTTTTATTTCACTTCTACTTTACTTCACCTTTATTACTTTTAACCAGGAAAACAGCTGCTGTGATCAAGACCTCTTTCAAGGAGGACCTGGCCTGGTAATGCAGCCTGAGGGTGGGTCGGTCAGCTGTTTGTCCAGAGGAGGGTGCTGTGTAAAGCTCTATGTGCTCCACCACATGTTTTGATTCACTTTTCCTTTAATATTTGGGGTTCAACATGTGGTAAAAACCCAGCATCCAGAGAGCACCTGTAAGGGGCTGAACTGGCAGGACTGGCTGTAGACATCTCCATTAAAAAGAACAGAGCTGATCAATGACCATTAGACAAGACTGAATCTCATTGTCAGGCAAATCTGATTCATTGCACAGCTGCAGTGTCAGTCATTACGAGTGTTTTCTGTAAGTGATATAAAGCATTAAGTGCTATGCTAAGACTCAAGCTGATCATTGACCATTAGACATGAATCTCCATGTGGATTAAAAGGCTGTGGATTTGCTTCCACGTCGTCTTGTGCCAAGTCCTCAGTCCTCACCTCTGTCCTCCCGGCGCTCCTCCCTCCTCTCGTACCGCTCGTCTCCATAACGATCTCTGTCGCCGAATCGATCGCTGCTGCCACGAGAGTCGTAATCATCACGGCGAAAACTGCTGCCAAATGCCCGCCGACCACCCCCTCCGCCTCGGGAGTCATAACCTGAAAAGGCACAAGAAAACAGTGTTAAAAGGACTTCATAATATGCATTGCAGTGTAGTGACAGGCCGGGTTTCCTTTAAGCTGACAGGACAAGATTAGACCTGTTTCCATGGCATTTGGTGGCAATGTCTTAGAAAGTCATTTGTTTTGAAGTTAGAAAATTGTAACTTTGCACAGCAATATGGATCTTGGTGTGCACCGTCTCAGATCGATGTGTAGAAGACAGGGATGGGACGATTCTCAAAAAAAGATCAAACCACTCGATTCTAGCGTTTCAATTCGATTCCGTATCAAGTTTGATTCTCATGTGTCTCCCCCTGTCATCTTTCAGTCACTTTTTATCTTATGTTGATAGACTCAGGATTGACATAAATATGAACTTTTAAATATTCCCCAAACGCCTTTCGATCAAATACACTCGTATTTCACAAGTGCTAATACGAAAACACCACCTACTCAGCCTGACTTTGCAAATAACCCGTTAATACATTATTACATCTTATAACACGTTTAGTGGCGAAAAGAGGAGGGGGGAGGGGAGGGGCTGCTGCTGGGAACAAGGGAGAAACGCACAGATACACAGACCGGAGTCAGGAGGAGCAGACACTTTTATCCATCAAAATAAATAAATGCAGTAAACAAAAAGATTTCATGGTGATATTTCTCTCTAATAGCCTTTCAGTAGCAGATCATAAACCACATGCTCCTCGTCAGACAGTATATTTTAAATGATTTTAGCCTAAATCATTAAGACAGATATTTATTTGTAGTGGCCAATTGCTAAGGGTCTATTTTAGTTTAAGTGCGAGTCGCGTATTATGAGCATATGTGATCAACATGCGTAAAGTCAAAAAGCGGTGGAGTATTTAAAAGTTAATATTTTTGTCAATCTTGAGCCCATCAACATAAAATAAAAAGTGGCTAAAAGAAAACACTCGCCTCTTTTAGAATAGCCCTGAGCCTCCATACAGCCCATTACTTTCTGTATCTAAGAAAGGGTTAGGCCAAAGTGACAGCACAGGGCGCATGGAGGGACACGCGAGAATTTAACTCGACACAGATCAAATCCAAATCCAAACACCAGAATCCAACGACTCGATTTTTTTTGAGCATCGTCCCATCCTCAATGAGCATGAGAACACAGTGAATTGGAGTTTGCAAAACCTCCAAGTTTAAATTTTTAAAATGACCTTAAAGTGCATATTCTGTGTTGTAAATGGTAAAAAGCATTATCAGAGCAGATGCAGAGGGCTTAAAGGGTCAATTTCTCATGCAGTAGCTTCCCCTTCTACTGAATCGAAGAGGAATCGGAATTTCCTGGAACACTGGTGCTCTGACAATAACTTGCTTTATAATTAGATGCAGATCGTACACTCTGGACTCATTTTGACCCTAAAACCTGCTTTTAGGGTCAAAAATAAAAGGACAGGTCCAGCGCCTTTAAATATGTTCAGGTGGCTTCGGTTGTGCATTTGTCTGACCTCCTCTGTCGTCATAGCGATCCCGTCGGTCTCGGTCGTCATAGCGATCGCGCCCTCCTCCATAACGGTCCCGCCCTCCGTCGTATCGGTCATCACGCCGAGGTGCATCTCTGTAGCGATCTGACTCGTAACGGTCACGTGATCCTGTGGCCAGAGCAGAAGCGTTAAAAACAACTATTTCTACACTACATCCAAACAGACTAATGTCGCTTTGAATTCTAATTAAAAGGTAAAAGTAACTAAAAAAATATTTAACAGTGCACTATTTCACTTTACTGGGGAGAGTCCTCCACCTTTGTGTCTTCGTGGAGTATTGCTTTGCCTGAAATATTCCGCACTATGGTATTCAATGTATCCACCTCCAATGAGACTGAGGAGTCAGTTCTGTGGAGAGGCGACCCCACACAGTGTATTCTTTAAACATAAAAACACCTGCAACTCATGTTTAAGGCCATACAGTGGGACATTCTAAGCAACAATTGCATCTTTATAGAGACGGGCACTTGAAAAGATACAGCTTAGCATAGCAGCGTCTCCAGTGCTTCTGTGTGTGGTGCCTCCACCAGACAAATGAAGACCTGCCTCTTTCCAAACGCTCTTAAAGGACGATCGTTTTGACTGTTGACCGTGACCCTCATCAGCAAAATGTCAAAAATAAGAAAAGTGGAGCTGAGTGCAGGATTTTCCAAGAAAAATGGACTAATTCTTATTTGTTCACGGAGGTGAATGGGAAACCTGTGCTTGGTGTGTTTGCAACAAGTGGCGGCGCTCAAGGAATATGATCTTAAACACCACTACGAGACACTGCGAAAAATACAATAACTTGAACAGAGAATTGAGAAGACAGAAGATAAACGAATTATTGCTGCGACTGAAGAAACAGCCGTCTGTTTTCACCCAGGGGCCAAGAGGTTCGTGATGCTACTGTGAAAGCAACCTGACCTAGCATAATATTATAATATTTTGTAAAATAAAATCAAATAAAATAAATGTCTGTAATAGATTTGCGTTTCTCTGCACAAATATTTGGACTCATTGCTATTTTTGGGGTATATATGCCATGAGTTTTCTGATCCGGCCCCTTTGGAGTCAAAGTTGGTTGTAAACGGCCCCCGGACCAAAATGAGTTTGACACCCCTGTTCTACAGATTACAGATTACAGATTACATTCCCCAAAATGTATGTGACATAATCAATTAAATTACTTAAAGTGAATCACGTAATCTGAATACTTTGGATTACTTGATACTGATTTTTAAAACTACATAAATGTAGCGACCAACTCCTGCAAATTCTGGTTTGGTTTTAGACCTGGATTAGTTCTGGTTTTAGATCTGTTTTAGTCCTGGTTTTAGATCTGGTTTAGACCTGCTTTAGACCTGGTTTAGTCCTGGTGTGAGTTCTGGCGCGGTCCACAGAGTGTACGCGACAAGACACAATCCACGCGCAGAGTGAGCGGCGTACGGGAGATGCGGAGCGCACGGTGTACCGGAGCGTACCGCGCACGAGGAGGTTCTGCTCTTATTATACATCCATTATACATCCATGGCCGCGCTGTTGTGTGTACAGTGAAGTGCAGTGGTTGTGCGGAAACTTTACCTCTACCACAAAAGGTTCCGGCCATCGCCGAGCGTATGAAAATAAAACGAAGCATCGAGGCAAAAAAAAATAATCGATGCATTTTTCTAATCGATTAACTCGAATCGTTTCAGCCCTTTTGATACATTAAACAGCCTTTATGCTTTAGACACCATTTCCCCCCATGCATCACTGTTGATGATTATTATGTACTCCCCCATGGTCCCATCACTACGAAATGAAAAGTGGGACAGAGTTTAAAGTGCTCTTTGTCTGAATGTGTGAGTTAGACGTCTCTGTGTGGAGACACGGAGCTTGAGCAGAGGCATGTAACCCTTTCAGACTGAGGATCAGATCTCACCAAATAGATTTTCCCATGTGCGCACATTCTCATGACAAACTGATCTCTTGTCCCATCCCTATTCCATAGAGATCATTATTTTCTGGAATGTTCCACAGTGTGGCATTAAACAAACCTCGCATTTATTCAGTTGCATGTGTTTTCATAGCCTGGTGGTATCAGTTTAGCATTCATGCTGAGACATACTGTGAAATATTCTCGTCTTGTGTATGCACTAGTAAACAAGAACCTCACCGTAAGAGTCCTCTCTCCGGGGCGGGCCGTCATCCGTGTCTCCCGCTGGGCGAGCTCTCCAGTCTGAGTCTGTTTTGTCTGGGCCCATGTCCGACATCCTGCTCCCTCTGTCTCTGCCCATCGGCCCATTGTCACGCTCTGGAATCACACAAACAAACATGAACACACAATATGCAAGTGCTGGCTACACATGGACACAAAATATAATGCACAGTTGTGGGTGTAGCCAAGCTTAAACTGGAACATGGAGGCGGTTTAAGAAACACTGAAAATACTTTTACCTTTGTCATTTGATTGGTCTGCAATATCAACTCGAATTCTCCTGTTTCCTAGATTCTGTTGGTAGAGACAACTATTTTAATAAATTCACTGGAAAATATTGACATTTTCATGGGATTGTTAGGTGTGATGTGACATCTGTGTCCAGAAGTACACAAGATGACTGAAAATAAACCGTTATGTTTTACGTCATTTACATTAATGTAAAATGGGAGTAAACAGTCTGACCTCTTCGTTGAGGCTGAGCGCTCTCATTAGTGATTCCACGTCGTCAAACTCAGCATAACCGAAACCCTTCAGACGCTCTGGGTTAGAGGGCTCCCGAGGCAGACGCACTGCACTGATCTGAGAGAGAGAAGACAGGGTTATATCCACAACACACTGGCCACTGCTCCATCTGACCCGGTCTCCTCAGCACCCTCAGCTCCATCCCCTCTCCACAGCTGAGAGCCCAGTAAACTTGTCAGTTGTCGTGTTGAACAATATCAAAGTAAGTTTAGACTGTTACCAAAGGATAGTCATGGAATTTGCAGTTTAACTGTCAGATGAGTGAATCCCCCATAGTTCTGTAGGCTATTCATACTTTGTAGCTGGTCATAAACATGCTTTGTGGGTGTGATGCAAGCTGTAGGCACTGCTCTGTCTGTAGCTCTGTTACTCAAGACTTTTACCAGGCTCTGACCATAAAGCTGGAACTACAACAGATGAGCTGATTTGTGCTGTTAAAGTCCCTCTCAAAAAAACATTACAGTCAAAAGCTGTATATAAAAACTTGATTTGAATTGTGCTATTTCCAATTCAAAAGTCCCACTGGAGTGCTCTTTTGGGTCTAATCTTTGTACTCACTGCAAGTCCACGGAAGAACTCCTTGATAGATTCCTCGGTGACGTCGTAGGGCAGGTTTCCAAGGAAAGCGGTGTAGGGCGGGGAGCGGGGCAGACGGGAGCGGTCGATGTTGGGTTCTCGGGCGGAGCGAGGAGCCGTGGGGAGGATGGAGCGGTCGATGGGAGGAGCACGGTATGAGTCCTCCTCTGTGTGCCATGACGTAGAGACTGAGAGGGAAGAAAGCATCACAGAAGATGCCGAGTTTCATTAAATGTATTAAATGTTATACAGTGCTGTAAAAAGGTATTTGCCCCCTTCCTGATTTCATACTTTTTTGCATGTGTCACACTTAACTGTTTCAGATCATCACACAAATTTAAATACTAAACAAACATAAACCAAGCATAAACTGCTGTGATGATTTTATTTAAGAGAAAAATACATGACCCATAGGACCTACATGATCCTGTGGGAAAAAGTAATTGCCCCCCTTGTTAATGATGAGGTAACTGTGATCAATCATATTATTGTGGAAAGCTGAGTTCAGTTTCATATTCACACCCAGGCCTGATGCTGCCAGACCTTTCAAATCAAGAGATCACTTAAACAGAACCTGTCTGACGAGGTGAAGTAGGCCATATTGAACAGAAGACATCATGACACAAGCCAAAGAAATTCAGGAGAAAAAAGTAAGTGACATGTCTCAGTCTGGAAAAGATTATAAAGCCATTTCTAAATCTTCAGCGAACCACAGAGAGGGCCATTATCCTCAAACGGAGAAAGCACGGTACAGTGGTGAACCTTGCCAGGAGTGGCCGGCTGATAAAATGACCAAGAGCGAGAACTGATCCAAGAGGTGACAAAAGAACCTAGAACAACATCTGAACAACTGCAGGCCTCGCTTACCTCAGTAAAGCTCAGTGTTCATGACTCAACCATAAGAAAGAAAAGAAGCACAAATGGCACGGCAGAGTTCCACGGTAAAAGCCACTGCTGAAAAAAAGTTTAACTTTTTGGAAAGAGTGCATCCCATTACATCTGGAGTAAAATTAACACAGAATTTGATAAAAAAAAAAAAAAAGAACATGATCAGTTTGTGACCTCAAGCTGAAGTGCACTTGGGTTCTGCAGCAGGACAGTGATCCAAAGCAAGTCCACTTCTGAATCGGGGGTTTGGAGTGGCCTAACCAAGTCCAAACTTGAACCCAATTGAGAAGCTGTGGTGGTTCATGCTCAGAAACCCTCCAGTGTGGCTGATTTAAAACTATTCTGCAAAGAAGAGTGGGCTAAACTTCCTGCACTGCAAGGTGAAAGACTCATTGCCAGTTATCACAAACACCTGACTGCTGCTTAAGGTTATGAAGGGCAATTACTGTTTCACATAGGCCATGTAGGTTCAGGTGGCTTTTTTCCCCTTAATAAATAAAACTGGCACTTAAAACTGCATTTTGTGTTTACTTGTGAGTTTGTCTATTATTTAAGTTTGCATGATCTGAAATGGTGAAGAGTGACAACAAAGGTGCAAAAAAAGTTTTAAAAATCGTTAACAGGGAAAATACTTTTTCACAGCACTGTAATGATGTTAAATCCTCAAAAACATTATCAGTTTTTTTTTTTTACACATTTAAGTAATCCTTGATTAATAGTCTGTGTCTACATCTCCAAAACTCAAAATCCTCTGTTGCACCTTGTGATGTCATTAAGTGGTAGTTTTGAGGTTAACAGCTATCATTTGGTCTTATGTTTGAATTATCAAGAGGAGCCAAAAGTAAACACGGAAAAAATATTTTCCACAAGTGTGCACAATCTTATGGCAGAACTATTCTTAGCACCTACGTCTACAGCCTAAGATTTCAGATACTGCAGATCCTTCACCCCAGAGAAGCGAGGAAACAATGCTAAACTTTGTTTCCTTGCTTCTCATTCTGTCTTCAGTTATAAATTTAGAATGAGCGATTCTTTAAGTCAGACAGGAGAGTTTGTTTACCTACTTCCTGTATTATCCCCAGCGGCGTCGCCTGATGGCTTAGTGATGTCTGGCAAAACCAAGTAAAGCAGCCCACAGGACACATCAGTACCTCTGCACGTGCCAAAAATGACCAAAAGCATATCTTACACAACCTCCTGGTCAAAGCCTAATTCTCGTCTCAGAAGCTAAGCAAGACGAGAGTCTGTATAGTACTTGGATGGGAGACGGCAGAGAATTCCTGGTGCCACAGTGAGGCGCCAGTGTCCTTAGGCAAGACACTTCACTCACATTGCCTGGCATCAAAGCGGTGTGCCCGAGCTGGTATGTGAGTGGTGGCCAGAGGGGCTGACTGCGCAGATTGGCCGCCTCACTTCTATCAGTCTGCCCAGGGCAGCTGTGGCTACAACAGTAGCTCAGATCTCAGACTGTGAGTTGAAAGAATAATGCACAAAACTGTGAAGTGACTGTGCAGGAAAAGCGCACTAATGCATTAATATTATTTAAAGTACATGAATAGTATCAATACATTACCCAACCCCATGTTTACCTAATTTGGTGCTACCATTAATTGCAAAAATCAACATTTAAATCAGACTACATCACCAGAGCTGTCGAGGAGTTAAAGGCCTTGTACACAGCATGTTTCACTGTTACCGGTTTAACTGCATTTCCTGGTTCTTCCCTCAGGAGAAACTGTCACAGTCTCCATTTTAGCTGCATTTCATCTGTGTGTCTGAGACTCACCATCTCCGTCCAGGTCGTCCGTCTCATCGGCCCAGCTCGTGGTTTTAGTTGGGTAACTCGGGGCTGGAGCGCTGCCTCCACTGTCCTCCGCCAGGAAGTCAGTTAAAGTCAGGGTCTTCCCCTTCTTATTCTTCTTCTTAGCTGTAAGAAACAAAATAAAGACATATATGTAAATCTCCGGTACATCTGCTTCATCTGACCTTCTCCTGTGCTCCAGCTGACCCTCTCTTCTGCTGCCAATTTAGGTTGGATACATTTTGTGTGAAGAAAGTTGAAAAACAAAAAATGAGAAAGTGTCTAGCTGATGGAGGTTTGTGTGTCCCTCCATGGATATGCTTCCCCAGACCATCACTGACCCACCACTAACCCACTCATGCTGAACCATGTTGGAGGCAGAAGTGGCATTGCCCTGTCCATATTT
The DNA here is from genome assembly GCA_030686955.1 of Odontamblyopus rebecca. NCBI lineage: Eukaryota > Metazoa > Chordata > Actinopteri > Gobiiformes > Gobiidae > Odontamblyopus > Odontamblyopus rebecca. The sequence goes on along the minus strand of CM060656.1, from coordinate 2,404,598 downwards.
GTATAGATGTCCAACAGACTTTTTCCCCACATTGAGATCTGCTGTGTATTCAAGGTGTTCCTTTATTTTTTGAGTAGAGTACTACTATACTATTTGTAGCAGTCTTAGATGACTCGCCTAAAGACGCAATAATATCCAATGCACAAACAAACAATACAAGATTATATGGCCATTAAGATACTATATCAAAGTAAAATGCTTCAGGACAGAACCAAAGAGTTGTAGACGCGATTTCATAGTAAAACGACATAAGTGAGGGGACTGAAGATGTGTGCTCAGACTGAGATAAGAACTTTACAACACAGTCGACACAGGGAGGGGTCACACCAACGGACAGAGCACTGGGTCAAACTAAAACAGAGTAAACAACAGAGGAAAGGTCTATAAAGATGTGTGGGGATGAACAGTGCAGCACAGGTAGTGTGAGCTTTGGAAGTGTAGAGCTACAGCTGCATTAATCAAGTCAATTTGAGAACAAATATGCTTTTATCTATAGGGTGACAGTAGCTCAGTTGGCACAGCGTTTGTCAACTTATCCAAAGGTTGGTGTTTCAAACCCCACTCTCAACTTAAAAACATTATTGGTTGAGGGGTCAGATCCACAGGCTGAGCATTTGCTCTTCCAATTTTGCTGTAGATCACAGCTAACATACATGAACATTCACACAGACGGTGACTATTCTGCATCAGTGGAGGAAAAGCTAAAGGGACTCTGTCCACGCCAGTCCATCTTTCATGGAATAATTTAGCTCCATAAAAAGCTTCTTTAAATAGATATTTATATAATTCTATGTGTATGGCATAAGATCTATAGATTTATCTAGAACAGCTGTGGATGCTACATTTAAATTTTGGCTATTTTAAAATCGTAAAAGTTAAGAAAAAAAGTCTGCTGTGGTGTGAATACAAGTTCTATTGTGTAAATGATAGAAATCGAGCAATCAACGCCACTAGATTCAGACTTCAGCAAAACCAATGGCCGATGAGGTCTGCTGATATTTTTGCAGATGAACTGTGTAGTCACATTTTGTGTTTCACTTTTCTATTCGCACTGAAGTGTTCATATAAAGCTTTAGCATATTCTTTTCGCTCAATACAAAATATTGGTCTATACTGGAGATTTAAGGCTGAAATGCTAAAAAGTGCAAAAACCGGCCCGATATATGTCGTTTTCTTCAGTAAATGAGAGGGGAAAATATAAACCTGGTTATTTATTTTGCATATGTCTCCTTTACTTGCTGGACAGTTCAAAGCAATGTTCTGGTAAACTTCATATAAAACAACTTTTACTCAGCCAATACTTTGAATAAGATGTCATGTACTTAGAGAGGTTTTCTGAAACAAATTACAGTAACTGAAATTAATCCTTTTTGTCTTCAAAAGGCATCACTTTAGCGTCATCTGGGTAAAATGTACAAAAAAAATCTAATTCACAACTATCCCAAACAACAAACACCGAGCCCCCCTCTCCGTCTCCCTCTGACCCCAAACACTGGACTGGAGCAGGTCCGTCCTGTTTTGATGGGAGAGAAATAGGGTCTGTGCAGCTGACGAAGGCTTTACTCAACTAAAGCCACAAGTCAGGACATTCCTCTGCTCCACAAACACAGAATAAAGCTAAGTCACTGTTACCACTGTAAACTGCACTCGGTGCCGGGGGAGGGATGCTTTTAAAGGGGCATATCTGTGCTAAATGTGAAAATGTTACGGTACATTTGTGAGGTTCCATTTTATGCGACACATTCTGGAATCAAATGATGGGCTCACATTATTTCCAATGTATTGGTACTAACTTTGATTAAATTTATTTATTTAAATAATTTTTCCAAACTGACAAAACTTTTGAAGACAGTTTTGAGCTGCTTGCAATTATATTTTAGTGTTAACTGATTTTCAAGTATGCTGTAATAGCTTTTAAATAGACCCAATATTTATACTTTATAACATATCAGCTTTAAATCTCCAGCAAAGGCTGATGTTTGGGTTTTGGCCGCCCTGCTGCTTAAACAATATACATAAACATTTATTTGAACACTTGCAAGTGCAAAACTATAACCACACAGCTCTTTATGGTTTATGGTAAAAAAAAAAAAAAAAAAAAAAGGGCTGTGGGTAAGTTTTTAAAGCATTTTAATTATATCACTTGGGGAAAATAATCAAAACCAACCCTACATAGCAGAGTTTATGGGCCATTGGTTTCTCTAGATTGTAAACAACTGGAATCGACAATGGCCATATATATATATAAATTTATACTTTTAAATAATACATTCGAAATATAATCTTTGATGTGAGACGTGCTTCTACTGTGTCCATGTTCAAACCCTCAAAACGGTTCTCTTCTCTTTTAAATGATTATTTATTGTTTGTACTGTGGTTTTAATGTAGCTTTCTTTTTCTGTACAGCGCTTTGATTACTGGCCTCGCCTGATGTCACACTCTATCATTAAAAACTACTTACTTCAATTGTCCCCTCATCCCCCCATCAAATTTTAATTTTTTCTCTATTAGAATTTTTTTTTTTTTTTTCATCATTTAACCAAAATAAAAGATTAAGTCACAATACTCTAACGTGTTTGTTTATTTTGTGGCGTCCTCTCCTGCTCACACAGGGCTCGTCAGCAGAGCGCCGCTGGCTTAAGGGGAGTCCGTGTGCTGGTTTGGTTTTAGGCCTAGTGCGCGCAACCTAGAGCCGATCCAAGTGCGCCATAACCGGGCACCGCTTTCGGACCGCAGCGGGAAGTCCAGAGCTTCGAGTTCGACCCCGCAGAAGGCTCCTCCAGACTCGGCTTATCCCCGGACTGCGGGGGAAGGGTAAAAGGGGCACCGGGAAGCAGCGACAGCACACGTGGGGAGAGCCAGGCTGCGCGCTTCGGCCCCAGTGTTCTACCCAAATCTGCGCCCGAGCCAAGTCCGCTACTATTACACCATTTAGCCACATGTAATAATAACACGACATTTTCTAAGTAGCCATAGAACTCAGCTTTCGGGGGATATGTAATAAAAATAGAGTACTACACATTAAGGGAGGTTTAGTGAACCATTTAAGTAGGAGCATTGTTTGAAACGTTTTGGAGCCGTTAAAAATAACAAACGCGTACTGCCATTCATTCACCACGCCGATAATAGTCGTATGCATTGCCTGTTTTGGGGTCGTTTTGGTGATTCACGAAAAATCGTAAATAATAATGGTAAAAAGACAAATAAATCCAAAATACATCGCGAATAAGTGGAACATCTGGCCACTCTGCTCGGGCGCACATCTCGGCATAACACCGGTTCAGCCCTGGGCGCATTCATGGAGAAAGCTACGGTGCCGCTACTGCTACGGATGTGCAATGTGCCAGCTCCCTGCGCACTTCAAAACACCTCTAAACAAGATACATACTGACCCGAGGGAGCAAGTAATCACACGAGCATGAGCAAATCACAGACATAACAACATTAAATGAGCATTAGAGGTAAACAAGAGGTAAACTGCAGCTTAAAAGTGTTTGTGCAAGTCGTAGCTTCGTTCATTCGCCTTCGCCCCCGAGTCGAGTCGTCTTTATCGGACCAAAACAACCGATTCAGCCGCCTCGTAAAACCGGGACAACGACACCAGAGCGTGAACAGAACCACTAACAGTCTACAAAGTGAATTTAAGGAGTACAAATAGCGAAAATCGCGCTCAAATCCAGCTACGAGACGCACAGAAGCGAGAGCCACATAAACCTCACCTGACGCCGCCATGTTGGAGAGCGAGCTCGGTGTAGTTCCCGGATGTAGGCGTCAGAGGTAAGGCTCGGGAGCGCGCATTGACTGCTCGTCCGCGTTCACGAGCACCTCCTCCTCATGTTTCCAGAATATTTATTTAGGCGACTCAAAACACAGCTGCAGATAAAACTGTTTATACGTAACTGAGGCCCGATAGTTCCCTGCCTCACAGACACAAACTGCTCTTATCTGCACTGTTTTACTGCAAATTCTTCATTCTTCATTCTTTGTTTGTTCCTTTCAAAGATAAACTAAACTAATGACTACTCCAACCCAAAATGTACGCAACAAAACCACAGATAAACCTTAGAAAATACCAAAGAGTTCTCATTCATTCTGATAGCCACAAACAAAACAAGTGATTTGCACGTGGCAAGTGATTCTTGGGGTTTAATACAGACTGTGATACCACAATGATGGTAAAAATACTCTTTACTTAAACAATACAATCTGATTTTCAAGATTAATGTAGTGTACTTTCTTATATGTGTCCTTATATGTGTGGAATCCCTCAGTGGTCCAGTAGGTTCCACAGTGCTCCATGGTACTAGTCTATGTGATCTTATACTTGTTCTGATACAGCTCAAGATCATTCAGAAGACATTCAGGAAAGGTTCATTTCTGTTTAAGAAGAATCCATGGAAATACTGAAAACTGTGGAGAATGTGCTGAAGTATTGTTTGAACTTTCTATATTGCTCAAAAAGTTAAAGAAGGCTTCTTTTTAGACACCCTGAAAATGAAAGTGAAATAATGATGGCAAGCTCGTCTGTTTTGCCAAAATGTAATTTTTGCAACTCAAAGTGCATCTCAATCTCTCGTATGGCCCTAGGTGCTTGTATACATGTTTGACGTGTCATGTTCCTAATGAGACGAACGATGGTGTCTTGTGGGATGTTCTCCCAGATCTATGTAAGGGCATCACTGAGCACCTCTAGAGTGTGAGGAGCAACCTGGTGATGGGCTCAAACATAATGTCCCAGAGCTGTTCTACTGGGTTTAAGTCAGGTGATCATGAGGTCCGTGCACTTGTATCAGTCTCTTCATCCTCCAGGTTCTGCCTGCAGACTCCTGCCACATGAGGTCAGGCATTGTCGTGAATCTGGCGAAACCGAGGACCTACTGCACCATTGTAGTGTCTGACAGTGGGTTCAAGGATTTCATCCCGATTTCTAATGGCAGTCAGACTGGCGTTTTCCAGCCAGTAGAAGTCTGTGTGTCCCTCTGTGGATATGCCTCACTGACCCACCACCAAACCGCATGGTGTAGGCAGCGGAGTGTTCTCCTCTTCCACATCTATCGCAGGAGCTCAGGGTGAATCTGCTCTCATCTGTGAACAGCACAGGACACCAGCAGTGGAGCCAATTCTGGTGTCATCTTGCAAATGCCAATGGAGCTCCACGGGGCTGGGCGGTGAGCACAGGGCCCATTACAAGACGTGGCGCCCTCAAGCCACCCTCATGAAGTCTGTCTGTGATTGTCTGGGCAGAAACGTTCACACCAGTGGCCTGCTGGAGGTCATTCTGTAGGACATGGGCAGTGCTGTTCCTCCCTGCATAAAGTAGCAGATAGGGTCCTGCTGATGGGTTGAGGACCTCCTGTCCAGCTCTCCTGGAGTAACTGCCTGTCTCCTGAAATGCCCTCCATGTTCTGGACATTGTGCTGGGAGAAACATTAAAGCTACTTGCAACAGCACATCCGAATGTTCCATCCTGGAGAAGTTGGACAATCTGTGCAACTTCTGTGGGGTTAAGGAACAGCCTCATACTCCCAGTAGTAGAAAACCAGACTAGAAAAGAGGGAGAAACTTGAAATGACCTCCACATGCAAAACCAGTCCTGTTTTAGGGCTTATCTCATTGGTGCCACTCTAGTGCCCCCGTTGTTCATTTACATTTGCATTCATCACAAGGAGGTGGCATCCTTTTGTTCCTAAGATGTGCATATTTGTATAGATATCCAACATATATTGTTTTAACATTGAGATCTGATGTGTTTTCAAGGTGCTCCTTCATTATTATTATTATTATTATTATTATTATTATTATTATTATTATTATGATGATGATGATTATTATGATTATTATTATTATTATTATTTTGAGCAATGTATTTCCATGGGATCATGCAGGTGACTTGCCACCTCCAGTACGTTATGTACTGTATGAGGTTTTCATGTTTTTTTCTAATTTTGACCTTTGGTGGGATAGAACCTGTGGTGAATATTTATCATAGTTTTACATCAGTTACGTGGCAGTTTGTGTAAAAATGCTGAGGAAAAAAGAAAAAAAAAATTACAGGAAGTATCTGTAAGTTCTTAAAATATGTACCAGGATGTGTTCCACTGCAGCCTTTTAGACTTATTTTGGCCCTTATATTATGGTTGTGAAGTAACTGAATTCACTTTGTGTAATGGCAGAAGGGATAATGTGGTTAGTTTTAGCTTTAGTCATAAATGTAGAAGCACAATACACCCAGACTATAATGTGGTTAGAATAACAGTGACTGGTCCATTTCATTCAATATGGCGCCTTACAAATAAGTTCCACTAGAGGGTGATGTTTGTTATTTCAGCCTTATCGCCTTACTGTAAATCACATGACGCACATGACACTATCACTGGACGTAATCGCTTCTCCAGATCCAAAGCTCCGCTGCTTAAATGGAAAATGTAGCCAAGTTTACACTGCCTTCACTTCAGAATAATAATCTGGATTTGAGTTGTTTTAACTGGTTTTAACTAGTTTTAACCAGTGAACATAGAAAATAGCACTGTTTGGGTGAGTGCAGGTGTGAGTTTTTAATCCTATGTGCATGTTTACACTATTACACTAACTATTGAAATGCATATAAAAGATGTAAAAGTATTCTAAGTATTCACTACACAGTACTGTGATTGGACCATGTAACTGAGTAATGTTACAAAGTGCAAGCAGTCAGTGTTCTGTAACTACATTTTCACAGTATTCTTCTCAACACTGCCATACTGTATAATATAATGTGCTAATATATATTATAATTAAACAAGTCAGAAACCTCTCGAGACCAGAATAATAATCTGGGTAATTCAAGTGAACCAATCTTAATCAAAACTACTGAAGTTGGGATAAATGCATTTTAAGTCATACTCATTTTTTGTAGTGTTTGCTTAAGAGAGTAAAGCTGGATGCAGGTTAATGTGCATTTGTAAACCAGAGCACAAGAAGGAACCCAGAGAACATGCAAATTTTACACAGTGAAACTCCATCCAGCCCAGGAATCATATCTAAGACCCGTTCTCACATTAAAACTTCAGACAACACAGCACAGATGAACACATGATCTTTATTAGTGACAGTGTTTTGCTGAACTAAAACGTTTTATTCTTGTGGTAGTTTCAGTTTTCTCTGTTTCAGCTGGAAGAGGCCAGTTCCTCGAGAGCGTCCTGGAGTCTGCACAAAACAACGACATATTTTTAAGTTAATCTGGATTTGCGTTTAGACACCAGGTACGGTCCAAAGTAGTGCAGTACCAAAACCTATAACAAAAATCAAATGCCACGTCCCAGCTGTTTTTTCCTCGTTAGTAGTAATGCTTGGTGTGTGGCGTTGTGAACCTGAAGTTACAGTACTCTTACAGTCCTTAGTTGTAGTAGTAGAAGTAGAATATATGTACTATACAGGATATTCATGTTTGTGTATAAGGCAGTGGGAGCAATCCTCTCCGTCCAGCAGGTTCATGTATAGAGTAGTAGTAATAGTATTTGCAGTAGCATTTGTAGCAGTACTACTATCAGTACTCACTTGAAGTCACCTCCATCATATAGAATAGTAGTAGAGGCAGTAATAGTAGTAGTATTTGTAGTGTCAGTACTCACTTGAAGTCGCCTCCGTCGAGCAGGTTCTTGTAGGTGGCGATCTCTGCTTCCAGTTTGACCTTGATGTTGAGCAGGGCCTGGTACTCCTGACTCTGCTGCTGGATGTTGGCTCTGAGCTGCGTGAGACTGTCCTCCAGATGCAGCAGCATGGCGTTGTACTTTTCCATCTCTATGTTGTTCCTCATCTCCACGTTCCTCAGCGTGTCCTCCAGAGATGCTTTCTGCAGGACACAAACACTCAGCTACAGGAGATACTTCAGGTAGATAGATGCTTATAGCTTATGGTCAGACTGAGACCGCTGTGTGCTGTCTGTATCTAATGGAGCTCAAACTTTGGTTCTGGAGGTTAATTTTACATTCATTTTTCCCATAGACTTTTCAAAAAAATCCTAATATTACGGGTTCAAAGGCGTCTAACCAGCTACATGCTAAATAACCTTCATAACACGGTTGTTTTGCTGTACTCTATTTTAAAGCATTTTTATAATTCTGCAAATGAGGAAGTAATACTAATGCGCTGTTAGCATGCTAGTTGCCAGTTTTAGCGTCATGTTGATGGCTGCTCTTGCCTTTGAAATATGTGAAAACTGCATATAACCACTTACTCTACTTAGGCTGCTAAAAATGTGTTGGAATACTGAGGAATAACTCTGGGCCTCAAATGAACAGGTTGTTTTCGATGTTCTGAAGACAGTAAAATATGACTCTTTTCTCATCCTCTTGTATCCTGTTTGAACAGAAACATGCTCTGATTTAAACAGTTAAAGCTGTTCTCACCAGGCTCTGTTGTGAGGCCAGTTCTATCTCGAGCGTCTGGATCTGTCGGCCCAGGTCGCTCTTCTCCATTTGTGCCCCCTGAAGAGCCTCTGTGTTCTGAGACACCTGCACCTGCACCTCTGCGATCTGTACAACACAACACAACACAAGAACACAACATCAGACACATCTGCACCTCTGCGATCTGAACACAACGTCAGCATTATGCATAAGTAATGTTAATGTTACAGGTCCTTCTTAGAAATGACATGAAAAAAGATGCTTTCGTATGAACTTTGAGTGGGAGAATAAGTTGAGCTTTAGTTCAGTCACAACACAAACATTTCAAACTCAATTTTGATATTAAGGAATCTTGATCAATAGTGATTCTAATACAAGGATGATAATAAGAAAACCCTCTTTCTTTAGATGATAGAATGTGATTTATGGCTGTACTTTCTTTTCTGTTCCCATGTGTCCTTATATGTGTGTGATCCCTCAGTGGTGCAGTAGGTTCCTCAGTGCTCCATGGGCGTGTACTAGTCTGTGTGCTCTTCTACTTGTTCTGATACAGCTCAAGATTATTCTAAAGACATTCAGGAAAGCTCCATTTCTGTCCTGTGAATGGGCCTTTTAACTTGTATCTAGTTTCTTCACTAGTTTTAAATTCGATTAGTATCTGATTTTCAATACTTTTGACAAAACTAGCTTCAACATAGTTTCCAGTAGTATTAAATCCATAAGCCAGTACAACTACATTCTCCTACCTTCAAAACAAGAACTTCAACTATTACTAACTCTACAGTTATACTGTCCACTTCCCCTTCATCTCCAAACACTGGTTTCACTGCTACTGTTACTTTGACAACAGTAAACACCACAGACCTGGTTTTCGTGCCAGCATTTGAGGTCCTCTGCGTTCTTCTGAGCCATCTTCTCATAGTTGGCCCTCACTTCCTCCATGATCTGAGACAGGTCCTGACCTTTGGGAGCGTCTACATCCACCTGGACTCCAGACTGAGAGATCTGGTTACGCAGCTCCATCACCTCCTGCAGACAGAGGGCAAAAGTAAGTCATTTGGTCTTCCATTGTAAAACCTAAAATAAAGGACAGTAAACAGCTGTTGGTGGTGTGTACAGGAAGATCTTGGTGCACCAAAGGAATGAGCAGGTTGAGTAAAGTGTGATGAAGGTGCATAAACCTTAAAGAACAAATATCAGGCATTAACATTTTAAACTTGGTCTTGAAGTAAACTAGGTAATGAAGAGCAAGATGTGTTAATGTAAACACATGTTAGAAATGAAGATGATTTCACAGCAAAGATGCTTCTAACTAGTCTGACGATGACTTATTGGGTTGGAGGAGTTAGAGACTAAGAGGCAAAGGACTTTTGACAGACGATTACAGAAACCAAACTGAATGAGGTGAAATACAGCTCTAAGTATGGTTTTGTTTTTTGTTTTTTTTTTATGAGGGAACAATGTTATAACTTGGGTAAAAGCTCAAAAAAGTCCATTTTGCATTATGTGTGTCTTCAAACCTTTGAAGGCACCTCTGTATTATCAGTGTTTGAGCTCAGTTACATGAAGCTTAAGCTCAGTGATGAGTTTAGTTTGGGGCACATTTCCAGAATAACACAGTATTAACTCTAGGGGTGAGCAAAAATATTGAAATATTGATATATCTTATCATTTCATGTGATGATACAGTATCAGTATCGTGGGCTGTTGTATCAATGTATAGTCAAGAGTATTTTTTAATATATTTTACTAGATTATATTGTTACAGTGCTACGGTTTTGTTGCTTGTTCAGAGGAAGGAAACTCATTTATGAAACACATTTGACATTTTCACTGTTTTGATGATTAAAATGGGTTTAAAATGTGTTTCATATTCATTTTGCACAAGAAGTGGTTTTACAAAGACTTAGTATCACAGACATTTGAACTATATCATATTGAATTGTATTGAATTGAAATCTCATGCGTCAAGGTGTGTATCATACTGTGGCCTATGTATTAAAGTATGTATCATACTGTGGCCTATGTATTAAAGTATGTATCATACTGTGGCCTGTGTATTAAAGTATGTATCATACTGTGGCCTGTGTATTAAAGTATGTATCATACTGTGGCCTGTGTATTAAAGTATGTATCATACTGTGGCCTATGTATTAAAGTATGTATCATACTGTGGCCTATGTATTAAAGTATGTATCATACTGTGGCCTATGTATTAAAGTATGTATCATACTGTGGCCTATGTATTAAAGTATGTATCATACTGTGGCCTGTGTATTAAAGTATGTATCATACTGTGGCCTATGTATTAAAGTATGTATCATATCGGCAACTTCTGAATGACCCCCAGCCCTAATTCACTCACATTCTCGTGATTCTTCTTGAGGAAGGCCAGCTCCTCCTTCACAGCCTCGATCTCGCTCTCGATGTTCATTCGGCTCATGTTGGTGTCATCGATGAGTTTCTTCAGTCCAGCAATGTCGGCCTCCACCGACTGACGGATCGTGATCTCGTTATCAAACCTGTTCAATGAGAAGCACACAAACCACACTCTACTCAAACTTCTGACACACGATTAAAGGTGAACTGTGTCACTTTTCGGGTGAAGGATCTGCCAACAGCTTGCCTCCCTAGATGGGGTATTGTGGGATATTATCATTTCTAAAACTTGGCGAAGTCAGACTAAAAGTGGACAAAACACAGACTTTTTCTCATTTCCACGTCAGGCTGTCTTTTTGTAAATCAAACTTAACGTGTAAAGTCAGGAAGTAACATTTTTGTACATTTGAGCCCAGATCTGTGGACGGGCGAGCTCATTCACAGAAAGAATGCATGTTTTTCCAGTTATATTTCTTACCTGCATGAATATATAATTGAATAGATGGATGCCTGCCTTTGAAAAGTAAAACAGTGCAGCTTTAAGTACTTTATCCTGCTTCAACAATACTCACTTTACTTTGAAGTCATCTGCGGCCAGACGAGCGTTATCGATCTGCAGGACTAACCGGGCGTTCTCCGTGATTCTGTCGAAAATCTGAAACAACAAAACACAGAAAAATATATAAATAACACAGAGCATTATGCAGCTGTGAACCAGGCACACACTGAAAACACATTTTAATCTTGCATTGAACTATAACTGTACTTTCCACCTCATTTAGCAGTTCAGCACAATCACATTTGAGTCCAGTTTTCCTCATTCATTCTGCAGAATATTTAACAGATGTGGAATAAACAGAAAAACAAACCACATGATCGGAATCAGGACCCGACTTATGTAACTCCACAGACAGGAGTCAGATTTCAGTTCACAATCCAAACCCACACACTTTCCCCTGACAGAGGAAGGGAAGAGAAGAAGAGGAGGAACAGAGGAGGAGCAGAGGAGCAGAGGAGAGGAGGAGGAACAGAGGAGCAGAGGAGAGGAGGAGGAACAGAGGAGCAGAGGAGAGGAGGAGGAACAGAGGAGCAGAGGAGAGGAGGAGGAATAGAGGAGCAGAGGAGAAGAGGAGGAACAGAGGAGCAGAGGAGAGGAGGAGGAACAGAGGAGCAGAGGAGAGGAGGAGGAACAGAGGAGCAGAGGAGAAGTGGAGGAACATAGGAGGGGTAGAGGAGAAGAGGAGGAACAGAGGAGCAGAGGAGAAGAGGAGGAACAGAGGAGCAGAGGAGAGGAGGAGGAACAGAGGAGCAGAGGAGAAGAGGAGGAACAGAGGAGCAGAGGAGAAGTGGAGGAACATAGGAGGGGTAGAGGAGAAGAGGAGGAACAGAGGAGCAGAGGAGAAGAGGAGAAATAGAGGAGAAGAGGAACAGAGGAGAAGAGGAGGAACAGAGGAGAAGTGGAGGAACAGAGGAGCAGAGGAGAAGTGGAGGAACATAGGAGGGGTAGAGGAGAAGAGGAGGAACAGAGGAGCAGAGGAGGAGAGGAGGAATAGAGGAGAAGAGGAGCAGAGGAGAAGAGGAGGAACAGAGGAGAAGAGGAGGAACAGAGGAGCAGAGGAGAAGAGGAGGAACAGAGGAGCAGAGGAGGAATAGAGGAGCAGAGGAGAGGAGGAGGAACAGAGGAGCAGAGGAGAGGAGGAGGAACAGAAGAGCAGAGGAGAAGTGGAGGAACATAGGAGGGGTAGAGGAGAAGAGGAAGAACAGAGGAGAAGAGGAGGAAAAGAAGGGAAGAGGAGAAGAGGAGGAACATCGGAGGGGAAGAGGAGAAGAGGAGGAGTAATGGAAGATGAATAGAGGAGGGGTAGATGAGTAGAGGAGAGGTAGAGGAGCAGAGGATGGATAGGGGAGGAATCGAGGAGGACGGGAGGAACAGAGGAGCGAAGGGGCAGAGGAGGAGCTAAGGAAAAACAGGATGAGTAGAGGAGATGAGGGGTTACGGAGAGGCAGAGAAACAGGGGATGAGGAGGGACAAAGGAAGGGAGGAGGGGTAGATGAGGAGCACAAGAGAAGGTGTTGAGGAGTGGAGGAGGAGCAGAAAGAAAGAAAGAAAGAGAGGGAGACAAGCAGAGGAGGAGCAGGAGTGGACTTGCTCAGAGGGACAGAGGAGAGCGCAGAGGTCCAGGGCCAAAACTCGGTTCAGTTTAAACTAGGAAAATGTGTTTCCTCTTGGACACTTTCCTCTTGTGCAGCTGAGCCATGAATCAGTGTGTGCTGTCCACGAGCCGGTTCTGACCCTCAGGAAAGTGTGTGCTGTCCACGAGCCGGTTCTGACCCTCAGGAAAGTGTGTGCTGTCCACGAGCCGGTTCTGACCCTCAGGAAAGTGTGTGCTGTCCACGAGCCGGTTCTGACCCTCAGGAAACTACTCTACGTGTTCTTTATTTGCAGAGTTCAAGCTGTTGCAACCTCTACTGAGAAGTTCATACAAAAACGCCTTTATATTGTGTGTGCCCAATTCATGACACTCCATAAGGAAAACCAGCATTTTAACTCCACTCTAGATCTTTCACAGCCTTTACTGATGTTTTACGTGGAAGTTCAGAACTCGCCCCCATCACTGCACTAGTTTGTCGCCCTGACAGACTCACAGGGAGATCTCCGCCGAGGCAACACTGATCTGTGCCGTTTTTTGGCTTCTGACAGAATTCCACCACCTCTAGCAACAGACTATATGATCTACGCTTCAGACATGCCAGAGTTCCTCTTTAAATGCCTGATTTGTTGCTGACACTTAATGGACAAACCGTTCATCCATCTCCTCATACCATCCACCCCCTGCTGTCACCGCACACAACTCTGCTGCGTGTCTCCAAAGAATTTGACTTTTGACTCTGGGACAGAAAATCTTTGTTGGCTCGTCGCAGCACACACTCTGCTGTAGCCCCCGTCCTGCTCCAGCCTGAGTCAGAGAGACGGAAACACCACATACAACTGCCACTTACACACACATTCAATGCATTTTTCATATTTTAAAATAAATGTCTATAATAAATGTTTGCACTCTGTGTTTGATTAACGCCGAAACTGACAGGAAAACATGTCTGACTGTAAAAATGGTGAGTAAAAGACGTCAAATATAGTCAGGCTTAGGGGCTCAAATTCTGTAAATGCCTCAAACTGGGAATTGACATCCTCTATGTGCGTGTGTTAGTGTGTGTGTGTGTGTGTGTGTGTGTGTGTGTGTGTGTGTGTGTGTGTGTGTGTGCGTGCGTGTGTGTGTGTGAGTGTGTGTGTGTGTGTTTGTGTCGTCTCTGCTGTGTAATTGTGTGTTATTCACATCTGTTTCACATTGGCTCCATTTCCCGCCCTCCTCTCGTTCTGTCTCAGATTCTTCAGTGTTGTCCAGTCACATTCAGACATTCCTGTGCCCAGTCTCGGGGCGTTTGGCCTTTGTGGATCTTTGCAGCAAATTAAGTTTGACCTTTGGAGATGCGGCACAGACATTAAAATCTACTGGGGGCCTTCAGACGCGAGAATGTGATTATGTCACATACTCCCAGCCTGACCCTGACCCTGACCCTGACCCTGACCCTGACCCTGACCCTGACCCTGACCCTATCCTGGAGAAAAACAGGATCTATATAAGTTAAAATGACTTAAATTAAGAACATATGACTTCATTTGAGTAGATTCAACTTCACAAGTAAAATGATCTGCCAATGAAATACGTGTTTTATTCTTAATTCAAGCATTCAAACATTTGATTTTGTTTCTTATTTTAAGTGCAAAAAGTTGTTGTTTTTTGCATCCTGTGGAAGCCCATTTCTGCCAGTAATTTAAAAAAATAAAAGCCTCACAGAAAGTCATAATTATGAAATTAAAAGTCATAATTACGAGTTTAAGTCATAATTACGAGTTTAAAAGTCAAAATGATGAGTTTTTACCTCATCCCGTTTGGACTAAATCAGCTCCATGGAAACACAGAGCTTTGCACGTTGTCATTCACGTGGGATTTGTGTGGTTTTCTCTATCTTGTCTTTTTAAAACATTCACAAGTGAACGAGGAAATGGAGCGATGTGGACAGCTCATTTAGAACTCATAATTATGACTTTTAAACTCATAATTATGATTTTTAAACTCATAATTATGACTTTTAAACTCATAATTATGATTTTTAAACTCATAATTATGACTTTTAAACTCATAATTATGACTTTCTGTGAAGCTTTAATTTTTAAAAATGGGCTTCCATAGTATCCAGATGCACAAAGACTGGCAGATCATGTTGTCAAATGAAATGTACTCAAATCATGGTAAAACTTTCTTAATTCAAGTCATCTTAACTTGACTAGATTTAGTTTAGTTCAGCGTAACCCGAACCTTGGATAAAGACATGAAATCTCTGAACAGTAAATTCACAAATGTCGAGGCAGATCATTTCTATTCATGACTAGACTGTAAAAATGAGTGATACTCAGTTTACTCGTATCGTTCAACAGAAAAAATACTTAATTAAAAACTGTAAGAAATACTTTGCAGTTGTGCTTCTGTCCCATTCCCCTCCCCACATCGTAAATCACAGCAGCTGCAGCTTTCCCCAACTGGACCACTGTTTTCTGGGAGTTACATAACATCGGTTTAAAGCTCTAATCCTCCTGCTATAGCCTCCGATGAGCACACATCTGTTTCCCATTGGGCCCATTCTTCCTTTTCTCTCACATTCTCACAGTCATGGGGCACTCACCAATAATACTCTTCCAACAGAGTATCAAGTAAAAGTACCTCTAGTCTACAAAATTATATTATATTGAATAAGCTCGTAGTAGTTTAAGTGGTCTACGTTTTAAATAAAGCATAAAGTTTGAATATTTGCCACTAATTTTAAGAGAAATGATTAGAAGTCTTTAAGTTTTTATTAGTCCACTAATCGTTGTAAAGATTTGCATGGACCACATCAGGCCTGGAATGAGTGTGGCCCAGGTCTGAGAGCAAATCATGACTTTATTCTTCTGTTTTACAAAGAAATTTGCAGTTTAGCAGTATTTTCTATTCATTCGGTTGAGCTTAATGGTTTTTTGAGCTCTTGTCAATGTCACGCCCCCTTTTAGTCGGCCAATCAGTGCAGAGAATGTGTCTTTAGGCAAACAAGACTTTCTGTAGTCGACTGCAACCCTAAAAATCATACTTTACTGCTACAGCTGATACTTCCACTACAACAGCGACAACTAATACAGATACAGCTACTACTACTGCTAGTACCCTCAAGGCTGACGTGACCATTTGTACTACTAACTGTGAGTACTGGTACTAATGCATCTACTGTTACGTGTAGTATTACACGGCACTGACACAACACTCTATTTCAGCACCAGTTGCTTTTCATGTTATTTGCTGAAATCAGTCCAGCAGCACTGAAGGACAGGCTTTGGGAGTTCAGTGCTGCTGGAGCTGGCCTTCGTGGTGGTTTCCTGCACTGGGTGATTCACAGGAAGTGCTGACTGTGGCACACATGGCTCATATAGAGTTAGAGCCACACCCTTCATTCTCCTGCAGAAATCCGAGACACAAAACCAGGCATTTTCAGCCAACTCTCATCAGTGGCATATTGTTTAAGGTTTTGTAACATGGTAAAATGTGGTGTATTTGAATGTGTTTTTTTATTTTTATTTTCTCATAGCTTATGTTTACTGTCATCATTCTTTGTTTTATGTTGCCCCATCAGGCCAAAGCGACTTCCTAGTGTGTGAAGTTTGCTCACTGACAAAGCCAATAAACTGTTTTCCTGATTCTGAATATATTTCTACAAGAGTTCATTAGAAGTTTTGAATCATTTTGGTTAGTTTAGAGTTGCTTCAAGCTTCAATTGTAATACAGGGAAATGAGGAAGTAGATATTTAAATATATGTCCTAGTTCTCACACACCCTTTGGCATATCACCAGTGTTCAGAGTTTTTGGAGCTCCGGCACAGCTTTAGAACAGCTTTTTCAGACAGGGAATTCCCCACAGAAGTCATACTTTTGGTCAGGCTGTCTTCACCCTCAGAGCTCACCAACAAAAGAATGCAAAAAGTGGCCTCAAACACACATTTCACTTTATTTAACCAGGATTGTGTGTGTGTGTGTGTGTGTGTGTCTTTTCTTCCATCATTCCATCTTTTTTTTTTTTTTTCATTCCGTAAGAACTTGTCAATCTTATAAAGTTACTAACAGAACTCCTCTCCCTGACGAACCCTAAAAACTGAGCCAGGGTTAAGGCCCATCTTTTAAGGCTGAATAAGTATTTAGTTTAATAACATATGAAGTCTTATGTGAGACTAAAATCTTTTAAAAGGGTCGTGCAATTTAGGGAATTATCGTGATTCACAAATCCAACCAATCAACTCAGATGACACAAAATGGTGCAAGAGACGGTGCAGAACTCAAGCACATGTAATAAGTGTGTAGAAAAAGGCCACAGCGTAATCTCTGTGCATTTAACTGTCTGCCCCGTAATACTAGAAATAATGGATCACCACGAGGCACTGACACATTCACACAGGCCACGTGGGTGAAGTGTCTTGCTCAACAACAGCAGCATTCTGTCTAGAGCAGAGAACTAAACCCTAAATCCACTCTTTTGTTTCTAAACTACGAGATGTTTGAATAACACTGTCTCCTGTGCCTAGTCATTTTTGGCTATTTTAGAGGAAACTAAGCAGAATTGCATCTTACCAGTCAAAACTGTCTAAATCTAAGTGCTGCCTTCAGTGGCAATTTAATGAAGTTGGTGATATCACTCAGCACTGCCCTGATTACAGACACCAGGCTGCAGGGGCGGAGTTTGAATTGTGGACACCTGTTAAACCCCTCCAGACCCCTCCTCCTCCTCACTCTCCCCTTGATTCTGCATTTGTTTGTCCTTCTGACTTGGACTCAGATCTTGGATATGACGTCACGTCTGAGCTTTGAGTGTTTTTTTATGTTTTCGTGTTTCCTACTTGGAGAAAAACATGGAGCTAAAAAAGGGGCGTGGCAGTGTGTGTCCCTAGGCCACGCCCTCGGAGCTCCGAGTCGGAAGGAGAAGCAAACACAGCATTAGTCCTCCAGACCCCGCCCCTCCCCCCCCCTCACTCTCCCCTTTAGTCCTCCAGACCCCTCATCTCCCCTTTAGTCCTCAGGTACTGTCCAGTTTAGCAGCTCTATTTGAAATGTGGTGGTGGGCGGAGTCTCAGTGTTTAGTCCCACGTTAAGCCCCTCCTCACTAACCTGTCTGCGCAGGTCTTCTATGATTGGCTCGTACTTGCTGTAGTTCCTCATCTCAGGTCCGCCCTTCTCCAGCGCCTGTCGGATCTGCAGCTCCAGTTCCTTATTGGCCCGTTCCAGGTTCCTCACAGTCTCCAGGTAGTTGGCCAAGCGGTCGTTCAGGTTCTGCATGGCTCCCTTCTCGTTCCCCAGGGTGAAGCCTCCGCTTCCAGACACAGCCATCCCCCCGGCCCCCATACCCCCACTCAGACCTGGAGGAACCACCAAAGTATAAATACTACTGAAGAATACACAAAGAAAATACTTCCTCTACTACTATTGCCACTCATTTTATTTCCTACAAACAGTCACATACATCACTACATGATCAACTTTATCAAGCAAAAAATAAAGTTCACTTGATGCAATAAAAAGGGGAATAAACTAGAAGGATAGAAAACATTTTCACAGACAAAACTAAGGATAAGTTTATCTGCAGATTAGATTAAAGGTGCACTGTGTAACTTTTCTGTGGGGGGTCTGCTGCCTGCTGGTCTCATTAGATACGCTGGTTTTTGCTCTGTCTGGAATATTCCACAGTATGGCATTAAACATATCTATTTTGCTTCTATCCTCAAGAAAACCTTGAAAAAACATGCATTATTATGGTGAGTGAGCTCTCCTCTGTACAGATCTGACCTGTAACCTGCCCTGTTCATGTCACCTCATTTTCTCCATGGAAATTGTTTAGTGTCAAACTGTGGAACAGTTTCAGCAGTAACATCTCTGGAGACAAGCAGGTGGTGGACCAGAAAAGTGACATAATCCACCTTTAGCTAAACAAAAACAGCTTTCACAATGTAGCATATACAGAACTACAGGCTGATCTGTGGATACAGAGAGTTCATGACCTACCTCCACCCAGCCCTGCTCCCATACCACTGCTCACTTTGTAGCTGGTTGTTGCAGACATCATTGGGGCCCCAGAGCGGAGAGAGGAGACAGAGGCAGAGGACACCCGGGTCCCCTTGCCCCCAGCCCCTCCGTAGGTGCTGGCTGCCCTGTACTGTGGAGCAGACCTGCGGAAGGTCATGGAGTTGGTCCCGAAGTGCAGACTCATTTTGATGAAAACAGGCGCAGTGAGGATGTACTGTGAGCTGTAGCAGGGGCAGCAGAGGCGGTGTGCTCGGTCACAGCAGAGAGGAGCCAAAGGGAGGAAACAGGGAACTTATAAAGAGTTTAGGACCAGCCCACTACAGAGGAGCCCCACGGACCCCTCCCTCCTGCCCACAGCAACACGAGGCTGTGCTCAGTATCACCAGGCAACATATGCAAAACACACATGAAACAATACACAGCTGTAGGAGAAGGCAGCGAAACTATTATGTATTATTTCAAATATAATGAACAAAAGTTTGGAACTAACCTTCATTTTACAAGTCAAATCATGTGTTCATTCAAACTTCTGCGACTACAATTACAGCAAATTGCAAGTACTACACATACTACTAATACTACTGGATCCAAACATACTTTGAATATGACCGAGCAGCTTATGTAAAGCACACAGGAAACACTGCCACTGCCAGCATCACTACTAAAGAGTCTGATATAAAGAGTGTATCAAACAGAAGTATCTGCAGATTCAAAACCACAGAAGACACTAAACTATTACTACTACTAAATTACTACTATATAAACTACACCTGCGTATGTATGCTGAATACTTGTAAGATACATAATCTAAAGCTCCATAGGAAGTGATTTATGATCTACGTGAGACAATG
>CM060656.1:2369825-2382325 GCA_030686955.1 Odontamblyopus rebecca | reverse complement strand
ATTTAAATTCCTCTGAAAAAATGCAATTTTTATTTTATTTTTATTTTTTTTGTGGGAAGTTCTAATAACCAAGTATTCACTCATAATTTTCTTGCTCAAAGTTCATGTTTGAGTAATCCTGCACTGTCTCAGCAGCTCGTCTGAAAAACGACTTACAAACTGTTTTGCCATTCAAATGTGCACGAGCCGTTTACTCTGGTGAAAAGCCACTATGAAGAGGAGGGCAGCAGTGTCCGTTCTGTAGTTTTCATTTCTATCTTGTGTTGTACAATTAATAAAATATAAACAAATGATCTATACATGATGATGTATGTCGTCACTACACTTGACAAAATGAGTCCTGGTTCATTGTGATGCTGTTTAACACTGAGGGCTCCAGTGTGGCTCTGATTCAGACAGTTTGGGCACAGCTCAGGAAGCAGGGCAGGGACAAACACAACCTCTGCCTGGTTTCTCCCTAAAAGGCAAAAGTGATCACTGCATAGTTCAGAGTCTGTGGTGAGAGCAAAACAAACTGCCCTTAAGCTGACCACTCCAATGCCCTAAAGCCCACAGGCTGAACAGGGCTGATGGTCTCCAGAGCGTCAGGCACTATTCTGCATGATGTTGGGTTAGTCTTAACAACCCAACATAACAATTCATTACTTAAAGATGCACTGTGTAACTTTTTTAGGTGCAGGATCATTTCCATGGAGATACAAGCAGACGATGGACCCTCCAGCAGAGAAACGACACAGTGCATTTTTAAGATAAAGTGGAAGTGAATTTTGGCGGCTGTTTGGTTGTGTTACTACTACTGCTGTCCTGTCTACAACATCCCGCTACTTCTGCCACTATTGACACTTTGGAATCAATGTCATCCGCATTTCCTGAGACGGTGAAGCTAAGTGTAGGCACTGCTCTGTCTGAAGCGGTTCCTCAAGTTAGACTTTAATCTGTCTTAACGCAATATGACCAGAAAGGTTTAGTTGATTTAGCTGGAACTGCAACACGTGAGCTTATCTGTGCTGTTAAACAACACACATTTATAAGCTATAGCATTAGCCAACAGTTTTACTACTTCAGGCACCACAAGTACTACTACTGCTATAATCAGTATGTACAAGCACAGCAGCGGTCGAACACTCTCATATATGTATTCATGTATGTTCTAATATCATTGCGGTTCTTTCTTCTCATATGGGCGTCTATAGTAACACAATCTCATAAAAGAGAATCTTCTGCGCACAAACAGAGTGGGCGGTGTGCAAAGGTAAAGTGATATTTGGCCCTCAGACTGACGGACAGAGAAAGGATGACCTGGTTTCCTATAACTGTTTTTATCTCCATTGAATCTCATCGAAATCCAAAACGAGAGTCATTTACAAAAGGCTGTGTGGAATCCTCCTCAGCGCAGATTCAATCAGCTGCAACAGTGTGAACTATGGGCCGGGGCAGGGACTGAGTACATGTCAGTATTGACTGACAGGCTTTACAGTAAACAGAGGCATTCTTTTAGCTGGACGAGGCTTTTCACACCTATCGCCGCAGGGGTTTGAAGGTCTGAAGCTTTTCTAAACTTTTTTGATGAGCTGAAGTCACAGATAAGATTAAAATAAGATGAGCCTTTATTCATCCCACAATGGAGAAATTTCAGAGAATAAACGAAAAACAGCGTCACATGAGGACAGGAAATAAAAGATAAATGTGTGTTTTAAGTGATATTTGCTCACCAGCCTCTAGTGATGTGCTCTACACAGACTGATGCGATCGTGCTTCAGCTGGAAGAGGAGGAATGGGCAGAGGTGGAGGAGAAAAACAAACATTGAACTCATGTAAGAGGAATGTTACTTCAAAATAAGTTACTTAAGAAGAAATGCAAAGTAGTGGGCCAAGGAATTACTCAAGTAAGAGTGAAAAAGAGTAAGTCTCGGGAAAATATCTGATTTATAGTTTGAAATGAATGTAATTGGAAGGACAAAACATTAAATTAAATAATTCACCACTGAATCAGATCTGAAGGAGCGCTGCAAGAAACACACATGTTCAAATCTTTCCATATTGTGCCCGTTTTACTCACCAGATGCCAACTTTTTGCGCCACCGGAAGTCGGGCTTAAACAGGCCAAGTGGCAACACCTCAGTCATGGCTGGTGTCAGGTAAGATTTTAACACTCTCCCTCATTTGGACTATTTTAGCTCTTTTAAACTGTTTTTAATGGGTTTTAACTGCATTTCTTGGAGCTAAAGCATCCGGTGGCTGATTTTTTCTCTTGTGTAATTGAGATTTTAAGGTCAGGTATTGTTTTTACATAAACAATACCAGCTTTTCAAAGCCTGATATTGTCAGATCTCTGAAGCTAAGCAGGGCCAGGCCTGGTTAGTACTCGGATGGGAGACCACTGGGAAAATCAGGTGCCACAGGGGGGCGCCAGTCACAAAAACTGGACCAATGGTGCGTATTGGATTGGCAGCCTCACTTCTGTCAGTCTGCCCCAGGACAGCTGTGGCTACAATAACAGTTTACCGTCACCGGGCCTGGACCGAATGAATAAAGGGCTGTAAATAATGCTCTGTATTTAATGCTCTGTATTTAATGCTCTGTATTTAATGCTCTGTATTTAATGCTCTGTATTTAATGCTCTGTATTTAATGCTCTGTATTTAATGCTCTGTATTTAATGCTCTGTAAAGTGTGTTTGTGACATATGTCTGTGAAAAGCACTATAGAAATAAACACTTAGGGTTTGAACATAGTTTTAATCCTTTTAACACTTGTCTGTACTTTTTATATTGCAGGATTGTCGGCTACTGTTTAGTTCTGTTTATTTTGTTTATGGTTTTGTTTTGCACTGTTTCGTTTACTGTTTAAATTGACGTTATTAATATTAACCTTGAGCTCTATTGTGCCATAAATAAACGTGGTTTTAGTTGTTGTCTCTGGGCTTTTAGCATTAGTTTGGGTTCAGTTCCGGGGTCGTACTTGGGAGGGTTTTAGCCCAAACCTTTTAGTTTGGACTTTGGGTGTTTAAGTTATATTGCTGTGATTCCATTTTGTTGTGGGGGGAGTTTCCCCCTCTCCAGTCGTCCTTGTTTGGTTGATTTATTTCTGTTATTTCTGAATTTTTGGTTCCTCCGCCCAAGGGCTGCCAGGTTTTATTCTGATTTTAGGGCTGTGTATTAATAAACATGGGCCATTTTTATAGTTTTTATCACTGGTTTTATAGAATAAATCATTCTAAATTTTACTTGCTCGTTTAGTCTTTTAATAAATTTTAATTACATATTTTCAGGTCACAGCTCTATCTCTATCTATTACAAACTTACCTATGTCCTTGGGTATTTTATCAAATTGTATTTGTATTTTAAACATTTATATATTAAAAAGGCGTCTTAGGTCACAACAAGAAAGCCCAACTTTTACTCAAGTAAGAGTAAAGTTAAAGTAAGAGAGATACGTGAATAAAAAATATTAGACAGACAGGCAAACTGTTGCACGTCTCTGTGGCCTTTGAGTCTCAGTCAAAGGTTTCAGGTCAGTTGAACAGGAGGACTGGTCAGGGAGGGTCAGCACATCCTGTGGAAGAGCCAGGAGTGTCCCTCTGTGTCCTGCAGCATCACAGCAGTGTCCAGGGGGCCCCAGGTGAACTCAACAGGAACGGCCTCACTCTTCCTCTGCTCTGGTGCTTCAGTTAGTGATGAAATGGTTTATTTCAAGTGTTTCTTCTTGAAGGTCTAGTGGCACATATGGTGTAAAAAGGCTGTAGCTTCTCATGTCATGTCTCGTGTGTGTGTGTAGGTCTGATGAAAACAACCTGGTCGTTCAGACTGAAGTCGCAGGTCAAAAGATCAAATATGTATCAGTTTTAGGAGCACATATAAGTGGCCTGAGTCACATTTGAAAAAATCAGATCTGTGTTGTTCAGACTTATTAAAAGATCCACTACAGGTCACATAGGGGTGAAATAATTGGATCTGGTCACTTCAGGATGCAATCTGAATGTAGCCTGTGAGTGCTTCAAAACTCAGAGCTTTGTCCTAAACAATAATAATCCATCAGTTTTATACAGCGAACTCGGGAGGTCACACGGGAGGAGTCTCAGAGTAGAGCTGCTGCTCCTCCATGTTGAGAGAAGCCAGGTGAGGTGGCTTGGGCATCCGAGGGCACCATCAGCCCCTCCGACCATCACCAACACTGACACGTCTTTTCTTAACTTTTTACACAAGAAATCCAGTAATGTAACTGTTATTTCTCCTTCACATCATGACTGAACATCTTTATTTGAAGAAAAGTTTAAACATTATGAGAGGTTCTAGGCTGAAATGAGCCTAGTCTTATTACATCCACTTAAAGGGCCCAAGCAGGACATTGGCTTAACTGATGTCATGGAAGCGATACTCAGTCCAGCTCATGCTTCAGTAACAGTATTGGTGCTGTGTCCGATTAATGAGATAATTGATTATTGAGATAATTGTCCTCTAATTAATTAATAAAAACACACACAAAAAAAAAACAGTAACAGTGGAGTGAAGAGGAGGTTTTGTCATGTACATTAAATATTTTTATGTCTGTCAGAGCATCAGGATGTCCTCAAGTTGCATCTTTTTAGCTCAAATTGAATCAATTTAGTAAAAAATGTATATTCACTTCATAACCTCACACAACAAGATGGATTCTCGTGATATTTGTGAGTTCACAAAATCAGTGAGTCAGCAGGCAGAGCCAAAGGTGAAGCTTTTAGTGTTAGTACTAGAAACGGAGGGAAGTGCTTTGTGCATTTGTGGACAGGGAAAATCTCAGTGCTTTTCTCTCAACTTGATGTAACAAAGGTTCATTTTTCATCTTGTTTTGCTATTGTGATACTTCAACCAATCAGACTCAGACTGTTGTTATGGTGCTCCGCCATTCAGAGAGCCATTCAAACTGATGAAGTACAGAACTCAATTCAGAGTGATGCACATCAAACTGGTGTGAGCATTTCACCAGCTAAAAAGCAAATAAACAGAATAATAATTGCATTAATAATCAATGCCGTGGATTCTACCTGGACAAATGAGGGATTCTGCACATTAATCATCAATAGCAAAAATAATGGTTGCAGCTCTATATAATACAATTTGCACCTTCAGAAAAACATAGTGTTGCTTTACAGTTGATGCCTCAAAAAAGTGAATCAGATATGGTCTCTATAGCATGTCTGCCAGCCCCGCCCTTCATGCACAGCCCTGCCCCACACTAACATGGTGTATGGGGAATTAAAGTGAGCTTCATATAACAGTGGATCCGCCCAAAGTACTTTTCTTTACCTGCCCACTTGAGGCAGGAACTGGTCAGATTTCACTGTTTCTCACAGTTTCCATAATCACTCCTCCTTATATTTAAACACTATTGTCTGTGGACCAGTCTGTTGGGAGGGTTAAGCTGCAGAGGGAAAAGGCAGAACAACTATAAAAGTTGGTCTTAGACGAAAGAGGAACTGAACTGTTTGGGCATGACTCATAGCACATGACGAGGAGTGTGTGTTTAAGTGTGTCCAAAACACTTCTTTAAAAGTCATATGAAAAAACATGATTATCATCGTGGAAAAGGCTCATTATTGAGCTTTGTGTAACACATTTAGAGACTGTTGTCATTTGGATTCTAATGCTTTAATTTTGTTTTTATTCCAGGTTAAATCTGAGACAAATCAGAGCTTTTGGAGGGGGGGGGGGGGGGGGGGGGGTGGATTGGCTGCTGCCATGGAAACTCACAGAGGAAGTTCACTAATAAAAAACACACACGGTTATTGCAAACCTAGCACTGGTTTATCAGAGTTGGAAGAAAATGAACAGTCATAGTGGAAAAGATATTGTGCAATGCCATCCTAAAAAAAAGAGCTTAATAAATGGTAATAAAAGTGTCCCTGGAGAAGATCCCAGCTCACAGTATGAAGGAGTCACTGTTCTGACAGCACAGCAAATCTCTACTTCTCTAAGCTTATCATAAAGCAGCTGCTATACAGATAATACTCCCTACAACTGTACAGCAACTCACCCTTATGGAACAGATAATACTCCCTACAACTGTACAGCAACTCACCCTTATGGAACAGATAATACTCCCTACAACTGTACAGCAACTCACCCTTATGGAACAGATAATACTCCCTACAACTGTACAGCAACTCACCCTTATGGAACAGATAATACTCCCTACAACTGTACAGCAACTCACCCTTATGGAACAGATAATACTCCCTACAACTGTACAGCAACTCACCCTTTTATAACCTGTTGAATGTAGCTGAGATATACTTTTATTACTTTATTTCATATTATTCACACATACATATGATATGATATTATATTATATTATATTAATATAATAATAGGCGGCACAGTGGCAACACTCAGGCCTCACAGCAAGAAGGTTGCGGGTTTGATCCCCGGGTCGCCCGGGCTTTTCTGTGTGGAGTTTGCATGTTCCTCCCGTGTCTGGATGGGTTTCCTCCGGGTACTCTGGTTTTCCCCATCAAACTAAAACATGCCCGCACCCCTATGAACTAACATCAAGGACCATGTTGTTCACCCTCCTGTGGGCTCCACCTGCAGAGGGGTTCATAGGGGGTCAGGTGCTATGAGGATTGGGCAGCAAACTGCCCCCGCGACCCAGCTGGATTAAGTGGGAGAAGATGGATGGATATTATATTAATTATATTATATTATATTAATTATATTATATTATATTATATTATATTATATTATATTATATTATATTATATTACACTATATTATATTATATTATATTATATTATATTATATTATATTATATTATATTATATTATATTATATTAATTATATTATATTATATAGTGATGTGTGTGCTGTGTCCAAGTCATTTCCCTTGTGGATCAATACAGTTTGTCTAAGTAACTTGTCCCATGGGCCATTCATTCTGGAATGTTCCACAGCATGGCATTAAACTTGGTCAATCACAGGTGTTTATTGCTAAAACAATACCTTGAAAACATGCACTCTTGTGAGTGGGGTCACCGCTCCACAGATCTGTTGTGTAACTTAATGTCGCGCCGTCACCTCTTTGTCTCCATGGAGATATGCACATTCATAGCAGTTCTATGGAACAACAGAGGCAAAAACACACTGCACCTTTACACAATCACAGGCAGCTAAAAGTGAAGTCAAGATAAAGTGCTGTTCTGTAAAAAGTATAAATAAAAACTACTGTTCCTACAGTATTTCCACAAACACATATTTGTTTTAGAGAATGAACGTGAACTCAAATGAACTGCCCTTCCCACAGTCCGCTGCACTCTCATTGGTTTGGCAAAACAGGTCACCGTGGGTGGGAGAGGAGGCGGGCTCTTGGACAGTAGCTGAAATCTGATTGGCTTCTGGTCTATCACTCATTTATCAGCCGTTAGACCCCCTTGACATCATAGTATTGGGCTCTGGTTCAGGCAGGGTGGGAATTGAGGGACTTGTTATTCATTCTCACAAACCAACATTTTACCCCCTGGACATTTGTGTGTGTGGAACTACTGCTTTTACCACTGCAACTCATTCTTAAAACTAAATGTCAAACTTGATATTAAGGAATAAACTCAATACTGATACTGATACTGATACTGCAATGATCATTTAAAAACGCTCTTTCGTTAGACAATAGAATGTGATTTTCCACATTAAATTATCGTACTTTCTTTTCTATTCCCATGTGTCCTTATATGTGCGCTGCAAAAAAGGCCTATCAAAAATAAGAAAAAACAAAACAATTTTGAGGTAAAAATGTCCTATTTTAAGTGAAATTTTCTGCCAGTGCAGTAAGACATTTTCACTCACCAAGTTTTCTTAAAACAAGATGAAATATGAATCTTGTTCTAAGC
Source organism: Odontamblyopus rebecca (assembly GCA_030686955.1). Taxonomy (NCBI): domain Eukaryota; kingdom Metazoa; phylum Chordata; class Actinopteri; order Gobiiformes; family Gobiidae; genus Odontamblyopus; species Odontamblyopus rebecca. The sequence goes on along the minus strand of CM060656.1, from coordinate 2,374,465 downwards.
AGAAAACACGAGTTTCAAGTATTTATGGCAAGATTTTTCACCTTATTGGTTTGAGAAGGAAGTTAAAGAGGCTTAACCTGGACTGAGTTAATATAAAAAGTGCTTAGAATAAGTTGTAATATCGAGATAAGATAAATCAGGATGAATATCTTGAAACAAGTAAAAAAAAATCTCATCTTGTCAAGTAAAAAAATCTTAAAATTGGTCTTTTAAGATGAATCTGCTTCATTCAAGTCAGTTTAACTATGCTAGAAAATCATTTTTTGGTAGTGTGTGTAATCCTCTGTGGTCCAGGTAGGCTCCATAGGGCTCCATAATGCTCCATAGGGCTCCATGGGCATGTACTAGTCTATGTGCTTTTATACTTATTTCGATTCAGCTCAAGATATTCAGGAAAGGTTAAATTCTGTGTTGTCAGTGGGACTTTTCAGTATAGGTACATGTGAAAATGAATATCTAGTTTAAATACGAGTTTAGTATCTGATTTGTGATACTTCTGACAACCCGAATAACTATTACTTCTAAGCAGTAGAACTTGTAAATTTGTTGTACATTGTCAAAGTTTTCATGTGTTTTGCTGGGTCTTCGTTCTGGTGGTTGTCCAGTGCAGAGGTCACTCATCGAGCTCCACTGGAGTGATTCAGCTCTGAGGCATTTCTCTGCAGTTTTGGTTCAACATATGGAACCAGGAAGTGTTTGGAAGGCTCTGCAGTTGTCATGGAAACGAACAAAAAGGAAGTACAAAAACAACGAGAATAACTAATCCCTTGACAAACCCTGTACTGTACATCTGTGGCTTTAGAATGTGAGACAGTCTGTCCCCAGTGTTTTGAAGTCTGGTGAAATGACAGAGAGACAGTGCGATTCCTCTGGCGGCCAGGAGATGGAGCTGTGGCATTTGTTGTCTTCAAACTTCTTAACCATCTTTTTTGGAAGTGTTTATTTAGCTGGGCTTAATATTGTTTTTTGAATAAGAAATAAACCACTGATCTTAAAGGGGAACTCCGGCACGTTTGAAGCTAAAGTCCATTGCTGAAGGTGGTCGAATTCTGTCAGAAACCAAATAATGGCACAGATCAGTGTTTTCTAGGCGGACATCTCGCTGTGGCAGTGAGTCTGTGAAGGCAACATGCTAGTGTAGTGATGGGGGCAAGTTCTGAACTCCCACGTAAAACGCCAATTTACACAGAAGAGGCTTAATATCACTTTCTAACCCATCTGACAACAGCCACGAGTTTAACAAACGCTCTGCCTGGTTCACTCATTAGTGTCTGGAAACGTTAGAAAACAACTTTATAAGCAGCCTTAGTTGATGTAGTGCAAACTTTGTTGATTTCCCATTGTGCATGTGAAAGCCCAAAAGACTCGATGTCGTGTTGTTTCTAATCCCTTTTATTTACGAGTGAATTATATATTTTTTAAAAACACTCAAAAAATACATTCCCAAACCATTTTCTTTCAACAGCTTTCAGTTTCTCTTCTTCTTCACCGTCAGTAATCGATCGTCACTTGTTGCTTCTGGCGGCTTGAGCCTCTCGTCGGCAATTGAGTCTTTTGGGCTTTCGCATGAGCAGTGGGAAATCAACAGAGGTCAGGCTAAAGCTGCTTATACAGTTATTTTCTAACGTTTCCAGACACTAATGAGTGAACCAGGCAGAGTGTTTGGTTTGTTAGACTCGTGGCTGTTGTCAGATGGGTTAAAGTGATGTTAAGCCTCTTCTGTGCAAATTGGCATTTTACATGGAAGCTAAGAACTTGCCCCCATCACTTTGCTAGTTTGTTGTCTTGACAGACTCACTGTGCAGTGAATCTGTCAAGACTGAGTCTACACAGTGAGATCTCCTCCGAGGCGACACTGATCTGATTAGATTAGATTAGATTAGCCTTTATTGTCTCCCTTGGGAGAAATGTGTCTTGGGACAGGGGCACTCCTGGCACATAGACATACAACAAACAGCACACACACAGTGGACACATCAATTCATACAGTTCAACATTTGATAATATTGCACCATTCCCATAATTAGCATATTTTGCACATTCCCTGGGGCTTAAAAAGTGTAAAAGTCAGTATTGCACATTCCCTGAAGCCTATTCACTGTAAGTGCTCAAAAATATTGCACCTTCCCTGGAGCCCACCTATGAGCAGTATTGCATATTCCCCAAAGCGTATGTGCAAATAATATTGCACAGTCCCTGATGGCCGTACAGTAATACAGTAGAGCATTATTTCTTCAAGTTCAGCAAGGAAATCGAAAGGGGAATAAAAGAGTGCTTGAACCTGTTTCTCCTGCTGGTTGGGGCCCTGTACCTTCTTCCTGAGGGCATTAATTCAAACTGGTTGTGGAGGATGTGAGTCGGGTCATTACATATTTTACTCCCCAGTTTCACTAGTGTCTCTTGAAAGATCCTGAAGAGGACGGGGGGGTCATGCCAATTATCTTACCCGCCCTTTTAGTCAAGCTTAAGATCTGAGCTTTCAGTTTGACAGATAGATGCCAAACCAGGTCCACATCCCATAACGAATAATAGACTCAATACATGCTCGATAAAACAGAAGCATTACATTTTTGTCCACTCCGTAAACCCTCAATCTTCTTAAAAAGAATCTGTGTCTGAAATCTGTGCCGTTTTTTGGCTTCTGACAGAATTCCACCTCCTCTAGTGACAAACTTTAGCTTCAAACTTGCCAGAGTTTCCCTTTAAAATGTGCTGAATACCATTGATTAAAAAGTCTGTGTTTATGAGATGAACACTGACCACAACTAAATATAACAACTACAAATGAAAATGTTTTGATAATACATTTGGGATTTAAATGTAGAATTTAATGTGGCATTTACATCATTACTTGGAAATGCTACAGTGATACAGTTCAGCAGTTTTAGTCGTTCCTGAGCCGTCCCTGTGAAAGTCCCCGTCACACTCATCAGTTACAGGTAGTGCGCATGGTCCTGAGTCAGAGTTCTTCCATGACTCATCTCGTATGTTGGCTCATGGGGTGTAATGTGTTCCAGATTTACTGCTCTGCCCAGTGCGCAGGTCACACTTCGGGTCACAGTGAAATGTTTCATCTCCGGGACATTTTCTCTGCAGTGTGTCATGTCCAGAACTGGCCCCAAAACATCTGACACCAGCACTTCAAACGGGCTGCAACTGTGAAACGCTCAACTGAGGAAACTCTGAACATGCATGAATGTAGATTATGGATTATTACACACAGCTTGACTAACATACATCCCTTTGCTTCTCCACAGATCTGGCCTGTACCTTGCTGTAATACAGAACATTCCAGGCAAAGCAATAGCATCTCTATGAAAAAAAACTAAATCTAGTCGAGCTAAAGTGACTTGGATGAAGAAAGTTTTACCATAATTTGAGTAAATGTCACTTGACAAGTAAAATTATCTGCCAGTTCAAGAAGATTTTTGTGCTAAAAATATGAAAATACATTTTGCTACACTTAAAATAAGAAAAAAACAACAACTTTTTGCACTTAAAATAAGAAATAAAATGAAATGTTGCTTGAATTAAGAAAAAAATACTGATCATTTTACTTGCCAAACTGAATCTACTCAAATAAAGTAAAAAGTTCTTAATTTAAGTCATTTTAACTTACCCAGATAATGTTTTTTTTTTCCAGTGGACAATCAACTCTGCACTAGAAGAGTCAGAGCACATCTTTAATTTTGTTGTTATTTTCTTTTCCATGTGAAATAAAAACACATAGAATTAGTATTATTAGTATTAGTGTAATGAGTGGACCTAATGTATTGACAAGGGCAAAAGTGCGGAACAACTTTTCAGCCACTGGAGGGCGATATCCACACAGTCCCACAGCCACTAAAGATCCCCGGAGATGCCAGGTTCCAAATTTGAATCAGTTTGAAATGGCTCATGGAGGGACACGTGCTGGAGAGCGTCTGGTGTCTGCACCAGGCGAACGCAGGACACACTTTTACAGCCCGTCACACTGATAGTGCGCTGGGCTTGGTGAGACTCTCCTTATGACAAAGTCCAGTTTTCCAAGAATGCTTTTCTGTTCAAACTTGACCACACATTCAAATGATGTTACTCACATCACGATCACCAAGACAACTGATGTGTTTCTTATACACTGTTCCATACTCTGCATTCTCTCCTCCATCTGACCCTCTCCTCTGCTCCATCTGACCCTCTCCTCTGCTCCATCTGACCCTCTCCTCTGCTCCATCTGACCCTCTCCTCTGCTCCATCTGACCCTCTCCTCTGCTCCATCTGACCCTCTCCTCTGCTCCATCTGACCCTCTCCTCTGATGATCTGACCCTCTCCTCTGCTCCATCTGACCCTCTCCTCTGCTTCTCTGACCCTCTCCTCTGCTCCATCTGACCCTCTCCTCTGCTCCATCTGACCCTCTCCTCTGCTCCATCTGACCCTCTCCTCTGCTCCATCTGACCCTCTCCTCTGCTCCATCTGACCCTCTCCTCTGCTCCTCTGACCCTCTCCTCTGCTTCTCTGACCCTCTCCTCTGCTCCATCTGACCCTCTCTGTAGAGATGTTTCATGGGATGTTTAACCGTATGGCATGAACTGCATCTATCTTGAGTTAATTCAGTTACAAGAGCTGTGGAATCCTTAATTAGAGGCTTGAGAGGGGATGA
>CM060656.1:2257325-2364825 GCA_030686955.1 Odontamblyopus rebecca | reverse complement strand
ATTGTACTTTTACACTTTTATGAACATTTTAATTTCATAATATCTTTTTTTTTGTATTTTTCAATTTTAATGTTACAAAATAATCTTGTATAACTCATATCTGATGTACTGTGTGCAAATTTGGGGGTCAACATATAAAACTTAACTACAGACATTTATTTTACAGAAAAGAGAATTATCATAAACAGTCATTACAGAGAGACATCCGACCCACTATTTGTTAAATTTATCCATCCATCTTCTCCCGCTTAATCCAGCTGGGTCGCGGGGGCAGCTGCCCGATACTCATAGCACCTGACCCCCCCTATGAACCCCTCTGCAGGTGGAGCCCACAGGAGGGTGGACATCATGGTCCTTGATGTTAGTTCATAGGGGGTCATAAGGTTATTTGTTAAACTTAAAGTGTTGAAAATGTGTGATATTGTTGACTTAAAGGGACATTCCAGAATTTTGGACATAGGGCCTCATTTCCTAGTGAGCCAGAGTGTAGACGATGTGTGGAGACACTTTTTAAAATCTTCCATCCAGTCCTTGTATTTGCAGAGGTGCTGGTGCTGGGCTAGTGCAGGTCAATGGCCACAGTCGTCCTGCCACTAAAAACAGTCTGACCCACTCCACAGACCCGAGGCAAATCTGTTATTACACCAGACTGTCGACGTGAATGTGTCTGTGTTGACAGAATAATGTTTGAAATAAAACTAACTGTGGCAGTCGTGGGGAAGACACTTAACATTAGGAATTGATGTGCAGCAACAACACCCCAAAGTTTGAGGAAATAAGAGTCTAGGCACACAGGTAAGCATATCAAATGTGAGAGCCAGGGTCCATTAATTACAAAAGGCTTTATTTTACTTTAAAAAAGAAAAGAAAAAAGAAACACATTTAATTTAATTCAAAGTAGCTCTAATAATTAAAACTAGAAAAGACAGAAAAAGAACAATGGAGGAAAACCCAAAACAGTGAAAGTGAAACAGTGAAGGTGAAACAGTGAAGGTGAAACAGTGAAGGCGAAACAGTGAAGGTGAAACAGTGAAGGCGAAACAGTGAAGGTGAAACAGTGAAGGCGAAACAGTGAAGGTGAAACAGTGAAGCGAAACAGTGAAGGTGAAACAGTGAAGGTGAAACAGTGAAGGTGAAACAGTGAAGGTGAAACAGTGAAGGCGAAACAGTGAAGGTGAAACAGTGAAGGCGAAACAGTGAAGGTGAAACAGTGAAGGCGAAACAGTGAAGGTGAAACAGTGAAGCGAAACAGTGAAGGTGAAACAGTGAAGGTGAAGCGAAACAAAGCAGCGTTAAGAGGCAATTCAATTCAATTCAATTTATTTATTTTGTAGCGCCCAAAATCACAACAACAGTTTCCTCTAAGGCCGTTCCAAGATATGGATGAGCCAAACATACACACAGACATATCAAAACAGGAATAAACAACATTCATGTAAAGCAGCAAATGAAACATGGTCCAGTCATCCCCTGTCCTTAGACCCTCCTTCTCAGCAAGGACAGACTCCAAAAAACCCAGGGTCCTGAGAAAAAGAAGAAACCTCGGGGAGAACAACAGTGAAGGAGAGATCCACTCCCATGGACGGACAGGCTATAGATGTCCAGGCCCGTGGGCCAGTTCAGTATGACCACAGCTACCCAGGTGGGGAAGAGCCGGGCGAGGAGGAGGAGAAGGGGCGAGGAGGAGGAGCCGGGCGAGGCTCCTCCTCCTCGCCCAAAGCAGAGCAAAGCAGAGCGAGGTGAAGCAAAGCAAAGCAACAGAGGCAAAAACATAAAGCAGCAGTGGTGAAAACACAAAGCAACAGAGGCGACCTGCTGCTGCTGACCACTGATGACACCTAAAAACACATTGGGGCTTATTATAAATCCTCTAGGCGCACTGGAACTGGCCAAAGAAAGCACATGCTGCTGGTTGAATATGTGAGCGCACGATCTTAGGATGGACGGCTGGGAAGCTGCTTCATGCAGCTCACTCTGAGTTTGGGGTGACTGGCGCAGTGCCAGCTTGTCCAATTATTGTAGGTGCACTACGTTGTGTAGGAGTCCTGATGCGGTGAATGCAGCCAAGCCGCCTAGCTACAAGGGACAGATACATAAGAATTTGGGTATTTTACAACAACAACAACAACAACAACAACAACAACAACAACAACAATAATAATAATAATAATAATAATAATAATAATAATAATAATAATAATAATGCATCAGTTTTATATAGCACTTTTTTGGACACTCAAAGATGCTTTACAGATTACAGATACCTGGTCATGGAGGACAGAGCAGCAGAACAGTGCACAGGAACCCGGTAATGCATGTGGGAAAAAAGGGAGCAACAAGAAACGGGGCCACCAGCCCACGCCGGGGGCACCAGGTGAGCGCACCTACGCCATAGGCTTCAATAGCCGTCTTACCACATAACCTTGCATCACATGAATCATCGCATGTTGAGGGACTATTTTCTCATATATCAGTCCGCCGCTGCCAGGCTTTCTATCAGGAAGTACAACTTGCTGCTGCTGCTCAGACATAAACCCTTCAAATGCAAAGTGGGTTTTACTTCTAAAGTTATTCTATCGACACAGACACATGGACAGCCTGGCATTAGAACAGATGTGCTTCAAGTGCACTCGAAGCAAATTTAAACTGTTTTTAGTGGCAGGAGAATTATGGTCATTGACCTGCACTAGCCTAGCACCAGCAACAAGTGCAAATATAAGGACTGGATGAAATATTTTAAAAAGTGTCTCCACACATCGTCTACACTCTGGCTCACTAGTAAATGAGGCCCTATGTCCAAAATTCTGGAATGTCCCTTTAAGTCAACAATATCACACATTTTTACATTTTAAGTTTAACAAACAGTGGGTCGGATGCTCTCTCTAATGACTGTTAGTGATCATTCTCCAGGCACTTTTCTGTAAAATGAATGTCTGTAGGTAAGTTTTACATGTTGACCCCCAAATTTGCACACAGTACATCAGATATGAGTTATACAAGGTTAATAATAGTGCAGGACTGCTTTGGAAATTTTCCCTTTAGTGTAATTTATATGAAACAAACTCTGGTTTAGACCTTCATCACTCATGACTCCTAAAAAATTTGTTTTGTTTGCTTTCAATTTAATTTCAACCTGTATCCCTATATGCAGATTGAATGTATATAGGGATACAGGGACTGTATTTCTAATGTTATGTCATCTTTTTTTTCTTTTGATCATTTTATTTATTTATTTATTTATTTATTTATTTATTTATTTATTTATTTATTTATTTATTTATTTATTTATTTATTTATTTATTTTTTCTATATGTTTTACATTAAGACTTTTTCTCTCTGCTCCTCTATGATATCCTCTGATATCAGTGATTTCAGATGTTTTACTTCTCATTAGATCCTTTGAAACACTAGTGTCACAACATGACACAATATAAGAGACACTGTCAGTACATTTGTCAACTCTGTCAGCAGCCTGACAACAAACCTGAGAATGTAGTTTCTTTTATTTCACTTTGTTAGCTGACAAGAAGTTGGGACACTACCTTGACAACTATAATTTTGTAGAAAAATATTTTCAAAACTTTACATTACTTTACATTGCATTATTTGTATATTTAAAGCCTTTTAATTCAATTCAATGCAATTTTTAAGTGTTATTTGAGCAGATGAACTCTCTGAACCTTGGCAGAGGACACAAAAAGTTACACTGACAAAATTTTCATTTACATTTAAGTGAAAATCCAAAAATGTCAATAATGTTTTCAAATAAATAGCTAAATATCAGTATGCCAATAATGATATTTTGAAAATATTTTTATACAAATTGCTGTTTTGTCCTGACTCTCAAGAATCGCTGATATACATTTAATGTTGAAAACCATCATTGGAGTATTGGAGTCAGTGAGTATCAAGTCTGTTTCATAGCATCAAAATCGAGTTTGAAATGTTTGTATCTTAACAACACCAGAAAGAAGTATGAAGTAGCCTGTAAGTAAGTAAGTGTTTATAACACTTTTCACAGACAGATGTCACAAAGACGCTTTACAGAGGATTATTTACAGAACATTCTTCACTCCAGACCCGGTGGTGTAAACTACTGTTATAGCCACAGCTGCCCTGGGACAGACTGACAGAGGCGCGGCTGCCAAACCAACAGCGCCAACAGTCCCTCCAACCACCACCACCAACACTCACACACACAACTTTCACACCTACAGGGCATGTTTTGGGTTGATGGGGGAAGCCGGAGCGCCCGGAGGAAACCCATCCAGACAACCCGCAACCTTCTTGCTGTGAGTTGAGTGCATGAGTGCTAGCCACTCAGCCACCGTGCCGCCACCGTACTATTGCAATTGACAACTGTTTTCTTATTTTCTTATGGCAAAAGTACATGTAACACAAGAGCAGTAGCGGCTGGTGGTATAATTTTTTGAGGGGCACATAAGTCAAAATGATAAATATGTATTATAAATATATGAATAGGCGAATAGGCTATATACAATGATAAACACCAGGAACAGTCATTTTAGTCACTAATGGCTGAACTTTATCTAGAGCACAACATGCAGTCAAGCGCAAAGTTTACGCAGCAGCACAACCTGATGTACCTGCTCACACCCAGTCCACACCCTAACACACCCTAACACACCGTAACACACCGTATCACACCGTAACACACCGTAACACACCGTAACACACCGTAACACACCGTAACACACCGTAACACACCGTAACACACCCTAACACACCGTAACACACCCTAACACACCCTAACACACCGTAACACACCGTAACACACCGTAACACACCCTAACACACCGTAACACACCGTAACACACCCTAACACACCGTAACACACCGTAACACACCGTAACACACCCTAACACACCCTAACACACCGTAACACACCGTAACACACCGTAACACACTGTAACACACTATAGCACACGTAACACACTGTAACACACACGTAACGCACTGTAACACACACGTAACGCACCGTAACACCCCGTAACGCATCGTAACGCACCGTAACGCACCGTAACGCACCGTAACACACCGTAACACACCGTAACACACCCTAACACACCCTAACACACCCTAACACACCGTAACACACCGTAACACACCCTAACACACCGTAACACACCCTAACACACCGTAACACACCCTAACACACCGTAACACACCGTAACACACCCTAACACACCGTAACACACCGTAACACACCCTAACACACCGTAACACACCGTAACACACCGTAACACACCGTAACACACCCTAACACACCGTAACACACCCAGCCCTGACAAACAGCCCCCGTAACATCATTAAAATGCACCAAAAATGAGGCTCCAGTCACATCCCGGCATCAGCGGCGCTCCTACAGCACACGACAGAACACCAGAGCGGCTCCATCGCTCATTCATTTACACATTTACCTCCATCCATCTTCTCCCACTTTATTCGGCTGGGTCGCAGGGGCAGCTTACTGCCCAATCCTCATAGCACCCGGCTTCCCCCATGAACCCCTCTGTGAGTGGAGCCCACAGGAGGGTGGACAACATGGTCCTTGATGCTAGTTCAGGTGCTGCATGTTTTGAGTTAATGGGGGAAACCGGAGCCCGGAGGAAACCCATCCAGACACGGGGAGAACACGCAAACTCCACACAGAAAGGCCCAGGCGACCTGGGGATCGAACCTGGAGGATCGAAACACTGTTTACTGTGAGGCTCCATCCTCAGATTTGCCCCAAACTAACAAAAACAAGCCTCTTACCTTCTCCAGGGGACTGATGCTGAGTGTGTCCTCTACCCACTGTCCTGTTGGTTCTGTCTCCAGTATGTCCCGGTCCAGTCCGGTCCACGGAAAAATGTCCTGGAGCCGAGTGCACGAGCTGGTTCTAAAATTTGTCTTAATCCCACTTCCCACTTCAGTCTGAAAGTTACACCAGTCCATATTAGCACCAGAGCACCAGGTGGACTTAAGCTCTCTACACTACGCCCAGGTCAAACGTTTACGCTCAGAGTGTCCGGCTCGGCGGCAGCGAGTTCCCCGGTCCCGGCAGCGACGAGCTCGCCTGCGGCAGTGGCTGCGCACTTGCGCCCTCTATTTACACAGCTGCCACTGCACAAGAGTAGCAGTAACCTGCTGTCACTGAAGTCGTATTAGTTATATTAGTTTAGAATAACTTCAGTCTTTGGGTAAGGCCTAAATCAGTGACATGATCATTGCCAATCAACAAGCCAAGACAGGACGCAAAGATGATGAAGAAAAATATACAATTGATTTAAACAACACATTTTCAGGAGCCTGGATCAGTCATAGCGTTGATTGTCTCATTTAGGTGTTTGATTTTTAGCAAAAGGGGAGAGTGTGTAAAGTCTAATTTGAGTAACAGAACTTCAGACAGAGCAGTGCCTCTGGTTAGCCCTCAATGAATGTTGATGACATCACTAGAAAGGTATCAGCTTTTCTATGTCCTCTTTACAATTTGGATCATTTTTCATGGGCCCTGGTGAGCTACTTTTGCACCACAGCCCTGGGATAAACAGACACACTTCCAGCCTCTCAAATTACCACTCAGCTCTCATTCTGCAGACAAATCAGACTCTGAGCCCGAGATAATTCCACAGTATTACCTGGACTCAGAGCTCAGAGCAGGTTTGGAGGACTTCTTCCCTCTCTGTATATGGAAAGAGTGGTTTGGTGAGAGAGGAGGGGGAGGAGGGACACGGGGGTCTAGGGCACACTTGAGCAAACACTAACTGCTCTGTTCACAAACCAACAAACACATCACATTTTCCACACATATTACTGGGTCACTATTTGAGAGTATTTATGAAATGATAAGGATCTTTACTCCCTATATGCTTCTCCTTACAATAGGAACCTATATCTGTCCCACGCAGAAGTGTTGCAGTAGTGATTCTGTCCGAGTGCAGTATTGTAGTAGTGTTTGTGTAGGAGAACAGGGTGGGGCAGCTTAGCAGAAAAGACACCGTTTGTTTGCTCTTCACGGCTGATACTGCAGGAATGTCCATCAATAATGTGAATGTGAGTACATGCAAAGTACACAGAGGACATGTATGTGTGAGTACATGTATGTGTGTGTACATGTGTGTGATTACATGTATGTGTACATGTATTTGTGTGTGCATTCAGGTGTACACATGTATGTGTTTGTACATGTATGTGTATGTGTATTTGCATGTGTGTGTGTACATGTAAGTGTGAGTACATGTATGTGAGTGTGTACATGTGCAGTATATGAGAGTACATGTGCAGTATATGTGAGTACATGTGCAGTATATGTGAGTACATGTACAGTATATGAGAGTACATGTGCAGTATATGTGAGTACATGTGCAGTATATGTGAGTACATGTGCAGTATATGTGAGTACATGTACAGTATATGTGAGTACATGTGCAGTATATGTGAGTACATGTACAGTATATGAGAGTACATGTGCAGTATATGAGAGTACATGTACAGTATATGTGAGTACATGTACAGTATGTGTGAGTACATGTGCAGTATATGTGAGTACATGTACAGTATGTGTGAGTACATGTACAGTATATGAGAGTACATGTACAGTATGTGAGTAGATGTACAGTATGTGTGAGTACATATGTATGTGTGAGTACATGTATGTGCACTACTCCACAGGGGTCATGTGTCACTCTGTGATGGCTTGTTGACTGGAGGTACGACATGTACTTTCGGAACATCAAAACTTCATAAGTATTTTACATGATTAGTACATTTTTCTACCAATGACAAGATATTGGATCTGAGTCAAGTTTGGTTATGCAGTAGTATGCAGTAGTATGCAGTAGTATGCAGTAGTATGCAGTAGTATGCAGTAGTATGCAGTAGTATGCAGTAGTATGCAGTAGTATGCAGTAGCTTTTGAAGCATGTTATTGTACATGAAGTGATCTAGTGTTGGGTTTAAGATGCCATTGCATAAATCTCATCTATTGTACTGTTTTATTTAGATCAGATGCAAATATCAGTTTCCGTGTAGGGACACTGGGCTCTAGACCCAAAACCAGGCACAATGGGCAGTGTCCAGATAATCCAGACCAAACCAAGATGAGTTCAAGATCTGGAGATGCAGCAGCTCAGAACTCCAGTGGAGCTGCATGAACGTCCCTCACGAGGTATTCATTCATTCATTCATTCATTCATTCATTCATTCATTCATTCATTCAACTGTTTCAATTTACTGCCTTTAGGCTCTGTATGTTAATATATAATGTACATATATAATGTATAATGCAATACTGGCTAAATAAACTGTGTCCACAATTGCCAAGACAGAATCTGCAGAAATCTGCATAACCATAAATCCTAAAAGTCATGCTTGGTTTTAAATGAATGGTTTTAGCAAAACAAACAAGCATTCATGCCTGTGTGTGTGTGTGTGTGTGTGTGTGTGTGTGTGTGTGTGTGTGTGTGTGTGTGTGTGTGTGTGTGTGTGTGTGTGTGTGTGTGTGTGTGTGCGTGCGTGCGTGCGTGTGTGTGTGTGTGTGTGTGTGTAGGGGGTACCCATACTGTATAAACTTTCTCCACACACACTAAACGCTCTTTCTAAGCTTGTGTGTAATATGTCACATCTGTGAGAATGCAGTAAACCACAGAGCGCCAGAAAATCATAACCTGTGTTCATTATGAACAGGGTCCGACTTTGTCTGCAGTTTAAAATAGTCCCTCTAAAGGTGTGGTGCTCACATAGTGGGGTATGACAATTCACTGACACATTGTTTTATAAATACAATGAGTTCAGGAGTTTGGTCATTAGTTTGGCCTGAGGTTAGGGTGAGGTTAAAGGTCATGTTGGAGAATCTTTGTGATGGGTGGAGTTTGAAGATCGTCTTGAGGCCAACAATGTTTTGAAAAAATCCAATAGTCTAAGAAAGTCTTCTGTATTAGATGCAGCAGGCGTCTTCACTGAAACACACAGTGACCCGTATTTAAGCTGAAGTACCCGACTTGTTTTCTGATGATGTGATTCCCCCTAGAAAGTGTATAGTAAAACATGACTTGGATTGGCTGTGCAAGGGCGATCCACGCTGACTCACTTTTCTGTGTGAAAAGGATGTTAAAGTTGTGCTGGTGCTCAATTGGTTTGTAAGAGCAAGGGACCATTTAACACCCTTCACTTCTCACGTTTTGGAAATAGGCATGACAGTTTTACTTTGGCCATATCTGGTATTTTACCCAGAAGATTAGCATCTATATTTGTGCAGGGTTGCAGAAAATGGATTCCTCCTGGACACACCCACTCTGAGAAGTGGATTGAACGACATTTAGGTGAAGTAGTGATTCAAAGTGCCAGTGTGAAACTACTGACAGCCAGGTAAAAAAGAAAATAAATGAAGAAAATAAAGTTACTGGGCAGCTTCAGCGCACACAAATGATGGCTTTTTCTGTTACAACTGCGCGTCTGACAATAATATTCATGCAGTATGTTGGATGCTTCAGACCAGACTTCAGAAGCTCATCTCATATTTTTACTTCTAATTCACTGCTCACTCATTTACTGGCTTAAAAACTTGTAGAACAAAAATGTTTTCTGAAAATTCATAGGAAAAGAACATTTTGTACAAAACTTTAAGCTACAGTTAGGGCCCAGAGTTAGGCAGTGCCTTTCCACTGCTGAGGTGCTCTGTGCCAGTTTGGTCCCTTTAACAATGGGGTGATGGATCTGTGTGTGGATACGGTCAACACAAGGAAACACTGAGTAAGAGCCATGGTGCTGTGGAGACTCACTGAGCAGCCTGCAGTTTGGAACAAGTCCATTCAGTGGCAGACAGCACTTCTCCACTTTAATGCTTTAGGTACTGGCACATACATGTCTTATATAAGCACACTCCCACTTGCACGTTCTGTAGGAAGGAAGAGCTAGTCACTAAAGTATTAGCTGTAGCAGGAGATGTCCATTATACACAGGAGTAGCAGTAATAACAATGGCGATAGGAGTGATAAGAACAAGCTTTATGACACCAGCAGTTGCAGGAGCAGTGGTAGTGGGAGCTCAAGTTGTATTAAAAAAAATAAAAATAAAAATCAATATAATAGCAGGAACTGCTTTCATAGCAGTTACAGCAGAAATAATATTAGTATAAAAGTGACTGTAGTAGAAATTGTACTATCAAATCAGTGCTAATAGAAGTAGTGCTATTAGTATTAGTAGTGGTAGTAGTAGTGAAGCAGTACTAATAAAAGTACTGCGTGTAGTCCAGCAGCAGTACAGTACAATGCACATGTCTGTGTATGTCCTAGTGGAACTGGCACATTGTGCAGCTCTGTTATGTAATCACAGTCCTCCCTCTCTAACAAAGTCAAGTAAATCTGTAACTCAACGCATTTTCCTCCTTCACACCCTCGACCCCAACCCCTCTGTAAAAGTGGGCAGGGCCTAACCAAGCCCCCCTGCAGCCACAGCCAATCACAATCCAGCTCAGCCTCTCCCTTGTCATTATAAAAGCTGGTGTGCTCCAGGGAGGTTCCAGCAGCCTGCCTGTTGTGTCCAGGGTCCAGCCTCTCTGCTCTGTCTCTCTCCACTGGAAAACATGTCTGTCCACGCTGTGAAGAACACCACCTTCTCCATGCGCACTTCATCCAGGGGCCCCTCCCAGAGCTTTAGCAGCCGCTCATTCTCCGGTTATGGAGGCAATGCCAGCAGAGTGGTCCCCAGGCAAAGCTACGCAGTCCGGAGCTCGTACGGGGGTGGCATGGGCTCTGCAGCAGGTGTTGGTGGGTTTAAGGTAGTTGGGGGTTACGTGGCGGGGGGTAAGGGAGCTGCAGGTGGAGGTGGAGTGGAGTTTGGGTATGTGGGCTATGGTGGAGGTATGGGGGGAAGTATGGGAGGGGGTATGATGCACGAAATGCAAGCGGCGCCCATCACTGCGGTCACGGTCAACAAGAGTCTCCTGGCTCCCCTCAACCTGGAGATAGACCCCACCATCCAAGCAGTCCGCACCCAGGAGAAGGAGCAAATCAAGACACTCAACAATCAATTCGCAACTTTCATTGATAAAGTGAGTATAAAGAAAAACTGAAAACTAGAATGAGAACAAACTGGTAGCTCATGTAATAATGCATTTAGCACAACTTTGGGCAAGCAAAATGTAAAAGAACACTGTGTAACTTTTTGGGCTTTGGGGTGTGCCATCTGTTTGTCTCCATTGTTTTGCCAGAAATGTTCCACAGACTGGCAAAATGGGTGTTTAACATACCCATTTTGCATTTATTCAATTACACATGTTAAACAGCTGAACCACTTTGTATACAACATGCATTCTAAGTGTGGGCTTGCCTCTCCATAGATCTGACCTTTAACTTGTCCTGGTGTTGTCACCTGCTTGTCTCTATGGAGATAGATGAGTATAATGTGCAATGTGCAAGAAAACAGGCTAAACATTCATGTGATGATGCGAGACTCTCAACCATCACCAAACTCATAATTACACCAACACATTTGTAGATGATGAGAGGGTGTAGCAGTGCTTTGCTCAGAGGCACAGTACAGCAGTTCTAGTGGTGGTAATAATTGTTATGGTAACTGTCAACCTGCTGGTTAGTGTAAGTAGCTCAATAAGTACTATTAGCAGTATTATTATCGCAGCCACTAAAAAGCACAAGGCAACACCTGCGATCCAGATATGGTTGTAAACTGTGGCAGGAGTCTGGAGGGGGGCGTGGCCATGTTCAAATTTAAAAACACCGAGTCCATCTTATATAATGAAGTCATGGTTATAGAGAAAATAGTTTATTCATAAGGCTAGAAAAAGTTTCAAGGAAAAGTCACACCTAGATTTGAAAAGTGGATTCCGAACTATTCTGACCTGCAGTGAAATCATTTGTATGACAGGATATGAGCACATGTTCCAAAACAGCTCAAGGTCACACATCTCTGGCAGATCGACCCTTCACCAAATCCTTGTGTAGAAAACAAAGGCAGCCCCCTCCCTGGCCTGTAGCAGAGAGGTTCTGTTTTGGGTTAGCCTCCTCTCTCTCTCTCTCTCTTTCTGCCCCTCATGTTCTCACGCTCTATATTTCTCCATCTCCTCTGTCTCTTTCTCACTTTCTCTTCATCCCTCCATGCTCCGGTCTTTCTCCCACTCCCTCACTCCCTTCTTCCCTCCCTCTCTTCATCTCTCCATGGTTCTATCTTTCTCCCACTCCCTCCCTCCCTCCCTCCCTCCCTCTCTCATTCCCGGGTGACTTCAGTGTTGAGATAAGGTGGATCAGTGGAGGTCTGGGATGGGGCAGGGTGCAGCTCTTTGTAGCAATATTCTACACATTTGAACTTCTGTAGCCTGTTTTTATGGACTTTTCCCAAACAGAACCTTGTGTGGCTGGATCACACTGGATCACACTGGATCACACTGGATCACACTGGATCACACTGGAGCACACTGGATCACACTGGAGCACACTGGAGCACACTGGATCACACTGGATCACACTGGATCACACTGGATCACACTGGATCACACTGGAGCACAGATTTATTCAACACTAAAATAAATCAAAAATATGCTTTTATTTTATTGGAAAAACTCAGTACTTATAGTAGTCATAAAATGTATATAGTCAGCCACTGCCAGTTCAGAAACTACATCTAACAATAACTATTACAATTCTAACAATTACTCCACTTAAAGATACGCGACTTAACTTTTCGGTTGGGGTCTGCCACCTGCTTGATTCCATAAAGATGTTTTTTTCTGCCTGGAAAGTTCTACAGTGTGACATTATACACATGGATCATGCATTAATTCAGTTACAGATGTCTGTGATCTATGCTAAGGAAGGGCAGGATCGCCTCTGCACAGGTCTAACCTGTAACTTGGCCTGGTGGCATCCCTTGCTTGTCTCCATGGAGACAGATAAGGAGCTTTCTATGAGCTGCGCAATATGCACTTTGGATTACATGCATGTTTGAAAAGTGCTTTATAAATAAGGGTTGATTTGATAACATCTTTATGGATGAATATTTAGACCTTGAGACATACTTTTATGTTTGAGAGCAGCTTTTGAAGCCCAGCCCACCACTTACGAGTCCAGCATGGCTCAGGCTGTAGACTTTATGAGGCTCTATAGTCATTAAGAGATTGTACAAGAGACATCTTGGCGGGCCTTTCTGTGTGGAGTTTGCATGTTCTCCCCGTGTCTGGATAGGTTTCCCCCATCAACCCAAAACATGCACTGTAGGTGTAAAGTTGTGTGAGTGAGTGTTGGTGGTGGTCGGAGGGACCGTTGGCAGCCGCGCCTCCGTCAGTCTGCCCCAGGGCAACTGTGGCTATAGCAGTAGTTTACCACCACCGGGTCTGGAGTGAATGAAGATGCTCTGTAAAATGCTGTGTAAAGCACTTTGGGGACATGTGTCTGTGTAAAGCGCTATATAAATAAACCTTACATCCATCAGAGCAACGAAAATGTAATTAATCATCAGACAAGGCTGTTTTATCTTATCAGAGCAGGAAACAAATGGACTAAACCATGAGTATGAATGGAGGCTTGTCTGAAAACCAAATAGCCTACATATTTTGTAGATTATAACAATAACTTATCAAATACTCATTTTTAGATGCAATCATAGTCACTGGAGTAGTAGCAGCAGAGAGATAGAGATAGTAAAGGCAGTACACAACTGTAGTGTAGCAGGAACTACTAGACACTTCTACTGTGTTCAGGAGTATCAGCAGCACTACTACTACTACCACTGCTACCACTACGAGTACTTTTTCATCCACTCACTAAGACACCATTGAAACTAATAAAAGTGCCCAGCCCCTCACATACCTGCGCCGGTGTGGGGCTGTGGTCCTGTTTGCAGAAGGATGGTCTACTAAAGGTCAGGAGGACTTAGAACAATACTACATGAAGCAATGTGTTTCCTGACAATCAATCTTAGGAGATACCATTGTCTTTCAAAAAGAGTTCGATGTGTTTGCTCTTAGGATTCATTTGCAAATATGTCACCTCACCTCCAACAATAGAACTGAAAACCTGTAACCATCCATTAACCATCCTCTGCATTCTTATCTGACAACCAGTCACACACATGTCCTCTTTCATTCCTCTGTTCTTCTACCTCTTTTCATATACACACTGTCCTCTGTACCATATACTCCTCTATCCAAACCATTTCAGTCTAAACACCTCTGACCTTATGTACAAACCATGACATGTGTTTTACTTGCAGGTGAGGTTTTTGGAGCAGCAGAACAAGATGCTGGAGACCAAATGGAAACTTCTCCAGGAGCAGACCACCACTCGCTCAAACATAGACTCCATGTTTGAGGCCTACATCGCCAATCTGAGGAAACAGCTGGACAGCCTGGGCCACAGTAAGGTCAAACTGGAGTCAGATCTACACCACATGACAGGGCTTGTCGAAGACTACAAGAACAAGTACGAGGAATACAACAAGTCAATGTGTTATAAGAGGTAGTAGAGACATAACTGATTTTGAGATATTTGTTTTTGTTTTAGATATGAGGATGAAATCAACAAACGTAATGAGTGTGAGAACGCTTTTGTGCTGGCGAAGAAGGTAATTCATGTTTAAATGTACTAGAATCCTTAGGTCACCTGCAGGGCTGCACTGTCAATCAAAGGTTAAAGGGGAACTCCGGCACATTTGAAGCTAAAGTCCTGCTGCTTATGAAGTTGTTTTATAACATTTCCAAACCACTAATGAGTGTGCAGAGCGTTTTGTTTGTTCGACTCGTGGCTGTTTTAAGATGGGTAAGAAGGTGGTGTTAAGCTTCTTCAGTGTGAAGCAAATTGGCTTTTATATGGAAGCTAAGAACTTGCCCAATTCACTAGCTTGTTGCCTTGACAGACTCACTACCACAGTGAGATCTCCGCCTACACAACACTGATCTGTGCTGTTCTTTGGCTTCTGACAGTATTCAACCACCTCTAGCAGCAGACTTTAACTTCACACGTGCCAGACTTCCCCTTTAATCAATTGTTTCAGATCATCAGTGATCAGCCTGTGTGTTTTCAGTGGAGAGGTCTACAGCCAGGCCTCTGTCAGGAAAACATTGTCGTTTGGGGCAGAGTTCAGACATTTGAGGAAGAAGTTAAACAGTTCTTTTGCATTATGTTCATGAAAGTCTTATATCACTATATCACCAAGCCTGACCCATCAATAATGTATTTAACTGATATAAAAAGTCATTGGCAATCATCTAAACGTGTCATAAGCAGCACTTAGCCTCACAGCTAGAAGATTCTGGGTTCAACTCCAGATCAGCATGGAACCTTTTTGTGTGGAGTTTGTGTGTTCCACCTGTTTCCCCTTCCACTAAAAACATGCTCAGTGGGCTCCCTTATGGAGCCAGCTCTCCCCTGAAAATAACACTTCAAATTTCAGTGGGACACTCCAGATTAAATAAAGAATAAATATATTTTTGATTTATTCTTTATTTAATTATCATATAATACCACTTTATACCACAGACCTGATTAACAACATACTCTTTAGTCAATGGTAAATACACTGTTCTTCCTTGCAGGACACAGATGCAGCCTACATGGTCAAAGTGGAACTGGAGGCCAAACTGGACGCTCTGAGCGACGAAATCGACTTCCTCCGACAGATCTACGAAGCTGTAAGAGCACTTTGAGATGATGATCCATGTTATTGTGCTGATTACAAGTGTGTGTTTGTAGATATTACTGTGCTGATTACAAGTGTGTGTTTGTAGATATTACTGTGCTGAATACAAGTGTGTGTTTGTAGATATTACTGTGCTGAATACAAGTGTGTGTTTGTAGATATTACTGTGCTGAATACAAGTGTGTGTTTGTAGATATTACTGTGCTGAATACAAGTGTGTGTTTGTAGATATTACTGTGCTGATTACAAGTGTGTGTTTGTAGATATTACTGTGCTGAATACAAGTGTGTGTTTGTAGGAGATCACTGAGCTCCAGGGACAGATCAAGGACACATCGGTCATTGTGGAGATGGACAACAGCCGGAACCTGGACATGGACGCCATTGTGGCCGAAGTCAGAGCTCAGTATGAAGACATCGCCAACAGGAGCAGAGCTGAAGCCGAGACATGGTACCAGACCAAGGTAAAGTACACTGAAGGAACCCGGTTATTAGCCACACCTATGCACATCAGCCAGTCACAGAAGAGAAGCTCAGTACATTCAGTCCTAAGACACAAAGACAGAGTGAAAGAAGTCCTCGTTTAGTTTAAGTGTGGAGCTGCTATGATCTACAAATCTAAAAGTCTAAAAATAGCATGGCTGTGATTACAGGGACTAAAGAGCACTTAAAACGTTTCCTCCTCTGTCAGGAAGTGAGTCCTGCGGAATCTGTGGGTCACATTATCACAAGTGCCCTCTATGATAATGATCCCATTTATACAGTATTGTAATGTAATGTATGCACAAGTTAGTATGTACTGTTAAAGAATGTACTCTGTACTGCACACAATTTTATTCTGCCCCCTTGTGGTGGGGTAGTTACTTAGAACTTAAATCCTGTTTAATGCTTTAATGCTGTAAAACGAGGTAACTCTGGTCAATGTGACTTTATGGAGTGTAGCGCAGAGTAGTTGCAGACTTCTGTTAGCCGTCATCAGTGTTGTTTTTATGGAAACTTTTGAGTCAGAAATAAAGTATGTGTGATTCATAGTTTAGTCCACGATTTGCCCCTATTTAGTATTCTCTATTTTTGGTTGCTGCTCATTAAAGTTGCTATTATGTTCACGCTCTGTTTAAAATCCTGTGTGTGTACTGTGGGTTTACAGTTTGCCGAGATGCAGCAGTCTGTGGGCAGATACGGAGATGACGTGAAATCGACCAAAGCCGAGATCGCAGATATGAACAGGAGAATCATGAGGCTCCAGTCTGAGATCGAGATGGCAAAACAGCAGGTGAATGGCTCAACACTGCAGTCTTCAGATTCTAGAACGTGAGGATATCATGCTCCCAGATAAAGTCACTTTTCCCTGTTGATTACATTGTACTTTACCATGAAATCTCCAAAGGGTAAATTCACAAGTGTTGAACGTCTATTAGGGACAAGACCGAAATCTGCACCACAAGTACAACTGTTGCCAATATTTCTTCTGCTGCTTCAGATTTAACCCATATTCTGGACTGATGCTCAGTACAAAATAGCAATGGTTATTTTTACTACTGCTACAACTGCGTATTTGCTTCTATTGCAAAAATACAACAACAACTACTGCTACTGCTACTGCTACTACTGCTACTGCTACTGCATGGTCTCTCTCCCTCTTCAGAGAGCCAACCTGGAGGCGCAGATTGCAGAGGCAGAGGAGCGCGGGGAGCTGGCAGTGAAGGACGCTAAACTGAGGATCCGAGAGCTGGAGGAGGCTCTGCAGAGGGCCAAGCAGGACATGGCCAACCAGGTCAGACAGTACCAGGAGCTCATGAATGTCAAACTGGCCCTGGACATTGAGATCGCCACCTACAGAAAGCTGCTGGAAGGAGAGGAGAGCAGGTGAGCCAGTTGGAAAAATGTGGTGATTTGTGAAGAGCACTGAACAAAACTACAAATGATCCATGTTTCTTCTTAACAGATTAGCCACAGGAATCAAGACCAACATCACCAAGCAGACATGTAAGTCTTTCAGCATGGCAAGTGTGATTATGACCAACTGACCAAGGCCTTATTCAATACTGTCAATGAACTAGATTTACAAAGTAGGAATGTCTGTTTGGCTTTGGTGTAAAGACATAACAAAGAGAATCTGATTGTGCATCCCATCCCCCACCCATCTTCTCCCACTTAATCCGGCTGGGTCGCGGGGGCAGCTTGCTGCCCAGTACTCATAGCACCTGACCTGATTGTGCATAGTTAAATAAAATGTGATATCAAATGAAGATCTAAGTGAAGATCGAGTCCAGGATTTGTGGTTTTTACTACTTTTATTTTTTTTCTTCTCTGTTTTTAGTAGTTTTTTCATTATGTTTCCATGAGATCTTAAACTAATTCTGATAAAGTGACACTAAAGCTTTTCCTGTTAATGTGGCTTTTGGCAGTATCAGTATCTGCTTTTGATATTAGTTTTAGATCTGTTAGTCGATTAAATTTGTGATACTTTTGAAACCACTGTAACACATTTCTAAATTACAAATGTACCTTTGTGCAGCTGTGAACTATAACGCGTACGGCCTGGAGAGCTCGCGCACCCCCTCGTACGTGGCCTGCTCCTTTGGGGGGATGAAGGCGAGCGTCAGCCCTGTGATCTGTGTGGAGCCCCCCACTGTGAAAAGCACCACAGTGACTAAAACGGAGAGCATGATGGTGAAGACCGAGGCCGTCACACCGGCGCAAAAAGAAGCGGAGCCACAGGAACAACAGGAGCAACAGGAAGTGAAGGAAGTCAAACAGGAAGAAGCCATTGAGGAGAAGAAGGAGCAGCAGCAGGAGCAGCAGCAGGAGCAGCAGCAGGAGCAGCAGCAGGAGCAGCAGCAGGAGCAGGTGGAGGCTGAACCAGCAACTGAATAAACCTGCACACACATCTGAGATTAAAGCACTATATTATCTTACACTGAGAATTCATCCACCAAAGTGTTCTTCAACTGCTTGTTTGGGCCCTAAACCGGGTCACCTGAAGTTTGAGGTTATTGCAGAACTCAGTAACTTATCTTGTTTTTCCCCTATTCAGTTAAAGATACACTAAGTAACTTTTCTGGTTCTCCATGGACATCATTGCTTTGCCTGGATGTTCCACAGTTTAGCATTAAATGTAGCTACCTCTATGGAGAAAAGCAGGTGACGGCATCAGGCTAAGTTACACTGGGAATGCACGATCTCCAAGGTTTTAGAAATCAATACCCAGTAGCAAAACTACCTGCAAGTTAATCGATCTGAAATATTTCAAGTTAATTTCATATTGCGGAACATTCCAGGCAATTCAAAACTGTTTCCATGGTGGCAGAATCTCCACAGGTAAAGTTCCATAGTGCACCTTTCACTGCGGTGGCCTCCCCTTTGCAGTATTCATGCCGTGTTTTAGTCACTCGGTTCTTCTGTCATGACTGAAACTCGAAAATAAGGTCTGAAAAACTGATGTGCCAAAGATATGAAGATTTAAGACTTTTTACTCACAAAACCACAACTTCAACCAACGGCCACACGTTCTCCAACACTTTGTGAAAGGGACTAAAGTTACTGAGTTTTGTTTGAAGTTTATAATCACACTGGTCACAGATAGGACCAGAAGACCTGTAATAATGTCTCCAAGCACAATATACAATGCATTAGGTCTTATTTTTGCTATGTGCCTTAACATGTACTTGAGTAAACGTATTGAGTGCCACTTTCTCAATATGACTTTCCACGAGAGGTTCTAACACAACCCTGCGCTGCACATGGTTGTCCAGAAGGTGGCGCTGGTGCATGTCTTGTCCCTGCTTTACTACACACTGAAACTGCTCCTGCTGAAGTGTATCTGCTAAATAAACATCTGACACAAAGTTTTGAAGTTTTACAGTGTCTCATTTTGTACTGTTACTACTTTAATGTAATAAAAGTCGGGCTCATCAGTGAGTAGTATTTTTAAGAAGGGATTCTGTAGTTGTAGTAGCGGTGATAGTTGTGTCACTAAGGAAATAGCTAGTAGTAGAAATACTCGTTAAGAAGGTAGTAGCAATAGCAGTGAAAGTAACAGCAGCAAGTACTTGTAGTAAAAGCAGTGATGTAGAGTGGAAAAGTAACAGAACTGATACAGAAGTACGAGCAGCAGTAGAATAAAATAAGACTAATAATAAGCAGTAGTAACAGTCTAAATGACCTAATGTACTACTTACTCGTTAAGTAGGTAGAACAATAGCAGTGAAAATAAAAGCAGCAGAAGAACTGGAAGTAAAAGCACCGAAATAGTAGTAGTAGTAGTAGAAGTAGTAGTAGTAGTAGTAGCAGTAGTAGTAGTAGTTGCTGTTGTTGTTGCTAGTTGTTGTTGGTAGTATTGGTAGTAGTAGTAGTAGTAGTAGTTGGTTAGCAGTAGTTGGTTGTAGTAGTAGTAGTGTTGTTAGTATTGTTGTTATTATAGTAGTTGTTAGTTGTTGTTATTGTTAGTATTGCAATTGTTGTTGTTGTTATAATTATTAGTTGTTGTTGTTAGTAGTAGTAGTAATATATTGTTGTTGTTGTTAGTAATATAGTTGTCAGTATGTTAGTAGTTTAGTATAGTTGTTGTTATTATTATTGTTGTTAGTAGTAGTAGTAGTTGTTAGTATTATTAGTAGTTGTATTAGCAGTATTGTTATTATTGTTAGTATTACATTGTCAGTATAATAGTTGAGTAGTTGTTGTAGTAGTAGTAGTAGTATTGGTATATTGTTGTTGTTATTAGTAGTTGTAGTAGTAGTATTAGTATTAGCGGTAGTAGTATTGGTTGTTATTATTAGTAGTAGTAGTAGTATTGTAGTAGTATTGTTGTTATTGTAGTAGTATAGTAGTAGTAGCAGTAGTATTGTAGTGGTAGTTGATATTATAGTAGTAGTATAATTAGTAGTAGTAGTAGTAGTTGCAGTAGTAGTAGTAGTAGTAGTTGTTGTAGTAGTAGTAGTAGTAGTAGTAGCAGTAGTAGTAGTAGTAGTAGCAGTAGTAGTAGCAGCAGTAGTAGTAGCAGTAGTAGTAGTAGTAGTAGTAGTAGTAGTAGTAGCAGTAGTAGTAGTAGTAGTAGTAGTAGTAGTAGCAGCAGCAGTAGTAGTAGTAGTAGTAGTAGTAGTAGTAGTAGTAGCAGCAGTAGTAGTAGTAGTAGTAGTAGTAGTAGTAGTAGTAGTAGCAGTAGCAGTAGCAGTAGCAGTAGCAGTAGTAGTAGTAGTAGTAGTAGTAGTAGTAGTAGTAGTAGTAGTAACATTCTAATTGAACTGATATTAGGGGCAATGCACAAATGACATGAACCTTATGCCGTGTAGCAGGTTTTAGAAAAAAAAAACCACTCAATCAATCAAAGATATGAACACACCCAAACACACACAGCCATACACATGAACACACACACACACACACACACACATGAACACACACACACACCTACACACACACACACACACATGAACACACACACACAAACACACACAGCCATACACATGAACACACACACACACACACAGCCATACACATGAACACACACACACACACACCCAAACACACACAGCCATACACATGAACACACACACACACACACCCAAACACACACAGCCATACACATGAACACACACACACACACACACACACACACACACAGCCATACACATGAACACACACACACACACACCCAAACACACACAGCCATACACATGAACACACACACACACACACCCAAACACACACAGCCATACACATGAACACACACACACACACACACACACACAGCCATACACATGAACACACACACACACAGCCATACACATGAACACACACACACACACACACACACACAGCCATACACATGAACACACACACACACACACACACAGCCATACACATGAACACACACACACACACACACAGCCATACACATGAACACACACACACATGAACACACACAGCCATACACATGAACACACACACACACACACACACACACCCAAACACACACACACACACACACCCAAACACACACAGCCATACACATGAACACACACACACACACACACAGCCATACACATGAACACACACACACACACACACACACACACACACACACATGAACACACACACACACACACACACAGCCATACACATGAACACACACACACATGAACACACACACACACACACAGCCATACACATGAACACACACACACACACACACACACACACACACAGCCATACACATGAACACACACACACACACAGCCATACACATGAACACACACACACACACACACACACAGCCATACACATGAACACACACACACACACACACACACAGTTTGTTTAGCTTGAATAATAAAAGTGGTGCAGTCTGTGTGGAGCATTGGGTCATTTTCAGTATTTCCCTCTGAGGAATCTGCAGCGCAAACAGGTCTGAACTTGAGTCTGAATCATGAGCCAAACCCAGGATTTCAAAGTAAATAACTTCACTTTTAAAATGCAAACAAAACATAACGTGATTCCCACAAGAACCACTTCTGCTGCTACTATTACTGTGTTTTACAGTTAAATTCAGAGTTCAGATCTTCTCCCTCTGAATGGGGTCGAATCCCTAATACAAGCAATAAATACTGAAATTGTTTCCAAATGCAAAACCAGAAGGATGAAACCTGCATTATAAAAGTTTGTCAAGTGGTGAAAATGAGAAGTAAAAAAGTAAAAATTAAGGTCATACGGTAATGAGAAGCCTGGGTGTAATCAATGGACAATTCATGTTTGACATACTTGTCATTTCTGTTGAAGTATGAATGTGAAAGGCGTGTCCATTTGTAAAACTCAATCATGAAATAAGATCTATGAAGGTGCAGCAGTGACTGGGGCAATAACAGCACCAGGGCTGAGTCCATGCCAACGCAGGGAGGCAAAAACACTGATTCAGTCTAAGGAGGGCGTATGACCCCACCAGTGCCTAATCGAACATCTCATATCGGTTGTGTGTTTTCTGGTTGCTAGGTTTAGATCACCCAGAACATGAGTGTGTAATTGTGTCATTGTATCACTAAAAACAGGTCCAGCCCTATGTAATGTTTCCAGTGCAATTACCGTAAGCTTGAGTGAAGCACGCTCAGACCTGCTCCAGTCCAGTCCACTCCTCACAACCAGTAAGGAGGAACAAAACATCCCTGGTGCACAGATTTCGAAGTATTAAATGCTTATATTGTCGCAAGATTTGGTTTTCTGATGTTTTGCCAAACTCAACACAAATCATGAGAAATGTTCTCCATTTACTCCGCACAGAAGAACCATGACATAGGTATAACTATTGCACTAGTTATTGAAGTAATGCTAGTAATTATTACTACTAGAAAATTGTGTAAGGAGTTGTACCGATACAATCCTATTATTATCTCCACCTCTTGAAACATCTCATGGATGCATTGCAGATAGAAATGGGCGTGTGCCTCTGCATTGCCAACTCGTTTTAACTCACTGATTTCCAACTAATATCCAAATAATGGGCTGGAACCAAAAGCGTGGGCTGCTGCATTGCCAGCTCATTTTAAATAACTGATCTCCAACTAATATTCAAATAATGGGCTGGAACCAAAAGCGTGGGCTGCATTTTAAATAAGCTTTGAAAAATGCTTGATTACATGTAATGGCATGTTTAATTCTATGTAATCCGAGTATTTTGGGAGAAGAACCTGCCCTTTAGTGAGAGTGTACTGGAAACATTAAAGTGACTGAGTCGTCAGTCGGAGCCCTGTGACTCACTCAGTTGCAAAGGAAAGAGAACACAACCCCCCCCTGAGAAATAATACTTTCTGACATGCAATATAGTGTCCAAGCAGTTAATGATAACTAAGTTAATGGTAATGTAATAACTACTACTACTACTACTACTACTACTACTACTACTCCCCCCATCACTACTACCACTATTACTACTGCTGCTCAGGGTCAGCACTAATGATACTAATGCTACTACAAAAATAACTGTTGCAAGAAATTGACTCCATGACCTCATCCCACTTTGTTTCTAACCACGAGTTATCCTGAGTCCATGTCCTTGTGCTCTCAGTTAAAAAGCAGCACTATGCTCTAGTGACCCAAGCACCGACGCAAGAGCCAGTTACATAACACGATCGCTCGTACTTGTCCTTGTGACTACCTGACATGCATTCTGTTCTCTGTGACTGAGGGAGGGACCAGGGATGTCAGTCAGCACTTCAGACCAGCCAAACTTCTTTCATTATCGCCTCGCCCAATACCTTACAACCACAACCGTGAAAACCTTTGTATTCTGTCACTAGTGAAGCCACTCACACAGGCCAAGCACAAAGTCGCCATTCAGACATGTACTCAGAAACAACCGTGCAAGAAAAAGTGGTTGTTTTTGATGTCCTATAGTAAGAGTGGTGAGGAAATGGGTGTCTGTCAGTGTATCAAGGTGTCAACTCTGCAAATATGTAGGAAAGTGAAAGTACATGCGCCGCACTTCAGCACATTTACATTATGCAAAAAAATGAAAGAGATAAGAACTGTATTTAGAGATAAAGAGGAACAGCAGAGCCAGAGGAGCAGAAGGGTGAAGAGCCAGAGAAGCAGAGCCAGGGGGACAGGCAGGTGCAGACAGGAGCAGAACCTGAGGAGCAGAGCCAGGGGGGCAGGCAGGTGCAGACAGGAGCAGAACCTGAGGAGCAGAGCCAGGGGGGCAGGCAGGTGCAGACAGGAGCAGAACCTGAGGAGCAGAGCCAGGGGGACAGGCAGGTGCAGACAGGAGCAGAACCTGAGGAGCAGAGCCAGGGGGACAGGCAGGTGCAGACAGGAGCAGAACCTGAGGAGCAGAGCCAGGGGGGCAGGCAGGTGCAGACAGGAGCAGAACTAGAGGAGCAGAGCCAGGGGGACAGGCAGGTGCAGACAGGAGCAGAACCTGAGGAGCAGAGCCAGGGGGACAGGCAGGTGCAGACAGGAGCAGAACTAGAGGAGCAGAGCCAGGGTGCAGGCAGGTGCAGAGGAGCAGAGCCAGGGTACAGGCAGGTGCAGAGGCCGTGGAGCAGACAGCAGCAGATAGAGTGTCCACATTACAAGGCCTGGACATGTTCATGACAGTGTGTGATTCACTGGTTGGATGATGCTGAGGTTAAAGCCCCTAGAAACAAAAGGTCTAGAAGTAGAACGCAGAGGATCAGGTCAGAAGAATGTGTGAGAATTGGCTCCTAACTAAAAAAAAACCTCCTGCCTACTACAAGCACCGATTTGATTGTGTCAGATGATTTTAACAGTTACTCAATGTAATGAAACATAAAAAAATATTTGAACACTCATTGCCAAACCTCAATGAATTCTCTCCAGGGCGTCCCGTGTGCTCGTGTAAACTGTCAGATTTAATGTTTTACACTGAGACAACACCAGAGGCACTCCTAAAACATCTCAGATTGACGTATGTGTTCAATCCAGGTGAGTCTGAACAGATCAGGTGGTTAGTTATTTGACAGGGATGACATAAGGCAAAGATTTATTCGAGGATTCGTCTGCACTGAAGGGTGGAGATAAACCAGTGGGATCTAGAAAAAGTGAACTGCCTTTGTGTGAGAAAGGTGTGTCACTTAACCCAAACAAGACTGAAACTAGGATTAGCAGTGAGCTGCTGATGGGAGCAATGACACGAGCACATACTTTTTGACCTTAGCTGCATGCTGATAGTAGCAGCAGTACTCACAGTTAAAACCTCTGTGAGGAGTAGTAAGCTATAGCAGTGTTTTCTGGTTGACTATAACATGCACAGACCAAATATCTACACATACATTATTTAGTGCTCATGACTGAGTGCTTGGCACCCATGCTTGCTGGGTGAGTCTTTCTGTGTACAATCTGTCCTGATCAAACCAAGTTGAAGATCTGAAAACCAGGCCCTGCACATTGGTCACCTATAGTCTCCAGCAGTTGGGTCTTGACTTGAACCAGGAAGTGCGAGCACATGCATCCTGTGGATCAGGTCTGGGAGACTTTAAAGCAGCGCTGCTTGTGTACATGTCTCTCCATGGCCTAGCACCACAGTGCAGCTCATGCATCTTAGTGCCATATGAACCATCTGCACTCTGAGGACCTCAGGGACCGGCTCCCAGCTATAGTCCTGATGAAGTCCTGGTTTAGGTCTGGTGTAGTAGTTTTGTACAGCTGTAATCTGGAACAGTGGTCCTGAAGATGGGAGACAGCCCTCTGCTTGCATCCCAGCTCAAAACACTTTAGCTGCATATGACTGAAGGTTATTTGTTGATTTTTCTGCACTCTTCTCTTGTAATGTTCATTTTATGATTATTTCTTTTATTATTTTTAATATATTCCATTAATTTAAGATGAATATAAAATAATGATGTTACATACATCAATATGAATGAAAAGGAACAGAAATACCTGTCCCCTTTTCACACAAAAAACATTAACAGTTCCAACTTATAAGCGACTTATTCAAGTGACATTACACAATATGAAGTACTTATGACCACAAAGGGACAGTTATTCTTCTATCTCATATTCCTTTTAACACATCATATTTGGGCTTTCTTTTAAACACTTGAATACATTTGAAGCTTTGATATTTTCCTCTATAGACTGTTCTCTAGGCTCACACCTTTGAAAAACGTCACATTGCTGTTGTTTTAAACCTGGCTTTTTAGGAGATTTCAGTTTCCTTTCAGATATAATGCCTTTTGAGCTTTGTATTTTGTTTTTTGTTTTTTGTTTTTCCTGGTAGGCAATATTTGCTGATTTGCTTTGTACATAGTTTTTAAAATATCAAGGTCTAACAATTAATTGAATTTCAGTTTCTAAAAATGTTGGGTTTGTTGAGTGTCTGTATCCACTTCTGCAGACAGTTCTTACAGCTCTTTTTGTGTAAAGGAAAGCTTTACAAACACTTCTCCATACTCCAATACAGTAGATCAGATATGGAACAATTAATGAATTATACAACGTTTTTTTTCCATTTCCCTTTTCTTTTGCTTATCCAGGGCCGGGTCGTGACCAGACACTAACTGTGCTGCTTCCCACTTGCTGTGGCCCCCAAACTGGACCCCCTCCGGCCCCTGGCTGCACCTAGAAATTCTGTCCATAAATACAATGAACAGAACCGGTGACAAAGGGCAGCCCTGGCGGAGTCCAACATGCACCGGGAACAGGTCTGACTTACTGCCGGCAATGGGAACACAGCTCCTGCTCCGGTCATACAGGGACCGGACAGCCCTTAGCAAAGGGCCCCGGACCCCATACTCCTGGAGCACCCCCCACAGGGCACCACGAGGGACACAGTCGAATGCCTTCTCCAGGTCCACAAAGCACATGTGCACAGCTATTATTGTGATCAATTCATTTTGACATTATCCATATGAATCTCTATATAAACACTAAAACAAATACTTGAACTCATTTCTTCATCTCCAATAAATAGGTGTTGATACATTTTACCTGCTACTAAATTTGACTACTTACACGGGACCGCATAAAGGCCGAGCTGTGAGAGTTGCTTCAGCTTCCTCTTTTTCTCCATTACAAACAAAACTTACCAACATCTTTTACAAACATGCGTGAGTGCATCTCTGTCCACGTGGGTCAGGCCGGAGTGCAGATCGGTAATGCCTGCTGGGAGCTGTACTGTCTGGAGCATGGGATCCAGCCGGATGGACAGATGCCCAGTGACAAAACCATAGGAGGAGGAGACGATTCCTTCAACACCTTCTTCAGCGAGACTGGGGCTGGCAAACACGTGCCCAGAGCAGTGTTTGTGGACCTGGAGCCCACTGTCATTGACGAGGTGCGCACCGGCACATACAGGCAGCTGTTCCATCCAGAGCAGCTGATCACCGGGAAGGAGGATGCTGCCAACAACTACGCTCGTGGTCACTACACCATCGGTAAAGAGATCATCGACCTGGTGCTGGACAGGATCCGCAAACTGGCTGACCAGTGCACCGGGCTGCAGGGGTTCCTGGTGTTCCACAGCTTTGGAGGGGGCACCGGCTCCGGCTTCACCTCTCTGCTCATGGAGCGTCTTTCCGTCGACTATGGCAAGAAGTCCAAGCTGGAGTTCTCCATCCACCCCGCCCCCCAGGTCTCCACTGCTGTGGTGGAGCCCTACAACTCCATCCTGACCACTCACACCACCCTGGAGCACTCCGACTGCGCCTTCATGGTGGACAATGAGGCCATCTACGACATCTGCCGCAGGAACCTGGACATCGAACGCCCCACCTACACCAACCTCAACAGGCTCATCAGTCAGATCGTCTCCTCCATCACGGCCTCTCTGCGCTTTGACGGAGCCCTCAACGTGGATCTGACCGAGTTCCAGACCAACTTGGTGCCCTACCCTCGTATCCACTTCCCTCTGGCCACCTACGCCCCCGTCATCTCTGCTGAGAAGGCCTACCACGAGCAGCTAACCGTAGCAGAAATTACCAATGCCTGCTTTGAGCCTTCTAACCAGATGGTGAAATGTGACCCTCGTCATGGTAAATACATGGCCTGCTGTCTTCTGTATCGTGGAGATGTTGTGCCCAAAGACGTGAACGCCGCCATCGCCACCATCAAGACCAAGCGCACCATCCAGTTTGTGGACTGGTGTCCCACTGGGTTCAAGGTGGGCATCAACTACCAGCCACCCACTGTGGTCCCTGGAGGAGACCTGGCCAAGGTGCAGAGGGCCGTGTGCATGCTGAGTAACACCACTGCTATAGCAGAGGCCTGATGTATGACCTGATGTACGCCAAGAGGGCCTTTGTGCACTGGTACGTGGGAGAGGGCATGGAGGAGGGAGAGTTCTCCGAGGCCAGAGAGGACATGGCTGCTCTGGAGAAGGATTAAGAAGAGGTGGGCATCGACTCTGCGGATGGAGAAGGTGACGAGGAGGGAGAGGAGTATTAGGCTCAGATCAAATAATCTTATGCATAAACCATCTTTAAGCCACACATTTTCACACTGTGAAATGTATTTCCAATAAATATGAAGTCTGAATTAAAAATTTTTTCAGCCTGATCTAGCCTAGCCTAGCATCATGGCTAAAACTCTTGCCCCCCTTTCCTGTTCTAGTTGCCACATGTGGAGTGAGAGCCCTGTCTTATTTGATAGTGACAGGGATAGTTGCGCTAAGTGCAGCGTAGTGGCAGTCCTCGGGGCCAGGGTTACAGAGTTAGAAACGCGGATCCGCTCATTGGAGGCGCTGAAGCCGAGTTATAGTCAGGCAGTAGCAGGGACCGCGGACCGCATTAGCATGAGCGCAGCTAGCGAGAGCAGCCCCCCGGCGCATCCCGTGCAGCTGGGACCAGACCAGGACAGGTTTGTGACAGTTAGACGCAGGCGCAGGGCTGAGACTAGGACTGCAGATCAGGGACACAGGGCTGAGACTAGGACTGCAGATCAGGGACACAGGGCTGAGTGTAGCGAGCTTCCTGTCTGGAACAGGTTCGCCCCCCTGAGCTGGACACGGGACACTCTAGTCATAGGGAGCTCCATAGTCAGGGACGTGGAACTGCCTGCAGCTTCCACACGGTGTTACCCTGGAGCCAGACTGGGCGACATCGAGGGGAATCTTAGGCTTTTAAAGAGAAGTAAGAACAGGTACCGCCGGATCGTTATACACGCGGGGGGTAACGATACTCGGCGCGGTCAGTCAGAGGTGCTGAAGTTGCAGATAGCGGCAGTTTGTGATTTGGCTAAGTCGATGTCGGAGTCCGTGTACTTCTCTGGCCCCTTCCAAATTATGCCAATTGTGAAATGTTCAGCCGCTTTTCAGCTGTCAACCAGTGGTTGTCCAATTGGTGCCCGCAGAATGGTGTCGTCTTCATAGACACTGGAGGGCATTTGAGGGGAAGCCCAGGCTTATACGTAGTGATGGCATTCATCCCACAGCGGCTGGGTCCTCCCTCTTAGCTCAGAATATTATGGTTAGCCTTAGATGACCATCAGGTAAGACTAGCACACAGAACAGCTCAGGGAGTGTCAGTGACTCTAGGGAGCAGAGTAGACTAGTGAGGCACTGCTCTGTTAGCGAGAACAGCTCCAAACAGGCTGAGACTGTGTGTGCCCCACGTACAGGGGCCTCCTCTGAGCCACCCTGCATGAACAATTCTCCCAGACTGGCTGAGGTTGTGTATGTCCCACGCACAAAAAGCACAAACAAAACATACCTAAACTCTGATAGGAAAGGTATCAGATCTCCTAACTTAATAAAAATAAATACATGCATCGTAAATAAACAAAATAAATGTATAAAAAGCACAAATAAAACTCAACTAAAGTCTGATAGGAAAGGCGTCAGGTTTCATAACTTAATAAAAATAAATAATTGTGTTGCAAACAAACAATTTAAGCATGTAAAAAGCACAAATAAAAGTCAACTAAACTCTGATAGGAAAGGCGTCAGATCTCATAACTTAATAAAAATAAATACATGTGTCGCAAATAAACAAAATGATAAGTGTGTAAAATGTGGACTGCTAAACATCAGGTCCCTCTCCTCTAAATCTCTTTTAATAAATGAATTAATTGGGGACTTTAATATTGATCTTCTAGCTCTAACTGAAACATGGCTTCCAAGTCACGTGAACTTTCAAAGTGCCAGGAGCACAGGTGGAGGTGGCGGTGTGGCCGTCATTTCTCACTCCAGCCTAATTCTCAGCCTCAAATCTAATTATACATTCCGCTCCTTTGAAAGCCTCGCACCATCTATTACGTGCACCAACTGGAAAAACCAAAAAGCTGTTATATTCATAACAATCTACCGACCTCCTGGTCCATATGCCGAGTTTCTGACAGAGTTTTCTGACTTTATTTCAAGTTTAGTTTTGGAATGGGAAAGGATTGTTATAGTTGGAGATTTCAACATTCATGTTGATAACAGCAGTGAGCCTCAGCAGTGCTTTTGGTGCTCTCCTGGATGGGGTCGGTTTTACCCAGAGTGTGAACAAGCCGACTCACTGTCACAATCACACTCTTGATCTCGTCCTAACTTATGGTATTGAGATTAATGATTTAATTGTAATTCCTCAAAACCCTATACTCTCTGACCATTTTTTAATTACCTTTCAATTCGTACTAAAAGACTATCCAGCTCGGCAGGAGAAAACTATAATGAAAAGAACAATATCAGAAAAATCAGTAGCCGAGTTCAAAGAAATAATTGAGCCAGTATTAAATGATATGCCCTGTGACAATGAGAACAACTTTAATCCAATTATCATGGATCAGTTTGTTGATAGGACAATGCTCACCTTAAAATCTGCTCTCGATGTTGCAGCTCCGCTAAGACAGAAAAGCATTAAACCAAGACCTCCGGCTCCATGGTTTACTCCAGAACTGCGATCACTCAAACAACACGTAAGACGCACAGAGAAGCTCTGGCGCCGCTCGCGCTCCGAGCAGTCTCTGAAGGCATGGAAGCTCTGCCTGCTCTCTTATAAGGCCGCTCTGCGAAAAGCACAAACCAGATACTATTCAAACCTAATAGAAGTAAACAAAAGCAACCCCAGATTTCTGTTCAGCACTGTAGCCAGGCTGACAAACTCGCACACTGCCCCTGAGTCTCTTCTCCCCTCAAAGATGAATTCTTCGATTACAAAATTACAACCATTAGAGACAAGATCAACGAAGCCACTCCAAAAATCAGCCCCGAGCAAATTCAGCAAATCCAGTCAGTAACACCAATATCCCACATAAATCCTCTAACAGAATTAGACAAATTTACTCCTGTCGATGAAGCGGAGATTACCTCAGTCATCATGTCGTCCAAACCATCAACTTGTTTGCTCAACTCTATTCCAGTCAAACTCCTCAAAGAAGCTCCACCTAATAATAGGTTCCATCCATAACATAATAAATATGTCATTAGAAAATGGCTTTGTTCCTCAGTCCTTTAAATATGCTGTAATTAAACCGCTTTTGAAAAAACCTAGCTTAAATCCTGATGAACTAGCCAACTACAGACCTATCTCGAATCTTCCATTTCTCTCAAAGATTCTGGAACGAGTTGTGGTGAAACAGCTTTGTCACCATCTGCAGGACAATAATTTATATGAAAAATTTCAGTCTGGTTTCAGAGCTCACCACAGCACAGAAACTGCTCTGCTTAAAGTGACAAATGATTTGCTACTAGCTGCTGATAACGGGCTGGCTTCAGTCCTGGTCCTACTGGACCTCAGTGCAGCGTTTGACACCACTGATCACAACATTCTACTGCAGAGGTTAGAATGTGACATAGGTGTCAGAGGGACTGCCCTCAAATGGTTTAAATCCTATCTATCAAATAGGTACCAGTTTGTTAGTGTAAACCAGTGCACCTCTCCCTGCTCTAAAGTAGCTTGTGGTGTTCCACAAGGATCTGTGCTTGGTCCAATCCTGTTTACTCTGTATATGTTGCCATTAGGTAACATTATCAGAAAACATGGCATTAATTTCCACTGCTATGCTGATGACACTCAGCTGTACTTATCAATGAAACCTAATCAGATCAAATGGATAAGCTCAGTGCCTGTGTGAAGGACATCAAAACCTGGATGACCCTGAATTACCTGCTCTTAAACCCTGAAAAAACAGAGGTCATTGTTGTCGGTCCTAAAGGTCAGAGAGATTCTCTGTCAGACCAGATAATCTCACTTGACAATGTGAGTATAGCCTCTAGCTCTACTGTAAAAAACCTTGGAGTCGTATTTGACCAAAATCTCTCATTCACAGCTCATATAAACCAAGCTTGTAAAACTGCATATTTTCACCTGCAAAACATAACTAAAATCAGAAAAATTTTGCCTAAAAATGATGCTGAAAAACTTATCCATGCATTTGTTACATCCAGACTAGATTACTGTAATTCTCTGCTCACCGTCTGTGCTAAAGGTACTTTAAGAAGCTTCCAGTTGGTCCAAAATGCAGCGGCCAGAGTCCTAACAGGAACTAAAAGACGTGATCACATCAGTCCTGTGTTAAAATCACTTCACTGGCTTCCTGTCGAGCTTAGAATTAAATTCAAAGTTCTCCTCCTGACATACAAAGCCTTAAACAATATGGCCCCATCATATCTTCAGGATGCCATTGTCCCCTATCAGCCAAATAGAGCACTTCGCTCTCAGAATGCAGGATTATTAGTGGTTCCTAGAGTGTCTAAAAGTACAGTGGGGGGAGAGCCTTCAGTTACCAAGCTCCTGTGTTATGGAATCAACTCCCTGTTGATGTTAAACAGGCTCCACAGTCTCTTTATTTAAGACCAGGCTTAAAACCTTCCTCTTCGGAATAGTTTATGACCAGGTTACTTAGTTGATGTCACTAAGATAAGCTGCTGCAGGAGATAACAAGCTGTGGGAAGTGTGGCAACCTGAGCACTGTCCTCTGTTTCCTCCTATTTTCTCATCAGCATCACTTACTATGTTCTCATCTGTAGCTCGTTCATTGCTATTCACATGTTGTCCCCTGTCCCACTGCCCCTGTGGAGTGGAACTCTTTCAGACGCCTCATGGCAGCTGGACCTCTCTCCTCCTCCTCGCCCGGCTCCTCCTCTTCGCCCGGCTCCTCCTTTTCGCCGGGCTCCTCCTCCTCGCCCGGCCGCCCCGCCCCGCCCGGCTCCTTCCCCACCTGGGTAGCTGTGGCCATACCGAACTGGCCCACGGGCCTGGACATCTATAGCCTGTCCGTCCATGGGAGTGGATCTCTCCTTCACTGTAGTTCTCCCCGAGGTTTCTTCTTTTTCTCAGGACCCTGGGTTTTTTGGAGTTTTTCCTTGCTGAGAAGGAGGGTCTAAGGACAGGGGATGACTGGACCATGTTTCATTTGCTGCTTTACATGAATGTTGTTTATTCCTGTTTTGATATGTCTGTGTGTATGTTTGGCTCATCCATATCTTGGAACGCCCTTAGAGGAAACTGTTGTTGCGATTTTGGGCGCTACAAAATAAATTGAATTGAATTAAATGTCATACATTTAGTTTTACTGACAGTTAAGGACAATCTAGAGCAATTTCTTCTCTACAACTTCTCGAACATCTTTCATCATTCAGTAAAACAGAGTGGAGTCATGTGGAAATAAAATACACCTTAATAATGAAGACACTTTTTGTATTTGTAGTTATTTTGACCTCCATTAGCTGTGCTTGTACACAGCATGCACGACATAGTGCATGTTTTTTGGGTTGATGGGGTAAACCAGATTGTCCGGAAGAAGCCCACCCAGACACGGGGAGAACTCCACACAGAATGGCCCAGGTGACTTGGGGATCGAACCAGAACCTTCTTTCTGTGAAGCATGAGTGCCAGTCACTCAGCCACCATGCCGCCTAGATGATCCATTACACAGATATAATATTATATAATACACAGATTTAGAAAAGGTATATGACCTGTGTTTTTTGACAGTTGATGATTAAATAGCGAAGAACTAACTGCACATAAACAATGCAACTTTATCAAGGTGTTTGTCAAAGATGATGCAAGGCATTCCATCACATGGTATGGCAGGCTTCACTTTCTCCAACAAGTTACAACAAAGACTTATGTAATCAACAAAATGCAAAAACTGCCCAATTTATTAGGTATAGGTTAGAATTCAGTTCAGTGCAAACCATGATATAACCCTGCAGATATTTTGGATCACCCTGCTCAGTTTGAAACTGTGCATCAGGATGGAGAAGAGAGTTCTGGTTTTGACCGACTTCAGTCTAGACCAATAATGAAGTCCTTGTGTAGACCATAGACTGTATAAAAGAAGTGGACTAAGTGAGTGTGACCTCACCCATGGTGTTCAGCGCCGCTCAAATGAGGCTCGTGATGCCACAGTTACAGGAGCGAATTTGGAGCCAGGCTCTATGTTATGAACAGGATTTTTTTGACGGATAAAATAGTGAGAAAAAAAATCAGGGTTGTGTAGAGCGGGTTCATGCGAACATTTTAAGACCAAAACAATGAGGCCACAGCAGCAGTTACAGAGAGAGGGGGCGATAAGATCCCAATGTAAGTCAATGGGGAAAAGGGAGAGAAGGAGCCAGAAGAGGCTCCTGGAGCACTTCCTATTTGGCATGCGGCGGCTAACAGGTTAGCTTAGTCCTCTTATATATACAGTCTATGGTGTAGACCTGGTTTTGGGGAGTTGAGCAATGATGTGAAGTGGTCTGTGCATTCCAGAATATGGATACAGTATTTTATTTTTTCATTTCCACAGCCCCCAAGTGTCGCTAAGGTTTACAGAGCCCAAGGTCAAAGGTGAAGTGAAATGCACGGAGCCTGGGGTGTCCATCAGCTGTGGAGCTTGTACACTCCTGTCTAACTGTCTCACAGCTGCAGAGAAACTTCAGCCCACAGATACAAACTGTCCAACCAGGACATGGGGGAGAGGACACTTTAAATAAACACAGCGAAACTTTCATTTTAATTCACCTTAAACAAACCATAACAAAGAGAGAGAGAGATAGAGAGAGAGAGAGAGAGAGAGAGAGAGGAAGACAGACAGAGAGAGAGAGGGAGAGAGAGGAAGACAGACAGATAGAGAGGAAGACAGATAAAGAGAGAGGAAGACAGAGAGTGTGGAAGACAGGGAGAGAGTGGAAGACACAGAGATAGAGAGATAGTGGAATACAGAGAGAGAGTGGAAGACAAACAGAGAGAGAGAAAGAGAGAGAGAGGAAGACCGACAGAGAGACAGAGA
The DNA here is from genome assembly GCA_030686955.1 of Odontamblyopus rebecca. Classification (NCBI taxonomy): domain Eukaryota; kingdom Metazoa; phylum Chordata; class Actinopteri; order Gobiiformes; family Gobiidae; genus Odontamblyopus; species Odontamblyopus rebecca. The sequence goes on along the minus strand of CM060656.1, from coordinate 2,329,519 downwards.
GAGAGTGGAAGACAAACAGAGAGAGAGAAAGTGGAAGATAGACAGAGAGAGAGAGGCAGGGGGAGAGAGAGAGTGGAAGGCAGAGAGAGAGGAAGAGAGGACGAGAGAGACAGGTACTTTATTAATCCTGAGGGAAACTGAAGTTTTTCTGCAGCAAACTGTTGCAGTCGCTGTTGCTGCAACATTTCCACTGTACGCCTCAGTGGTCTTTGAGTCTCAGTCAAAGGTCTCAGGTCAGTTTAACAGGAGGACTGGTCAGGGAGGGTCAGCAGATCCTGTGGAAGAGCCAGAAGTGTCCTGCAGCATCACATCAGTGTCCGGGGGCCCCAGGTAAACACAGGAAAGGCTTCCTTCATCTCAGGTCGTGATGAAATGGTTCATTCTCTCAAAGTGTTTCCTCTGGAAAGTATTGGAGTATTTCCTCTGAAGGTCTTCTGCCACATTTGCTGTCACATATGGTGTAAAAACCTCTAGCATCTCAAATGTCCATAGCTAGCTCCTCAGCTAGCCTTTTGCACAGTCTTCATGGATACGGGAAAAACAGCTCATTTCAGGAAATCCAAAAGTTCCTTACTTGTGTCCTGCACTTCTTAGTGGTTAAAATCCCATGATGTTAAAAACTGAGCTAAAAAAACACACACACAAAAAAAAAAAACAAAAAAAAAAAAACAAAGATGTGAGACAAGCCTTTACTCTGACAATGTTCAAATCCAGGTTTAAGTTAGCTGTGAATGAAAATATTTTTCAAATGTGTATTTCTTTCTGTGGTAAGACGGCTATTAAGGCCTATGACGTAGGTGCACTCACCTGGTTCCCCATGGGTGGCTGGTGGGCTTTATAAGCGCTCCCTTTCTTGTTGCTCCCCCTTTCTGCCCACACACATTTCCGGGTCCCCGTGTAGGCTGCTCTATCCTCCACGACCAGTGCTGCTGTTGACTGCAAGTCCGGCACCGCTCCGCTCCCCTTTGGAACGCGCTGAGTTTCATAGCACTTTCGTGTGCCTAGGCTTTGGTGACAGTTTTCGTCTTGGCCGTCTCTGTCTTGCTTGGGCCACACATGCGCCACCGAGCGCCCTCATCTGCTGTGACAGCCACACAGCTCGGGGACTCCTGCGTGCACCGTCCTGCGCCAAAGCGGGTTCCCAGCTGTCCACCCTGGGATCGCGCTCACATTTTCACCTAGCGGTGTCAGCAGCGGTACAGCGCACACCGTCTCTGCTGCTTTGCTTTGCTCCGTTTTGCTCTGCTTGTTCTGCTTTGTCCTGCGTTGTGTTTTAGCTTCGCCTTGTTTAGTGTCTTTACCTCTTTGCTCTATTCTGCTTCACTGTTCCACTTTCACTGTTTTCCTCCACTGTTCTTTCATTGTCTTTACTAATTTTAATTATAAGCTATTTTTAATGAAATTAAAAAAATATGTTTCTCTTTTAAACAAATGTAAAACAAAGCCTTTTGATTCACATTTTGATATGCTTACCTTATATATAGACCCTTCTTTCCCCAAAATAGATTTGGGGTGGCATTGCTGCACCTCTATCATTAATGTTAACTGTTTACCCCTTGACTGCCACAGATTTGGCGTTGGCTGACAGGATTATCAATAACAAAAGAGGCCCAGGTTCCATGTAATGATAAATTGTCTCATTGGAATGTTGTAAGGCTCGGCCTTAATAATTATAATAATTAAAAGAATGTTTTGATATTTGCTTTGCATGTTTGATTTTGTTTTTTGATGTGTATATAATTGCTCTAACTGGCTTGGTTACTTTCTAGTGCCAACTTTAAATTCAAATTAGGCCTAATCACTGCTCCATCTATAGTCGAAGCTCTGCATTGATTCCTTGTTGACTGTTAAGGTGGAAAAGACCTGTGCTTTATTTTTTATTTATTTTTATTTTTTTTTAGGCAAAGCAGCAGTAGTTGGTGTGGACCCTTTTTGTGTAATTTTTGTTTCTATTTTTGGAGTGTGTTTTGCAATGGCGGATGATGTAGAGAGTCTCAGAGACCAATTGGCACAGTTAACGGCTGAGAATGAGAGGCTGCGTTCAGCTCAGTTGAGACAAATTTCCAGCACCAGTACAGGGCCTGTTACTGCGCCTGCAACTGATCAGCTGCTCTACATTCCACAGGACAGGAAGTGTCCAACCTTTAGGGGACATACAGGAATCAGTTTAAATGAATGGATTGAAGAAGTAGAGGCCTGCATGAGGGCCAGGCACCTGTCACAGCAGATCGGGCTTTCTTTTTATATGATCATTTGGAAGGGGGCACTCATAATGAGATCAAATGCCACACTAGGGTGGACAGAGAAGACCCAGACAAAATTATCTCCATACTTAAATAGCTTTATGGTTGCTCCAATTCTTATGTGGCTCTACAGTAAGCCTTCTTTTCAAGGAAGCAACAGGCGGGGGAGACCCTGGACCGAAGAGTGCCAACAGAGCTTTGACGCCCTTAAGGCAACCTTACCTCTCTGCTCCGGTCCTGGCCTATGCGGACTCCTTTCGTCCTTTTATTCTGGAGTGGCTTGGGCACTGTGCTGTCGCAGGACCAAGAGGGTGTGGTAAGGCCCAGTGCTTATGCCAGTCATGGGATGAGGCCTCCAGAGCGGAACATGTCCAATTAGAGCTCGGTGAAATTAGAGCTCTTGGGTTTGAAATGGCCCCTCACAGAAAAGTTCAGAGAGTACCTGTTGGAACGCAAGTGTATTGTCTACATGGACAACAATCCTTTGAGCCATCTGTCGTCAGCGAAACTGGGTGCCGTGGAGCAGTGTTGGGCCGCTCAGCTTGACTCCTTTGACTTTGAGATTAAGTATCAGGCAGGGAAGAGCAACAAGAATGCTGAGGCCCTGTCCCAGCAACTCCAGACTTCGCAGGCGCTGACACCCTTTGCTCAAGGTAGTTCCCTGCCTGCAGCACTGCAACAAGCTCTGCAGGGCAAACAGACACAGGCATCCCACTCAGTGGCATCAGTGTTTGCCCACTATGCTCCGGCTGACCTCCGTGCTCTCCAACAAGATGACCCTGTTATCCAGGGAGTTGCAGCATATTGGCGGCAACAACAATGGCCAACTCACGAGGAGTGCCAGGGACTCTCTCAACCTGTCTTAGTCCTCCTTGGACAGTGGGACTGTTTGATCGACCTGGATGGTCCGCTGTATCGGCAGGTTTTCCCACTCAGATGGTGGAGGCGTGGTATACCAGCTCCTTTTGCCCAGGGCCTTGGTCAAGGATGTCATCACAAGTGTCCACCAGGATCACGGACACCAGGGAGTTAACCAGACCCTAGCTCTCGTGCGGTCTCGCTGTTACTGGCCAGGGATGTCTCGAGAGGTGGCCCAGTGGTGTCAAGCGTGTGAGTGACGCCAGTTCTCCAAGAACAACCAACCGGCCGCTTGCAGCTATATGGGCCATCTGTTGGCGTTAAGGCCAAATAAAGTCGTGGCCATTGACTTCACTATGCTTGAGCCCATCCCCACAGGGCTGGAGAATGTCCTGGTGATGACGGATGTCTTTAGTAAGTACACTCTGGTTGTCCCCACAAAGGACCAACGTGCCTCTACTGTGGCACAGGTATTGGTCTCAGAGTGGTTTACTAAGCTTTGGTGTCCCGGCTCGTATCCACTCAGACCAGGGCCGTAATTTTGAGAGCGCACTGATCCAACAGCTGTGTAGTTTATATGGTGTTGTGAAGTCACGGACAACGCTGCATCATCCGGCCGGTAACGGGCAGTGTGAACGCTTTAACAGGACACTGCACAATTTGTAGCGTGCATTACCCTACTCAAGGAAGCAAGATTGGAGTTCCTGTCTGTCGGAAGTGTTGTTTGCTTACAACACAACACCTCATCAGTCAACCTTACTTCTTAATGTTGGGCCAGGAACCACGGCTTCCCATTGACTTCATTCTGGGACAAGTACCAGAGCCAGTGTCTGGGAATGTTAATGACCCGGGTCCAGGAGCATCAAGCCCAGCAGCAAGTTGCATTTGATGGGGCCCAAGCCCACTTGAAGATCTCGGCAGATCGTAGAAAGGCTAAGTATGACAAACAAGTGTGAGAAGCACCACTTCAAGAAGGCCAGCTTGTGCTTCTGTGTGACCATTGCGTCAGAGGGCGCCAGAAGACTCAAGATTTTGGAGTCCGGTTACCTACCAGGTCCTACAGGCACCGGGGCAGGGGGGTTTGGTCTATACTGTGGCACTGGTTGACGACCACAGTAAGGTCAAGAGGTACATCGCTCCTCGCTGAAGGCTTTGGTTAGCCTTGGCGCAACCATTGTAGTTGTGGAAGACTTGCCCTGCGATCCAATCGAACAGCAAGTGCATGCTGAGGACTTGTCATTTGATTCTTTTGATGGTGACCTGTTCCTAAGGACACAACCACAGGAACCCTTTTTCTGTTCCTCTCCCTCAATGTGTGGCTGCGACTCAAATGACTCCACAACTTGGGGAGCCATTTTGTTCCAGGCCTATGGGCCAGGAACCCTCTTTGGCTCCACTGAGTCCTAGCCGTCCTCCTTTACCGGTCACCTCCAGTCTTGATCCCGGCAGTGGTGATCAGGGCTTGCGTAGATCTACATGCTCCACCGCAGGTCAACATCCTATCATTCACCATCTTCCAAGGCCTGGAGGAAACTCTCCGGTGGGTGGGCAAACTATATCATCCATTTCTACGTGTGCAGACTTTAGGCCGTGGAGCAAGCCACACATATCCATCATCCGGGCGTAGAATGTGGTAAGCAGGCTATTAAGGCCTATGACGTAGGTGCACTCACCTGGTTCCCCATGGGTGGCTGGTGGGCTTTATAAGCGCTCCCTTTCCAAAATCTAATTTTGCCAAAATGGACTAGCTGCAACATTATTTCACTTTGATTTTCAGGGTGTCTATAGAATGAAGCCCTCTGGCATCCTAAGACGTTGCCCTGTCCATATTTGTATAGATATCCAGCATATTTTTTCACATTGAGTTCTGGGGTTCCTTTAACTTTTTTTGAGCAGCATATATACATTAGCTCAAGGGAGTACATTTCATTAATTGTTTAGTTGTTTCTTTAATAATAATAATAATAATAATAATAATAATAATAATAATAATAATAATAATAATAATAATAATAATAATAATAATCAGCTGAATACAGCATGGATTCCTGTTTTTACATGACTAAAAGAGAAGCATAGAAAAGTTGGTGTGCACATCTGGAGCCAAGAGCAGCAGGTGCCTCCAGCATCTGTGCGCCCGTGTTACAATTATTGTGAGAAGAAACATTGCAGTGTTAGAACCTTCTATTTAGACAGAACATGAATCATGAACACGAACAAGTGAAATCTTTTCATGTACCTCACTTTATATTCTGTGTCAGTATTATGACAGTATGATGGGCTGAGAATAGGATGTGCTTCAAATCAATATTCACACAAATATATGACTTGTTTCTAGCTATTTACCTGTACACCTGTGTGTGAGCAGAGGGCGGGGCTTAAGGTGCAGGGCTGTAAATACTTTGAGCTGATCTTATCTCACCCAATTCTAATGAATCAGGCACTTTCACTTTAAAGGTATCACAGTAACACACACGACAGCTGTTTATTCACTACGGGCCACTAAAGCCTCTTAAATATGGAAGAAATGACTGACAGAACAGGGAGAGAACATTACCAAGAGCAATCAGACAAATTACGACACTACTGAATAAGAATCTGACAAATAAATCGTAGGAACTTTCTATGAATTATGTACAAAACACAAGCAGAAGGTTCAAGGGCTACAGTCACTGCCACACTCATGAGCAAAGCCACTTTCATTAGGCACAAAAGTAAGTGCTGGGAGAGTTGGCACACTACAAAACTGAAGACCACAAACACATAGCATAAGGGCCTAGGATCTTACCACTGAGCCATTATATTGTACAGTTTACATGAATCAGAGTCAAATAAAGTTGGTTTTGCAAAAATATAAGATCTTTAATCACTGTTTGAGTTATGAGTGAGTTGTGAATGGCTGTTGTGCTTCACATGTGATTGACGTTGATAATTTTATGGGATGCAAAGTTCTGTAGTACCTGGTTAATCATTTTCTACTAGCACTGGCCCTAAAGGTGTGGGGCCAGAGTAAAGAGGGTGGAGATCTCAACACACTTTTCCTTATAACCTGTCGAAACATGCATCTAAACAACAAACAACTAATGTACTGTTGCACTTATTAAACTAATCCTTGTCACATAAAACCCACTGTGTACACAGCAGACTCGCAAAAACAGCCAGAAGAATGCAGCTTCAATTAAATAAACAACTTCCAAGATCATTATGATTATGATGATTACTTCTGCCATCGCTAGGTAATAGTAGTAGAGTTATGGCACACATTGTGTGTGTGGTTTCCAGGAAGGAGATCCAAAAAGAACTGGGTCATTAAAGATAGTGGAGTGTGAGAAGAAATACAACAATTCAATTCAATTTTATTTCTATAGCCCAGAATTACAACAAGAGTTGCCCCAATGAGCAAAAAACCCACCAACGGGTGCAGTATGGGAAAATTCTCTCCAGACACTGTTGCAAACCAACTGTCGCCGTGCGGCACCTTCAGACCTGAGAACTTTGAAGCACAATGCAACTTCAAAAATACTTTTATTTTGAAAGAATGAAAGAACATTTTTATTTGAAAGAATGTGTCTGAATAGATTCATGGTTAGTGTGAGTAAAGTAAAGAGTGCATCACACATGTACAGTTAAGAGGCCTGTCTAAGGTGCTCCTGACATTAACACACAATAGTCTCACTTTAAATCAGTGAGGTGGGTGAGTAACTGGGTGGGTGGTGTCACAGGAATGTCTCATTGCTCAGAACAGGCCTGCATCAACAGGCCCACTGCAGGCCTCTCTGTACCACTGCAGGCCTCTCTGTACCACTGCAGGCCTCTGTGTACCACTGCAGGCCTCTCTGTACCACTGCAGGCCTCTCTGTACCACTGCAGGCCTCTCTGTACCACTGCAGGCCTCTGTGTACCACTGCAGGCCTCTCTGTACCACTGCAGGCCTCTGTGTACCACTGCAGGCCTCTCTGTACCACTGCAGGCCTCTGTGTACCACTGCAGACCTCTGTGTACCACTGCAGGCCTCTCTGTACCACTGCAGGCCTCTCTGTACCACTGCAGGCCTCTCTGTACCACTGCAGGCCTCTGTGTACCACTGCAGGCCTCTCTGTACCACTGCAGGCCTCTCTGTACCACTGCAGGCCTCTCTGTACCACTGCAGATTCATCTGTACAGCACTGGCCCCAGTCTACCAGGGGAACAGAAAAGACGTCACCGGATCCTGGACGCAGAGGTTTTACAAATGAAAGATCTAATAAAATCCATCCCAATTCTTCCACAGATAACTATGGTAACACAGTCCCCTCTGAGCCTCCAGTGCAACTCTCTGAGAAACATAACACACCACAAACACAATGCCAATCAAGAGTTAGTTCTCATCCTAATCAAGTCTTGAAATAAAATAACCAAATATTTTCAGTTAACACATTTACAAAACTATGCTGCTCAGCACTAGAGTGTGTGTGTCACAGTGGAGTTCAGTACTGACATGGATACAGTCAACTGGTAAATTTGGTCATTCCATTTATTATAAATATCACACGTTTGTGGCAAAATGTGTAAGATTATTTTGAACTAATATAACTAAGTACTTGTATAATGAAACTCAGTGTATTCTAACACAAAATGTACTTGGCAATAGTATGAGGTACATAAAGCCAATACTTTTACTACAACAAAGCCCACCACTGAACTAACTGAATTATGTGACAACTTAAGTGGCAGGTGCAATTTTAGTCTTAAAGTTAAGAGATGTTAACAGTGCACAGAGTCAGGGCTGAGGAAATGATGACAGAGAATCTGAAGGGGTCAAAAGTTGGAAGTTTAGATGTTGTTCAGTTTAGATGCTGTCGGACGTTTCGATGCTGGTCAAACCAGGCCTTTGGTGGTGGTATGTTCTATGTGCCAGGCCCAATACCACACTCTAATAGTGTACACAGAGTGTGGGTCTGGGCTCATATTCTGTCTTCTTTTCGGATGAGCAGAATTGACAGGTCTGTTAACCCGTACAAACCCATACAAATATATGGTCCTTTTGCATGAAAACAAACATGGTGGTCCTCCTGTAGCTCACCACTCACAGAGGAGTTCATAGGGGGGGTCAGGTGCACAGAGGACTGGGAGGTGAACAGCTGCTCCAATCAAAGTAATGGCTCATATAATGCTGATAGGAAATAGGTTGTATAGGATTTCCAGTGTTGCAGTGTTAACAAATATTGTTGAAAGGGCTTGTTGTTTTTCTGTAAATACTCCGTCCCCATTTGGCCCGTCCAACCGGATTATCTCTTAAAAACGGTAGAACAATGATATCAAATGATGCAGGTGCAACATGGCTCTACAACTATCTCTCAGTGTTTGAATGAAATGACAGAGTTCTTTCCACCTCTGCGGTGTGCAGACATTGCTGTGACATCACACAGGAGCAGATGTTTACAGGGAGCTTAAAGAAACAGTTGCTAGGACAGTTTTTTTTCTTTTAAGTCTTGGGAGCATGATGATTCATGTCCAGTGATGACTCAGTAAAGGTTCATGCCAGAGTTCCCAGGCCTCTCTCTCTACCTGCACTGCCCTGCTACAAGTGTCAAAGTCCACAGCCCATACATCACTCACGCTCTGCAAATGTTTTATGCACAGTCGTCTTTGCAAGCCAAGAATGTGTTGACTTTTCAGCATGGGGTGAAAAAAGTCACAGGGGGTAGGGCTTGCTGAGCAATATGGAGTATCACTGTTGTACGACTCAGCTTTTACGAGAGCTGCCTGTAGCTGGGGAAGCACATTCTTCTGTTGCAGATATTTCCATGCATGACTTGTGGAGTGTACATGTTTTTTGGGTGTGGGCATTTGCAGGTGGTGAAACGATGAAACAGAGATTAAAAGTGCCACAGACCACTCCCTCACAGGCACACCCACTGAAGCAGGATGCCAGCACAAGCACGTAAAAGGTGTGTCTACAGGCTCAGGCTTACAATCATACTAAATAAGGAGAATGAATGAAGACTGCACTGACCCTGTCTCATGACATGAACTTATGAGGTGAACAGAGCACACTTAAAGTATACACTTTATGATTTATCAAACCGTGCAACTGGGCATGGATAGAGAGGCCATGCATGCAACAAAGCAACACTGTAAATATGACCAAAATGTGACTGAGAAGTTTATAGAAAGTACACAAGATTGTAATTGTCTTTAATACAAGTTCCCGTCTCATTATTAATATTATTTATAACATGCATTTGAAGTTGCATTGTATGGATAACAATAGCACAATAGCATCATCACAGTGGGATAAATGAGTGCATTGTATCCACAGGTGGAGATGAGCAGACCCATCAGACCAGTCTCTCCACCTTCTTGTCATTCCTCTACATGAGATGATAACCCTTCACTTTCACTGATGTGATGTTATTGATAGCCAAGGTATGGTATGTGCCCAAAGTCACATCAACGACAACTATATTTTGCGAGAAAAGCAGTATTGCATGTATAAGTAAACAGAAGTAAAATTTGATCTTGAGTAGAAGCAGTTGCAGTAGAGTTGTATTTTCAATATGTTTTTGATGCCACAGTATGACACTTTTCATTAAACGTTTTTTTTCTTCATTTTGGTTGTTTTTATTGGACTAAAAAAACATTACTCTCCTTACTGTGAGTGCACATCTCCACAGAACTAACTCGTATCACCTCCTCCTGCTTGTTTCCATGCAAATGTTCTTAAGTCTTTCGCTTCTTTTTAACTTTCTGTTTCCAGGTGACATACCCCTCCAGAAAGTTGCACACTGCACCTTTAATGAAGTACATAGTACATACACTTTCATTACAGTTTCAGTGGAAAATGATCAGAATAACTGGATTTAATTAAATGATGTACCGTAATAATTATGTTTGGAATGTTTAATGTTCCACTTTCCCATGGTTGATCAGGTCTGCTCCACCCATCAAGAATGTACTACCTGAAACACAAGGCCACTCCACAACTCTGACTAAACAAACCTTTGACACCTCACCTCTGTATATACAAGAGGAGTAACTTGAATATACTCCACACGTATAAAACAGATCAAGAATCATTTTGTTTTACAGAGAACACATACATGGTCTTGATTTAACAAAGTTAGCTACATTGCAAAATGTGTTATATGCTCAACATGCACCCAGACTCAGGCCCAAGAGTTACCATAGTAACAGTGGTGGTAATAGCACAACACTGATGCACTGACAGCAGTACAGTTCAGCAGTAATAATGATCACACTATCAGTAGCAAGAGTGGTAGTGAGTAGAGGTCATATTTAAAGGTGCAAAATGGACCTCCTGTGGTGGAGGGTCTATCATCGGCTTGTTTTCATGGTGATGTTGGTGAACATGATGTTGGTGATTTGTGGAACATTAAGGCAAAGGCCTTAATGTTCCACAAATGACATTCATCTTGATGACCTTACTGCATTGGCACTAACACATTAGCATATTTCATTTAAAGTGTTTATATACACACTGCTCAAAAATGTACTTGAAAAACATCACATCAAGTATCAATAAGGCACACAGGGTCACCTCTCCACAGATCTGACATGTAACTTTGCCTTGTGGTGCCACCAACACGACACAATGGAGAATATAAATAAGTATAATGTCATACTGTGGAACCTTTCTAGGCAAGCAATAACACCCCATGGAGACAAACAAGCAATAGACTCTTCATCAGGAACGTTACATATATTTACAATCACTGTGTCAGTAGAAATCAAATCAGTGTCAGTAGAAATCAAATGCTTCCACAAACTCCAAGGTAAATACTTAGATTTTACAAATGTAACTCTAGCATCACCTCTACAGATCCTAACATGGAGACATGGGCTGTTCAGCAGGTTCTTTTGATAACTCTGCAAGCATTTCCAGAAGATAACATGACCTCCAGGCACAGAGGCTGTATGTACAAGTGTAACTGCAGCTCCACAGACAGGTTACCAGAGGGTAGATAACTCCAGAATATATATACACATGTGTGATTCTCAAAATGTGTCTCATATCTCACAGATGGAACACCAACCTCTTATTTTCTAACATGTTTAAGTCGTGGGTTTAATTATTTAGCTTTTATTATGTTCTGTTTATATTATCAATTGAATTCAGCAAAAAACATGACCTCCAGGCTTATCCTCCAGGGAGGTACTTCCAGCCACGGTCCTAGCTCAAGATGGCTCAAGAACCTGCAAATGCTTGTAACAGGTAATACTCTGTCAGCATTGGAAGGGTCAAATACAGAGGACACATTTTCCTCCAGGTGCAAGTTTCCTTTACTTCGACTAGATTAGTTTTGTGTGAAATTTGTGTCACTTTGAGAATGCTCGATCTTGACTGATCTCAGAAGCTAAGCAAGGCTGGGCCTGGTTAAAACTTGGAAGGGAGACTGCTGTGAATACCAGATTCCGCTGTGGGGTGCAAGTGGCTCTAGAGCATACTGTTGATCCGTCCTTAAGCAAGACACTTCACAACGGTTTGTGCATGAACCTACCGTCCTAATTCCAATTGTGTTTTTAATTGTAGACTTGTATATCCATTATAAGTTTTGGTTTGTGCTTTGTGCAGAGGAAAGATGTAGTAGACCCCACGACAGGTTGAGCAGTAAGATGTAGTGACAGCATGGGGTTTAAGTAAAGCAGCTGCCAGTCGCTTCCATCAGTACCACCACACACTGACCACATTCAAACAGGTATGAGGGAAAAGCCAAGGCCACAGTCATATGGAGCCGTTAGTGCTGAGAATACTAGCTACTACCTGACTATGAGTCAGCTACTACCTGACTATGAGTCAGTGCTGAATACTTCAGGGCCATTGCATAATCTTTAAAATGTTTAGTTTTGTATCACTGTAGTTTCGTCCTTTCATTTCCAGGGAATAAGCTGACATTAACCACTCCACCACACCCACTCAGTACACAGAGCTGCAGGAGGATGTGATCTGGGCAGCAACAAGTCAATAAAAAGTATGTTTTGAAAATACTACTACTGCTACTGCCAGTACTACTACAACTTCTTTTACTTCTTGCAAAGGCTGGTCGATAACTTTGTGCCATTGTGCTCCGAGGCTTCATCACACATCAGGACAGGACAGCGGAGTCAGTGTAACTGTGGGATGGGGAGTTGTCAGAACTGTAGTTGCAAATGTTTAATGCAGGACTATTGAAAGCAAAAGTGAAGAACTCTTGGTAGTTGTTGTAGTCACTGCAGCAGTAGAAAGATTAACTGGAAAACTTGACTTTCAATTTACACATGTATATCTTTTTACTATTATTTAAAGTAATGATCCCATCTGGTCAGTTTGAATAATGAGCTCTTGTATAATCTGGGTGGTGACACTTTCACTCAAAACTATTTATCATCATTGGACACTGTCTAAAGCTTCCCTCGAGCAAGTTCAAAAACCTAAAAGTGCAAGAGCTGAGTTTGCTATTCTAACAATAAACTGCTTATGCCAAACTTCATATAGTTCATGAAACATGTGAAACGGGGCTTTTGCATAAGACACATTGTCCATTACCTGACTAACAATTTTCCTGCCTCCAACAATGGTTTAACTTCATTAAGTCTATTCACATGGGCTTCAGAAGTACATTAGCAGAGGGCCGCTGCTGTTTGGAAGTGTCCTGCCTTTGCATCCAAAAATACCACTCTAATAGGGTGACCAGATTTTCAAAATTCCAAACTGGGACACACTCTGGTTGGGATGGTTGATGTAAATGAAATTGTGAAAAGAGCATGTAACATTCTCCATTCTCAACTTATTTGTGGATTAGTCATAATCTGAGGGAATTCTGTCGGTACCATTTTCAACTAGTTTTCTATGTTTTATCTTAACAACTGACAGTCTACCCCCCTCTTTACTGTTGGTGGGTAATACATTGGTCAATAATAGGGACACCTGGGACATTTCTGATATAAAACTGGGACGAATCAGTGGTTTTGGAGGAATCTGCTGGGACAGGGGACACAGGGCTCAAAACTGGGACTGTCCTGGGTAAATAGGGACATCTGGTCACCCTACACTCTAAACAACTCCTCAAAGCGACTGAAACAGCTGAATGCATTTCAGTAGCACTGTTTAACATGTTTATTAGATGGATTCTGACAATATTTGTAAGTTCACAAACTCAGATAGCCAGGAGGCTGGCCACCAATCACGTTCCAGCACTGAGGTTTATGCAGAGGCGAAGAGCCCAAAGACAAACAAATATAGTAACACTTATCGCTACTGCACTGTGCTTCAGCCTATTTTAGCGTCAATATGGAATATTTAGTTTGTGAAAATCATGCTAAGAGTAAATGCTTTGTGCATTTGTGGACAGGGAAGAATCTGATTAGTCAAAGTGCTTGTTGTGGTGCTAACGATTCATATAATCGTTATGGTGAGCACATCTCTATGGAGAGCAGGTACGTAGATTCTTACTGCAAGTTGTGACATCACATTCATTAAGGCAACTTCCTGGAGGTGGCACATCACCTGCAGACCATACTTTCTCCATGTTTTATACCATACTGTGAAATACTACAGCCAAAAGAACAACCTTCTGACAGAAGCAGAAGCATATCCTCTTCTAGGCTGCAAGTTTTCAGTGAAACACATTCAAAATGGAAAAACATGCTTTTAATTAAGTCTATCTTTTGACTAAAATGTTACACAGTTCAGTTTTAAAGATGGACAAGCAAAATGGAGGGGTAAGGACTTGAAAACATGAGTGTGCCATTTATTAGTATTTTAAAACAGCCCCAGTAGAAAGACAGGGCAGTGGGAAAGAGGAGGCAGATTCTGAAGGCAGGTCAGTCAACGCTATTTCTACTTTTACGACTACAGGCTACTTTTATTTGGGCCTCCAAACCTGCCTGCCTGAAGGTTTCTTGGTCTCTTGAGTGGATTGTGCATGTTCTGCCTGTGTTTCTGTGGCAGAGTGGCTCTCCTGCCTCCTCCTCTCCTGGTGATGAGGTTGTGGGTTATGTGAGAGTAGAGAGTAGAGAGGGCATGTTCATGGAAACAAATACATGTGTGTACCACCTGAGAACTGCTGATAACCTGCTGGACAACACAGTGTAGCCTGAGTTTATCACTGGATGTGCATTGGAAAACTCAAATGATGTAGTCCTTGTTGGTTGTTTTAAGTCCAATAACCTGACTAGCTGTGATGCCAGTGGCCTCACCCTCAGTCTATTGTCTCCTGATTTATGTGTGCTGCAAGAGTCAAGTATGCACACGTACCAGAGCACAGCAGCCACATGGAGGGAGGTGTGCAGTGCAATTACACATAGGGGCATTTACTGTCTGTAGGAGAGTTTTAGGAAGACACCAAAAGGCATAAATTCTGTCTGAGGATATTTGAGCTTTAGAGCAAGGTTTCACACAGTAGTAGAAATGAAAGACATGTCCATGTGAAAGTGTAAAGAATGGAGAAGAATGCAGAACCACCTATAGTTTGGAGTATGTTGCAATGGGGTGTGGTGACATATATCAACAAAATGGACAGGCCAAGACCATAAAAATACTAAAATAAATTTGTTAGGGGGTCTCTAGAAAGATACTACAAAAAATAAAAAGTCTTTAGAAACCTGTTTGTCTCATGATTCTCTGTCATTATATTTGTGAAGAAACATTTTTTTTGTCATGTAATAACATAATAACAATTTTACAAAATAAAATGTGTAGCTGCTTTTATAGAGGAAGATGAGAGCATTGCAAAAAATAGTTGTAATAACTTTTAATACAAATCTAATAATGAATGTCCACAGAGAGAAACAATGCATGGGAAACATTTGATATGTGCTTATATTAGCATTCATGACACTGTAATGGCTGTGCAAACTGTTCATATTTCCAAGAACCTGTAAGGGTGTTTAAGAGTCTTCTCTTCTAAGACATAAACGTAAACAGGACTGACTGCACATTTTTACAATGGCTTGTTAAGTAAAATGTATTTGTAATGAACAGTTTAAATAGATGCTAATGCATATCTTTCTTATCTTATAGACATTTTTGACTGTTTTTTTTTTCTGTCTCTTTGCCGTTGGGTGTGTAGGGACACTCCTCTACCTGTCTGACAGGCTGGGCCACTCCACCCCCCCCCCATCCCCTCCGCGTCATATCCACACTCCACAGACAAAAGTGAGAGTACAGGTTAACTCCACAAGCTCCGCCCCCATGTCCCACAGGCATAAAAACAGCAGCACTGTGCAGCACAACACTCAGAGGCATTGGCTCTCCTTTGAAGCATCTTCACCCTCTTCTCTCAGATCTAAGCCCAACACAACAGCCACAATGTTTCCCAAGAAAGCAATGTCTATGTCGAGCTCCTACTCCCGTAGGAGTGCAGCGCCAACCAGCAGCTACTCTGTGAAAAGGACCTACACATCTGGTGGTGGTGGCTCTTTCTATGGAGGCAGCTCTGGCTTTGGAGGCATGGGCAGTGGTGGCATCGGCAGCGGCATGTCCTACAGCCTGGGCAGCTCCTATGGTGGCATGGGTGGTGGTATGGTAGGTGCACCCATCACAGCTGTGACTGTGAACTCGAGCCTCCTTGAGCCTGTGAAGATAAACGTCGACTCAAACATCCAGGCCGTGCGCACCCAGGAGAAGGAGCAGATCAAGACGCTCAACAACCGTTTCGCCTCACTCATCGACAAGGTGCGTTTGGTCTGCCTTTCTTTATTATGGCGAATATGCTAAAGCTGGTCTATGGAGAGTCATGTGATAATAACGCTGCAAAAACTCATTTATTTGGATTAAAATCACTAAAACATACTGATAATTTGGCTCATTTTAACTTCAAACCAATATATGTTTAAATCAATATAAATAATATTTCTTAGAATCTGCTGATGTATTTAAGTAAGATAAGTTTGCAAGAGCAATAGAGGCTGCAAAATTTTCTTTCCATCATTGCCTTGCACTAATCCCCCAAATTCTGGGCAAAAAGGAGTGTCCTCTCCAGCCCCTGTTCAAACATGGGTGGGGTCAGACTTCAAGTGACTCATCCATGAAAAAAAAGGATCTATCTCCAGCACTGAGCCTTCACAGTCCAAAGTCTCTGAAATGCACATTGCACCTATCACCTAGCTGCCACTGAACACACACAAAGTTGTAAAATATTTCTACGTGTGAAGTTTTTTGCAGTTTCACAGGTTTTGGATCATGAATCCAACAAAAAATAGTGAGTCATGTGATAATTCTGCTTTGTCTAGTGCGGTTTACATTACCACACCTAGTTTTATCTTAACTATGTGGCCTTTAAAACAAGCCAACTCGTCAATTTATACTTTTACAAAAGTATATTTTAGCATGTTACACATTTGTATAAAATATTCCAAACAAAATCTCCCAAAAACTAAATTTTAAAATCATTAAATTCTGTAATTGTTAAGAGTTGGGTGTGGCATCAGGAGACTTGGCTTTCTGTCCAGTCATTCTTCTTGAGGCATTTGAAAAAAAAAAAAAAAAAGATATGAAGTTAAGTACAGGAGGCACACCCTTTGGAATGTGCTTGTTCCCTTAATTACACCTTTTGCAGGGCATATGAAAGAATGAAGAGCTACAGTATCCTCGGCTTAAGGTGTGATGTCATTTTAGGATAAGGATTTCATGCTCCCACATTCAGGATGCATTTAGCTAAAAAAAATCATCTCAATCATGCAAATGCAGATTAAATGAATCAAGAAGAAAACAAAAATAAAATAAAGAAAATGAAAGAAAAAAGATTGCTGTCTAACAAGCTTCTCCCATATTGTGCCCCCATCACAGGTGCGCTTCTTGGAGCAGCAGAACAAGATGCTGGAGACAAAGTGGACCCTTCTCCAGGAACAGACCACCACTCGCTCCAATATCGACTCCATGTTCGAGGCCTACATCAGCAACCTGCGCCGCCAGCTCGATGGCCTGGGCAATGAGAAGTATAAACTTGAGAACGAGCTCAAGAACATGCAGGGCCTGGTGGAGGACTTCAAGAGGAAGTGAGTTTTCTTGTGTTTTGTTCTCAGATTCAAGAATATGCAAATGTCATAGTTAAGATCTGAGTTATCCTAAAATATTGTTCACTCAAACAGGTATGAAGATGAGATCAACAAGCGTGCAGGTGTGGAAAATGAGTTTGTGCTCCTCAAGAAGGTAAACAAAAATGTGTTATAGTCTTGTAACAGAACATTGTATTCCATGTGCCTGTCAGATGTCATTATGCCACTCTTGGCACAAGAAGAGTGTATGATCCCAGTCCTGTGCATGGGGAGTTGTCAGAACATGTGATGCATGTGATGATGGATTGTAAATTATCTTAGTCCTTGTTTTGTTTCAGGATGTTGATGCTGCCTACATGAACAAGATCGAGCTGGAGGCCAAAGTTGATGCTCTTCAAGATGAGATCAACTTCCTCAGGGCTGTCTACGAGGCTGTATGTACTCGTTTATTCATGCATTCACATACGTTAGCACCAATAACACCTTCTGTGGTTTAGCTTCCTTGATTTGTGGATTTTAAAGCAAATCATTATAGTATAAAGAATTAAAAATGGATAATAGACAAACTGCTGACTTAAAAAGAGTTTGTGCTGATTGTAGGAGCTGCGTGAACTCCAGTCACAGATCAAGGACACCTCCGTCATTGTGGAGATTAACAACACTCGCGAGCTGGACATGGATGCCATCGTGGCTGATGTCAAAGCTCAGTATGAAGTCATGGCCAACAAGAGCAAGGCTGAGGCTGAGGAATGGTACAAAACAAAGTACGAGGAGATGCAGTACTCTGCTGGTCAGTACGGGGATGACCTGCACAAAACCAAAGCTGAGATTGCAGAGCTGACCCGTATGATTGCCCGCCTCCAGAACGAAATTGAAGCAGTCAAGGGACAGGTAAGAAAATACTGCAGAATAATACAGAAATTATTTAAAATGGTGCGGTAAGCTCATTGAATGATTGTGTGCAGAGAGCCAACCTGGAGGCACAGATTGCAGAAGCAGAGGAGCGTGGTGAGCTGGCAGTGAAGGACGCCAAACTCAGAATCAGGGAGCTGGAAGAAGCTCTGCAGAGGGCCAAGCAGGACATGGCCCGCCAGGTCCGTGAGTACCAGGAGCTCATGAACGTCAAACTGGCCCTGGACATCGAGATCGCCACCTACAGGAAGCTGCTGGAAGGAGAGGAGGACAGGTAGGTTCCATACTCTCTGATCCACCTATTTGTGAGTTCAAACTCATGAGAATCCATCTTGGTGAGCACCCGCTGCTGCAATAGGGCCTAACAGGTGGTGGGAGTCACTTCGCAGGTGTGAGTGGAACCCAAAGGCAAAGCCCTAGAGTCTAGGGCCTAGACAAACCAAAACAAACATGGTGATGCCAACAAATGTACTTCAGCCTATTTTTGCGTCAATATGGAGTGTTTTGTTTGAGAAAAACATACAGAAAGTGAACATTTTGTGCATTTGTGGACAGGGAAGATGTCTGTACTTTTTTCTCAACTGGATATAACAAAAGTTCAACTTGATTCAAATTATCATGACATGTTTTCTGATCACTTTCAGTGAGAGCCATTCCAGATTGATAATGTTTAGAACTCAATTCAGAGTAACACATCAGTCTGGCATGAGCCAGAGTAATCACACAATGGTCTTTAGTGCCAACTCATAGATCCTATTTGGAAACACAGTCACTCAAAATATCTAGAAACGTATGTGGATTTTTATTTGTAGTCTCTAAATCTCTAAATCACACCACAACATAGATCCGCAATGTAAATTAATCTATCTGATGTTCTTAACAGACTGGCCACTGGCGGCATTAATGCTACTGTTCACATCCAGGAGAGCAGGGGCCGTAAGTACTCATCATATCAAAAGAGCATGAACAATAAGAAAAACTAGCGATCTAACTGCACTGTTGTTCTCTTCTTGTTACAGAGAACATGAGCTCTGGATTCAGTGGTGGATCCGGCTATGGCGGCTCCTCCGGCTATGGCGGCTCCATCGGCTATGGCGGCTCCTCCGGCTATGGTGGAATGGGCGGCGGGGGCTACGCCACAGTCACCAAGTCCACAGTCACCTCATCACAAAGAAGAATCATTTAAGGAGTCATACACAGCCATCTCGGTTTAAATCAGTCCTAACAAATCTTAACCATGTATCCGACTATGTTACAGATCTGAGAGTATAGTCATTAAAAAGGGGTGTCTGAGCTTCAAAAGTACGAAGAGCCATGTCTGCTAGTGGGGCAATGCAACTTTGCACTGACTTCCAAGTTTTGAGAAAAAAAAAACAAAAAACAAAAGCTTTAACTGAACAAGAGTGTTGATCTTAGTGAGAAATCATTTAAAAGTGTGTACAATTTTGGGTGCAATGTCCTAGACTAATCAGATCATTGTATTTTTTTTTAATCTGACTGTTTACATGAGTGGTGCGTACTTTGACTGGATTAGTTCTGGCACTGTTTTACTTGTACAATTTTTAAATGTTTTTCTGCTAAGTCAGATGCTCTTCCAAAGCTGTTGTGACCAGATTTATTGACATGTCGGCAAAAAGAATTAACATCAAATAAATCTGAGAGAAAAAATACTGCAGTGTTTGACTTGTTCATTTTAAGGTCAAAATGTCGCTTTAAAATGAAGCATAATATTAAAATGGAACTAAATGTCTTCAGTTGACCCACAGTCAAATGGGAGGAAGCACAAAGGGGGAGAAGGGGCGGGGTTTGGTGGTATGAGAGGCTCTGTGATTGGTCTGACAGGCTTCAGTCAGGTGTCCCTCAGAGCAATGGTGTGGGACGCCATAAGCATCTGGACATATGTGAGCCACTGGAGGCCACACACACATTTTTAGAACACAAAGCTGTGACAGTAAACAATGCTCTTGAAATACTGTGGATACAGTTGTGTTGCATTAAGAATTGATTACATTTTCCCAACGTCTTCCTACGTGCCAGGTACTTTTATTTATTTATTTTGATCAGAACCTCTAATTCGATGACTGAGGGATTTTATACACACTTCAACTCCCTTTGCAATTTAAGCCTAAATCCCTGCCTGAAACCCTACTTATTCTTCTGCTTCTTTTATGCCTCTGTCAAACACCGCCCACCTGGCACACATCGAGGACAGTCTCTGCAGCTTTAGTGGTGATAGTGTTACATGTTGGTGTTGTGTGCCATTATAAAGGATGATGTAATGGGTAAATGCAGAAACTGGTAGGTAAATATGTCCTCTATAAAACAAAGCTAACTGGTGATTTTGTAAAAACTTACTACTAACAGAATTATGTGCAATCATGTTATTAACATGAACACCATTCATAATCACCTACAGAACATAAATCAGAGGATGGACCTCCTTTTTGCTCTTCCGCATGTCTTCCATCCATATTGTGAATGGTGAAGCGTTCAAAGCTCCAGCACCATCACCGTGCATCAGCTGCAGCTGTGACAACAGCGTCCCAAGAAACATCGACTGAGATGCCAGACTTTTGCACCGCATACGGACTGAACCAGGACTGTACCAGGACTAAAACCGGTCTAAACCAGGACTAATCTTGGACTTAAAAGCAAGAGAGAGAACCTGAGTCTGGGAGCAGCTGCTCTCAGTGGGGTGCAGAGCTCTGCGCCCAACCCGTGGTCTATGCAGGTGCACCTCCTGGTTTAGTGCTGGTTTATGTGACCTGTGCAGGTTGTTTTCACCATTGCCAATAGCTCTGCTTTGACATTTAAAATGTAGTCTTTTTTATATTTGTTATTTTTTATATCTCACGTTGGGGAAGTGGGTGGACAGTGAACCCCCGCGTACCTCACCCACTACACCCCTGTTATAGGAAGTGTTAAAGTTCAAAGCTACAGACATCTCACCATCTTATTTCATTTAAACACTGATCTGTAGTGGATTAAACAGTCCATGGTGTCTTAGCCAACCAAAATCGGTATAATAATACAATAATCTTATTACGATGATAAAGATTTATATGAGACAACAGCAGAAACAGAGACGTTTGTGAGTGAGCTGAACATATTTTAGCTTTATATTTTAAGTAATTATCTGTAAAAAAAAAAATAATAATAAATCTGGTTGAAGTCATGATTCCCAAATTAAATCTGTCTTTATATAAATCCATTGTTTCCTGGTACTTTTTTCTGCATAAGGAGCTGTTTTTGCCTGAACTTCCCCTGCAGGTCCTGTGAGTGCAGTTTGGTTCAGGCACACAGAGACAGGGAATTGTTTTGGGATATTTTGCTAAAATGCTTCCCCTTTTTAATTGACTAATCACCTGTCAGGACATTAATCCAACAATATCTTTACAGCTCTACTGATCAGGATGAATTTGTTTACAGGTTTAAAATTATTATCTGACATTTGACTCTTCTGTTTTGTTCATTTAACTGTAAAATCACTCAATGCAATGGACTGAACTGTGACGCAGCCGAAAATAACAGTTCTGGACAAAGGGAGGGATCCTTGTGTCTCAGGGGACTTAAAGTGGGACTAATATGTTCAAAAACAGCCAGAAGAGTGATACGGATGGTGAGGTGAGGTTGTCTTTTTTTCAGCACTCCTGCACTCAGCCTGTCGTTTGCCTCAAGCTGTTTACTGTCAGCTGAACTTTTTCTACAACTACAGTGAATGATTATGACATGTAAAGTCTTTTTCACCTCAGGCTCACAAAACTGGCAGACAGCAAGTCAATTTGTCGATTTTGTTAGACTGGAGTGGGGAGCAAGCCAAACAGCTGGAAACGCTGAAGTCTGCCAAAAACGATTACATATAAAACTCTGACTTTTCATTGAGCAAATGTTGCCACAAATCTGCCCTGAATCCATTAACACCGCTAACCCTTGCTATGACATGCCTTTTCCTTCACTTATGGGCTAATATTATATTTAATTGGCAAATAAAAACATCACAGCTCAGAGCAACAGATACTGGAAATGAGATGGTAAAACAGTTTATCCGCACCGTGACTATGGCAGGTATTCATTTCTCTAACTCAGGGGTGTCAAACTCACTTTGGTCCGGGGGCCGTATGCAGCCTACTCTGATCCCAAAAGGGCCGGATCAGAAAACTCAGTTCTCTCTTCAAGTTATTGTATTTTTCTCCGTGTCTCGTAGTGGTGTTTAAGATTATATTCCTCGAGCAACGCCACTTGTTCCAAACACACTGAGCACAGATTTCCCATTCACCTCTGTCAACAAATAAGAATTAGACTATTTTTCTTGGGAAATCCTGAACTCAGCATCTGCTTTTCTCATTTTTTGACATTTTGCTGATGAGGGTCACGGTCGACAGTCAAAACGATCGTCCTTTAAGAGCGTTTGGAAAGAGGAAAGTCTTCATTTGTGCTGCTCTGGTGGGAGTCGCAATGTACAGAAACGCCGGAGACGCTGCTATGCTAAACGGTGCAGAAAATTAACAGAAAAATCTGAAAATTTGAAGTATTTTAATAGAAAAATCAGCCGAGGGCCAGATTAAAGGTCTTGGAGGGCCGGATCTGGCCCCCGGGCCGCATGTTTGACACATGTGCTCTAAAACACAGTTAGATTTAAGATTTTACTATAAATCTTGCCAAAGTTTTTTACTGGTTTTGTCATTTTAGTGAAGTGTCTTTTACTTCCTGGTTGGACACGGACAGCAGACGTGAGGTATGTAAACATAATTCCTTAATTGTTACCTAGCAACCACAATGCAAACATGGGCCAAAACTAAACCAAAAAATCATAATCTCTGCATTTTGGATGGAAATTATGGCAGTGGATGACATAAGTAGAGGGATTCCACTTTAGGACTCACAGTTACTATTTACCAATTTTATGTTTTACACATTTCATCTTAACATGTATCAAATTATGAGAAATACCGACCACAGGTTTTACCCCATTAAAAGTCAGAGTTAGACACACATCTGTCAAATGCACTGTCAAAAAGAAATAAGCAGAGTTCTTGGCCAGTGTCCACATGAATCTGTACAGGGCCACACTTATACAAGCACAATCCCATATTTCACTGGTTTCTGTCTTATTTCTTACATTTGACTTGAAATTTGTTTTATTATTTTGGATAATTATCATGTCCTATTATGTCCTGTAAGTTTACTGATGTTTAGCTGTAGGAATTAATAATTACTCTCAGTTCATTTTTTGGACCCAAACTTTTACAGTGCACAGTTGACACAATAAAGAGATGACTGTGCTTTTTCTGTTTTACTATATGTATATTATCTAATAGGGGTGATAAAGATATAGAGTTTAACAATGACTGCCCGCTCTGGTTCCAAAGTACATTTTTCCCATAGATTTATAGACTTCCCATAGAAATTATAAATATTGAGAGTTCCACAGTATTACAGAATCTAACCAGCGATGTGGCAGTTAATATTCATAATGCAGTTGTCCGAAATGCACATTTTTAAATGGTAAAATGGTAAAAGGTCACATTTTTACAGTGCTTTTCTACCTTCAGGGCACTCACAACAAGGAATTCATTCAGCAACATTCACACACCAGTGCACGCAGACACTGGGGGCGAGGTGGATTAAGTGTCTTGCCCAAGGACACAACGACAGCGTTCATCTGTGGAGCTGGAATCACACCAGCGACCTGTGGGTCAGTGGATCTGACCGCTCACCAATGATGTTTATGTTGAGAATGGGATTCAGAAACAGATTTTAAATAGAAACAAAAAAATATAGTTCAAACTTTTTTTTTTTCAGAAAATCTAAGAAAACACGAATGATAAATTGACTTCCAGAAGCAGGGGGTGGACGGTCGCTGCTGCGCTCCATAAAGCTCAGGTGATGTGTTTGGGGGGTAAATGCACTTTCACTTCTCAAAGCAAATGGTGAATGATGAATGATTTCGAGACACACCCTGAAGCAGATGATTTAGGTGCAAAGTCTCACAGCAGCAACAGGAAGTTCAGTGAGAAGCCAGAAGTCTGGAGGGACTGGGAAGGAGAGACAGAAAGACGTTAGACTCAATAGATCAGTAGGTATTAGACCTTGGACAAAGCCAACATATGTAGGATCAAGCGTGTTATCATTTCATTAAAAGAGGACTTCGTGGTGGAAATACACTTGGTCTGAAAATGTCAACTTCTTTACATTGACTCTTGCTTCATTTTACAGGAGCACAGTGGAGGTTCCATGAACTGAGCCAAAACCTGGTTTATTTAGGCAGTCCAGACTCATCAAATCCTTTTCCACCAAAGTGACTAAACAGAGTTGGTGCTGAGTTGCTTTACTAACAAGCACCTGGGTAAAAACCTGGTTGGGACCAGGTTAACTGTCAAGACTTTTCTCCATGAATGTCTAAAGAAACAGTTTAGTCAGACGTTTCAGCACGTGCATTCAGGCGTGTTAAATCACCTGTCTCTGCTTCACTTCAAACATAACCTTGAAAGCCCAGAGATTCCCACGCACTGGACACACCCAACAAATCCTATAGCCTCCATTATTAACATGATCTCACCCAAGCACAGTTTCTATCCTGCAGAAGCCTATTCAGATAAAACAAGGAGCTGCTCATTAGGACTAACGATAAGAGAATCAATGAAACAAGTGTGTCCCTGCCTGCAGGTGTGAGAGGCAGTGCTTTTGCTCTGGTTTGGACAGGGGCCTGAACATTTCAAAATCATATGAATAAAGAAATAGAAAAAGACATTTTGAAAATCAAGATGGATTGAATGATATTTCTGTCAGACGAGTGGAGGCAGCTCAGAGTGCGTTTGAACTCACACCAAGGCAATACACCGGGACTGGGTCAAAAGAAGAGAGCTCATGTGTGTCTGCTGCCCCCTGTCAGATCTAAAATGTTACTGTAATTTACCTAAAAGGCAAATATTCTTTTATTTATCTAGAATTAAAGTCATAGGGACTTGAAATAATGAGGTAGGTTTAGTACAAATGATTCATTTATTGCTCAGTGCTGGTCACACTGGTTTAACAGTATGGAGCAGTTTAAGGGCATAATTCA
This sequence comes from Odontamblyopus rebecca, assembly GCA_030686955.1. NCBI lineage: Eukaryota > Metazoa > Chordata > Actinopteri > Gobiiformes > Gobiidae > Odontamblyopus > Odontamblyopus rebecca. The sequence continues at coordinate 2,304,466 of CM060656.1, read as the reverse complement.
ATTGAAACATAAGTTTGAGCAGACGAATGATGGGGACACCGTTCTAACATTTTCGAGTTTCTATAATCGGCCTATTTGTGTAAAAATACATACAAGTTCTCCTGACCAATCCTCGTTCTGGATCAGGAGATGAGCCCTGGGTCACCAGACCTGGATTCTGTATTAAAGCCAAAAAGACAATTGACAATGCAATAAATGTGTTTCATTTTACGTTTAAATAAATGAAAAGGTCTGATATCCCTAATATACAATAACAGCTTCATTTATTTAAGATCAGATCAAGAGCTGTGTATAATAGAGGTTCTATAGGGAAAATACCACACAGGGAAACATGAAGTTACAAATACAAGTAGTAGAAAAGTCTTTGCTCTGTTGAAGTTTCTCTTTTGTCTCCTCACGAGTCGTTTGCAGAGTTTTGTTCCATCCATCCGTCTTCTTCTGCTTTATCCGACTGGGTTGCAGGGGCAGCTGTTCACCTCCATGCACCTGACACCCCCCATGAACCCCTCTGTGAATGGTGCCCACAGGAGGGTGGCTTGATGTTAGTTCATAGGGGTGGTAGCATGCAGCCCGGAACCTTCTTGCTGTGAGGCATGAGTGTTAGTGTGGTTTCTGTTACACTACTGTAATATACTTCATGGACTTTCCCAGGATGATTATTTCCTTATCTTTGGGGCCTTCAGTTTGGGACCAACAGTTTGGGACATTAAGGGTCAGAGGTCAGGAGGAAGTGCTTCCTAAAGACATCTGCCAAGTGGTACAATGGTGTCAATTAATCATAATTGGGTAATAAATGGAGAAGTGTTCTGAGCAAAACATGTTTGAGAAATTCCAGATGTGCAAGAGTGGGATGTCCTATAGGAACTGTAAATGTAGCTCCAACACGTTCTTCTGGGTCTTTCTGCATTGGGCTTTTAAGAGGATCCAGACTTAAACTGTCTGTTAATTGGCCGACTCTATTATCTGTAAAATAAATCATATTTACATTTCTTAGAGTTGTCGTTAAATCATTTCTTAAGCATCTGCCCTTCTGTGAAGCACCTGGGGAAAACGCACCGAGAGGGTAAGTTCCTGGACTGGGGTCTAAACCACATTAAATTTGGCGTCACGAACAGGATCAGAAGTATCAATTAAATGAATGGTGCTCTGGAACGTGGGAATGTTTGGAAATGTTTTAATCTTTGCTAAATTGCTAAATTTTGTAATATACAGTATTGTGTAAGTTTTTGAGCTTTGCAGTGTGTTTTGTATTAAGAAAAGGGAAAGAATTACAGTTGAGTGAAGGTAGTAAAAGTATTATGAGTAAAATGTGTAAAAGAGTTTAAACTGGGAAAAGAAACTTGAGTAAAGAGATGTTATAGAGCTTGTTTTAAGTCGCTCAGGAAAGAAATTTTTAGAATATGTTTAAAGTCACTTGGGAAAAAATAAAGGATAAGTGAAAATAAGATTAAGGGTTGAGTATAAAGATGTTTTTTTTTGGAAAACACAGCTGTGTGTTAAGGATGACGTCATTATGGGTTATGTTGAAAGTGTGACTTTAAACAAAAGTCGGGGATATATGTTTGTAGTCTTGTCTAGTCTGACTCCAGGGCCCGGAGGTCAGGCAGAATGTGTTGTCACCCCCTGCTGGTGAGTTGAGGTGGTTATTAGGTTGGGGTAGTATAGTTTAAAATGTTTGATAACTGATTTAAATATTAATCATTGATCTGATTGACTAGTGTTGGTACTTTGAAGAGAGATCATTTGTTGGGGAAATTTTGATTATGATATATAATTGGGATAGAGGTGATTATATAAAATAGTGATAGATATATACTGTGATATAGAGATTCAATCATTTGAATTCAGATAGGCACTTTTATAGGCTGTATATGCTGTATATTGATAGTATTTTTTATTTTTATTTATTACGGTCCCGTGGGAGCTGTGCTAAGCTCACACGGCAGGTGGTTCGTCCAGGTGCCAGGCGACCGCCCGAGCTGTGACGAGAGCAGACCAGGCCAGGCCCGAGCCATTTACATCCGGAGGGGGACCTGCTCGATAGCCCGAAAAAGGTCATTTTTGTTTTATCCACAAAATCTTTCCATTTCATCCATACACACACTTAATTATATTACATATCATATCTTGGTTGACACATTATCTGCTAACATATATCATTGTTCATTTGTCAGAGTGTCTGATATTATCCAGTGACACTCACACAAAAATAGACTGATGAAACCGACTCGGATGATGTCGAACCAGAGGACGATGAGAAAGCAGGATATAGCTATTCATTGGCTTCTGCAACCAGACGTCGTGCAGAGGTACCAGAGAGTGAAAGTGAAACTGATGTACCATCTCGTATGACTTTGAGGTCTCGAGCCCAATCCAGTGAAGACGGGGGAAAAAAATGCTCCCGATAGTGGCGAAGGGCCAAGATCTAGAATACCGACCTCTACAAAATACAGATCTTCCAGACATTCTAGAGAAGTTGCCCATAATCCAGGACAGAGCACATCCTTGGATATCAAAGCTGCAGTAGGTGACATTAAACGGCTCCTAGCAGCTCTAATAGGAGTGGATGCCATGAATGAGATCTTAGAGCGAGCTGGATTGGATCGACATGTAAATACTGGAGTGAATGATGCAGAACTCTTCGCTGCTTGTCGAGGACGAATGTGTCGTGCTCTAAGAGACACTTTTCCAACAAATCTTCATCCAGATAGTATTCTTATCGAACCACTGGGACAGCAAGAAAATCTTATAGTTCAAGAGCGTTTCAAACGTGGCGAAATGTCACTGACAAGACCCTGACAACAATCGCATGGAACAATCAACATCAATCCTACGAGCTAAGATTGAAATTGGACTGCCACTGCCTGTAAGAAGCAGACTAGCTGAAGTTGTGGGACTGGGGAGTGTGGAAAAAGGAGTTTATGCAGATCATATCGCACATCAAGTGGAACTATATCGGAAGAAGGAGCAAGAAAGAAAAGAACAAGATCAAGATACACTCAGGAAGCTAAACCAAATCCAACTTGCTGACAATAAGAAGAAAGATAAGACTCAAGCTGTGGTTGTGCAGACTCAGCCACAAGTAAATCAAGAATCACAACTAGCTCCTGTATCAATTCCATCATTTATACGCCTCGTTATTAATCAGTTCCAAAACTGGAGAGGAAGAGGATGGGGATATGTCAATAGAGGAAGAGGATTCAACTTCAATCAGAACCAGCAAAATTCTTTAGAAGCCTGCTATAGCTGTGGACAAGTTGGCCATTTTGCTCGAGAATGTAACCAACTAAGAATGGGTCGCCGAGGAGGCTTCCAAGGAAGATTCCGAGGAGGTTTCCGAGGAGACTTCAGAGGAGGCTTCGTGGGACAGTCTACTCCACCACAGGCTCCACGACCAGTGAATCCTTACGCTGGCCCAGAACCTGGATTCTAGGGGTGCCCGGAGAACCTGACAGGAAGGTGTCAGCCGGTAGCATCACAACCGGAAACAGATCCAACGATTACAGTGGAAGTTAATGATCATCCATTAAACTTGATGGCCAATTCTGGAGCTGCTTTCACTTGTCTACTGCCTAAAGATGCTATGAATCTCCCCATGTCTGAACATTTTGTACAGGCAATCGGGTTTGAGGGGGTAAAACAGCTGATTCCTCTCACTAAACCAGTACAGCTCCGATATAAAAAATAAAAAAATTACAATACTTGTACTTGTATCAGATAAAACTCCAGTATCACTTTTGGGAAGAGACGCTTTGTGCAAAATGAGATGCACTATTCATTGCAGACGTGGACGTGCCAGAAGAAGTTCAAGATCAATTGTTGCTGACTTCAGAAATTGAGACTTCAACAGTCTATTGGCTTGGAAATCTTAGCCTAGAAGTGTTGGAACCAGCCAAAATATGGGGGAAATTTATTTTCGCAAATCTGCTTAATGCAAAAACTGCTGAATATCAATCACATTGTACATTGAAGTGTTTCAAAGACACTATTCAAGTAAATCCAGAAGAGTGGCGAAGTAAACAACCAGAGACAATCCAACTCAGTTCAAGCTATATTATTATGAGGCCCCAAGGAGCTGCAATGAAAATAGAGGACAATGACTATCTGATCAAAGAGTTTGAGATAAAAAACAGTGTTCCACATGTGACTTTGTTGATAGCTGACGATTATGAACCAAAGCATATTGGAGCAATGATGAAGGATGCAGAGAAAGCAAAATTTGCTCCCTTGAAAGAAAATCATACAATCTGGAGAAGTGATGATCAGCAATTTCTAAAGATTATGATCTTTGCACAAGGATATGGAACACCCCAAACTGTTACAATAACAAACGAATCAATACTCAATATATCAGACTGAAACATTTGGAAGAAGAAATGTTGCAACAAGTTCCTGACTGCCTGTGGTTAAAACACAGCACCGATATCAGACTGGTCAAATCAGCTCCACCAGTGCATGTTGAACTTAGATCAGGAGCAACGCCTCCTTGGATAAACCAATATCCTTTGAAAGAAGAAGCAATTAAAGGCATTGAACCACAAATTGAAGGTCTGGTACAAGCAGGAGTCCTTGAGATAACAGAATCCTCAAAGTAATACACCATTATTCCCTCTATTGAAACAGGATGAAAATTATCGTTTGGTGCATGATTTGAGAGCACTTAATGAGGTGGAGGTGGACATTCCAGCTGAAGTTCCAGATCCACACACTATTCTCGCACAAATCCCACCAGATGCTTCATATTTCACAACAATAGACCTTTGTGGTGCATTCTTCAGTATACCACTAAGCATCGAGAGTCAAGGTCTATTTGGCTTCACTTTCAAAGATCAGTATTACATTTACAAGCGTTTGCCTCAGGGATTCAAGCACTCCGCATTTTTTTAATCGCATTTTGAAGAATGATTTGATGGGGATTGGACAGCAATTGTGGAGTACAGTAATACAATATGCTGATGATATTGTACTCTGTGCACTGGACAAGGAAACGTGCCACAAAGACTCTATAAAACTGTTACAAATCTTGGCTGAAAAAGGACACAAGGTTTCACAGAGGAAATTGCAGTATTGTCAAGAGAAAGTGGTGTACTTGGGACAAGCAATATCTAAAGGTCAAAGAAGCATTGCTGACAGTCATTTGGAAGCCATTCAAAAGGTCCCAAAACCAAGAACAGTTAGAGAGATGATGACATTTCTGGGAATCTATTCATCTGCATGGATTGAGGACTATGCTAGTCTCACAGGACCATTAAGAGCTATGATCAAGAGACAGGTAACACACAGTTACATGGGAATTTAATGTGGACTCATGATGGACTTGTTTCATTTGAAACTTTAAAACAGAGACTTCAAGAAGCGCCAGCATTGGCACTTCCGGATTATTCTGAAAACTTTTTGCTATATGTGTCTACCTCAAATATGCATGCACGGTTCTCTGTCAGCCGACAGGGACAGGGGTAAAACCCCAGGCAATCGCTTACTATTTCACCGCTTTTTCAGACGTAGAGTCTTCAGATCTGCTATAGAACGATGGTGGGGGTTCAGTTAATGTATGAGAAGGCCTCAGCTATTACAATGTGTTATCCTGTAACAATCCTTACCCATCATACCATACCCATCATCCTTACCCATAATGAAGCTGTTAGAGACTGTGATGAAACCTACAGAAATAGCCATAGCTAAATGTGCAGCACATAAAATAGATGCGTCTAGAGTAACCCGAGGTAACAAAGCGGCTGATGAAGCAGCTAAAGTAGTGACTGGAGCCAACAAAATGGGTAAAATCTTTTTGGTTACTCATGAAGTAGATTTGGAAGATAAGGTTACTCTTAGAGACGTGATTTCAATGCAAGAGGTTGCATCCACATTGGATAAGCAGCTCTGGCAAGATTGAGGTGCCATGCAGGACTGGACTGGCCTGTGGCAGAACCATGAGGGATTGATGGTGGCACCGCCAGACCTATTAGGTCTGATGATTCAGGAGGCACATGGCATGGCTCATGTGTCAAGAGGTGAGGTGAAGAGAAAAATCATAAAGGAATATGGATTTTGGGCTCCCTATTTGTTGGAACAAATTGACTATTATATCGGTAAGTGTGTCATTTGTTTGAAAAACAATATTCGAAGGAGAGTACCAGTCCTTCCTGGCTATATCCCAACTCCAACAGGTCCTATGAAGGAATTGGTAATTGATTTTGTTGACATGATTAGACCAGTAGGAGGTAAATGGTACATGTTAGTAGTCGTTGACAGATTTTCAAGGTGGACAGAAGCCTGTCCAACTAAGAGAAAGGATGCTCACTCGGTTGCCAATTTTTTGTGTCGAGAAGTTGTCACTCGATGGGGGCTTTCCGATAGAATTTCATCAGACAATGGCAAGGAATTTGTGGATAAACTGTGCGTTTAACTTTGCAAAAATTAGGAATTAAACAGCGTTTCGGATCAGTTTACCATCCGCAAAGTCAAGGTATTTGCGAAAGAATGAATGGAGTTTTGAAAAATCGTATTGCCAAAATTTGCCAGCATACAGGTTTACACTGGGTTGGAGCTCTTCAATTGGCTTTAATGGCCTGTCGATCTAGTGAATTGTGTGATTTGCATGTAACACCACATGAATTACTTACGGGAAGGCGGATGCCTACTCCACGTTTGCGTACTAGTGGCAAGGGCCACAGTGTAATGTGAGCTTATGTGAAATATATGTCTGAATTACATAAGAAACTATCTACATATGTTTCAGATAAGCAAAAACAGGAGGAAAAACAGGAAGAAGAGCAAAGAAAAGAAATAGTGCAGCCTGGAGATCAGGTGTTTGTGAAGGTCTTTAGAAGAAAATGGTATAACGAGCGCCGTGAAGGACCATTTGAAGTTGTACGTAGTACAGGGACAGCAGTTCAGGTTTGCGGGTCGCCTACGTGGTATCATTTGTCGCACTGTGTCAAGGTTCCAAAGGAGGAACTACACTCTCAGAGCCAAAATGAGGATGGCCAGAGAGAGCCAAAGGGAGCAGAATTCTGATGATTCTTTGCATACGGCTGAGACACTCAATGGGGATACCTCAGTCAATGGAGAAGGACATTTCGAAGATGTTGATTTACGATATGCCCCAGGAACAACTGAACTGGACCCAGGAAATGATGGATCAGAAATCTGTGATGCCTTTCCAGATGGACCCGAAGAGCCACTTAGATCAGGTCCAAGGAGAACAACACGAAAAAGGAGACAACCTAGTCGATATAGAGACTAAGGTGAAAGTAGTTTTGGGAAAAACAGCTTTGCTTCCATGCCCATGTACTGCTGAGAATAATAATGATGAACGTTTTCGACCAAGATGGGAGGATCAGTTTGGGAAAACATTGGACCTCTCAAGGACAATTGGAATAAAGAAATATATGTAGTTGAATGACAAGAGGAGATTGAAGATTGCTGGAGATTGTGGTCTTTATTTACACCGATCACAAGAAAATGACCAATGATGGTATAAATGTCTGTACCCTGATCCACAGTTGGTAGATAAAAAGGAGCGTGGTGAATGGTTGGGTTCAATTTTTAGGACAAAGATTGTAATCCTGATGGTAGTGGATTCGGCTGAAACCATACCAGCAGGAGTTAGTTCTGAGTCACAAGGAGTGGTCACGTCTAGGCCAGCAGTAGCGGTAGCAGACCAGACGCCTGAAGTTCCAGCCTCAGAGACTGAGGTTGAGTTAGAAAAAACACTTTTAACATGAGTCAGCCCGCAGTCTACTAATTTGTTTGATTCTGTTTTGGTAGTTCGGGAATCGGTTGGTATATCGGTATTCTTCAAGTGTTGGTGTTCCAATTGGACTCGGGGAGATACATTTGAATGGGTTAATAATATGGGTAAAAGTTTGGTATTGTCAGGACCTGAGGCAGGGAGGTCTTCCCAGGGCCCGAGGAAATGTGTTTTATATAATGACCTAAAAATGGCCCCTGTGGTAGGTGACTGTTCGTTGGTGGTAAGATATGTTTCACGGGAAGATCAAGGTGATTATATTTGCAAGCATTTTCAAAGAAGGCATACATTTATGCCAGAGAATAGACGTTGGCTACCTGGGAATAAAACACACAAAATAACTTTACTTGTGAACGAGGAGGTCTCTGATCTGTGATCTGCCCCAGGGCGGTTGCCTATAAATACGATCAGGTTACTGTAAAGGTGATATCTACTGGTTTGGGCCAAGAGGTGACTACTCAGAAATCAGATAATGTTACAACTAGCCTGAAGAAAACAACAACACCAATCCCAATTATAAAGATTACATCAACCACTGTAACTACAGCAACATCAGCTATTACAAAAACAGAAACAACACCAATTACAATACCTACTACAACACCTACAACAACTAGTACGACAACTAGAATAACCATTACACCTAAACCTACATTAGCAATTATATTTAATATAACAACTACTAGGTCTACTACACCGATGACAGCGACGATGACTACACCTGCAACAACTTCAGCAATGGTATTAAATGACACTACTACTTCCTTAACAATAACGACTGCTATGGCTAAGGCAATTTCATCGATTTCGGCAACTACAACAAATAGGACTACATTTGCTACTACGACAGCAGTTACAACAGCTGTGAGCAAAGTAGTTATGACATCAGGTACTAAAAGCCTAGATAATAAGTTGAACTCTACTGAGATTACTGCAGCATTTATATCGAAGGGTGTGACTTCAGAAGAGATCACTATGGGGACAACAACTGCAGTAGTGAAGTCATCCCTGAATATTTCTACTAATAGTATGAGTACAATGACATTACAGTATTCATTTTTAAATATGATATCTGACTCTGTTTCAACAGCGGTATCGTATGCTAAATCTGTTTGGACAGACTCATCGCATGTTAAGTCTATCTTGTCATTTTTGTGTAAGGGGGGATCAGTGAATGCAACTGAGGAATTTAGGAATGTGAGTAGTGCTAGTAATACTTCAACTACTGTTGTTACGGCTGAAACAACATTTGATATGAAGACTGACGACTCGATAGCAACTGATATTGAGTTAGCTGAAGAGTAGGATTGGACTGAAATAGATGAAACCCCGGTAAAGATGTCAGAAAAATATCGTGCACTGGGTAAGAGAGAAGCCAAGTGGAAAGCATTTGGGTTTGATTCTTCTGTAGTACATATAGCTGATATTTTCGCTAGCAGGAACCTTTGGTTCCAGCAGTTAACTCATGCTGTAAGAGCAACTGTTAATGAGGATGAACCATGTGTGGTTAGAATTCCGTCACCTAGCGCCTGGCAATCAATAATGGAAACCGTACCTCAGCCTTTGGGTCTTAAATGTCAAGCTATGGTTATGTCTTGGTTGTACTTCAATCAGGAGGTACATACACAAGGTTGGTTATTTGGTAATTTGGTAACAAGGTTGGTTATTTGGTAGGTTGGCAATTTCGATTGCTTTGTATGTCTTGTACATGTGAAGGAATTGACAAATAAAGGCTACTACTACTATTTGGAATTTCATATCATCTGTATTGGCCTTTAGGAGATTGTGCATGGTTGAGAGCTCTCCCATACATCAACACATTGGACAAAGAGGGGAAGCTAACTATACCTGAATCAATGGAAGTTCAATCTGTGAAAGCACCTCACTGCATATGCTCCAATGACCCCTGAGGGGGTCCAGGGGTATTTTTGGGAATATCAGACTGTGATACTTATGGGATGCAGTTTGGTAAGGTCCCACATGGTGCACTTAAAGATAAACAACTTGTGACGTTTTATATACCAAGCATTAAACAAACTAGGAGGCTTATAGTAATTAATGAGACGACGCCTGGGAACAAGACCTTGGGAACTCTAAAGGACATTTGGTGGGTTTGTGATAATAGAGCCCACATATTCTTACCACATGGATGGACTGGATGTTGTTACATGGCCAGATTGAAGCTCCCATATGAACTTTTGGTGGTTCGTAAAGGTCAAGACTCTGTTGGAACTCGATCAGTGATTGTGCCTCATGATAATGTAAAAAGGGAATTAGCGCAGTTTAACAACTTAGAAACATACCATTGGAGTGTAAGTTTGGGCGAAAAATGGGGGATTGGTTTGTTTCCGTGGTACGAGGTCACTTTTTTAGCAGATCATATCAATAACAAAACATATACACTTCAGGGTTTCGCTAATGAGACCATTAAGTGTTTTAGCACTTTGTTAAATACTCAGAAAAGTCACTGTTTGACTCTGTTGAAGCACAATATGGCTCTTGATTATATTTTAGTTAAACAAGGAGGATTGTGTGTAGCTTTAAATTTGACTGGAAAAGCTTGCTATACTTTGATTCCTGATAGTTCTGATAATATGACTAGTGTGATTGATGCTTTGAAGAAGATCAGACAGGCGTTTGGACCGTCAGAAGGCTCAGGGTGGTCAGCTAATTACTGGTTACGTGATAAATTTGGAGTGTTTGGAGCTACAGTAATTTGGGCCTTGATGGGAATGTTGGCGACATTAGCTGTTATGCTTTGTTTCAGTACTTTATTGTTGACATTTGTGAAGGCTATGATATGGCGATGGGTTAGTATTGTTATGCCGTCAGATGGAACTCAGATGCCACTGATACAGGACTATAACTTGCTGCTTGTGAGGAAGGAGTAGGTTTGAATTTTGAGTTGGTTGATAGATATTTGACTCAACCTGACTTAACTAACTCGACTTGATTGTGACTGATTGATTTTTGCGTGGAAATTTCTGATCTGTATTAGGGGAAATTTCAGTGCAAAAAGGGGGGACTAGGACTATTTTTCCATTTTTTATGTTTAATTTTTCCTACTTACATTTCAAATTATATATTATGTATATTTTATTTTATTTTCATTTCAACTTTATATTATCTTTACATTTATCATATTTTATTATATTTATTTTTTAGCATCTACATACATTCACACATTTATATTTTACAATTTATCCATCCATCCATCTTCTTCCGCTTATCCGGGGCCGGGTCGCGGGGGCAGAGTCTAAGCAGGGGCTCCCAAGCTTCCTTCTCCCCAGCCACTTCCACCAGCTCCTCCGGACGGACCCCGAGGCGTTCCCAGGCCAGCCGAGAGACATAGTCCCTCCAGCGTGTCCTGGGTCTTCCCCGGGGCCTCCTACCGGTGGGACATGCCTGGAACACCTCCCGAGGGAGGCGTCCAGGAGGCATCCGGACCAGATGCCCGAGCCACCTCAGCTGGCTCCTCTTGAAGTGGAGGAGCAGCGACTCTACTCCGAGCTCCTCCCGTGTGACCGAGCTCCTCACCCTATCTCTAAGGGAGCGCCCGGCCACTCTGCGAAGGAAACTCATTTCGGCCGCTTGTATCCGTGATCTCGTTCTTTCGGTCATTACCCAGAGCTCATGACCATAGGTGAGGGTAGGAACGTAGATTGACCGGTAAATCGAGAGCTTCGCCTTTCGTCTCAGCTCCTCTTCACCACAATGGTCCGATGCAGCGACTGCATCACTGCCGACGCTGCACCGATCCGCCTGTCAATCTCACGCTCTATCCTCCCCTCACTCGTGAACAAGACCCTGAGATACTTGAACTCCTCCACTTGAGGCAGAGACTCCCCACCCACCCGGAGAGGGCAATCCACCTTTTTCCGGTCGAGAACCATGGCCTCGGATTTGGAACAGCTGATTCTCATCCCGGCCGCTTCACACTCGGCCGCAAACCGCCCCAGTGCTGCAGGTCCTGGTTCGATGGAGCCAACAGGACAACATCATCCGCAAAAAGCAGCAATGAGATCCTGTGGTTCCCGAACTGGACCCCCTCTGGCCCCTGGCTGCGCCTAGAAATTCTGTCCATAAATACAATGAACAGAACCGGTGACAAAGGGCAGCCCTGACGGAGTCCAACATGCACCGGGAACAGGTCTGACTTACTGCCGGCAATGCGAACACAGCTCCTGCTCCGGTCATACAGGGGCCGGACAGCCCTTAGCAAATTCAATTCAAATTCAAATAACTTTATTTATCCGTTAGGAACTTCGTTTGCAGACAGAGCACCAGCACAAGTGAAGACTCCACACAAACATTAATAAAAAGCACATTCACATCACACATCAAGCACACATCAAATGCATAATAATAAATAGATCAATAAAAGAATACATCCATAACAGCACCTCTCACTTCCCCAATGCAAATTAGCTGCCCATGTGGCTTCATCAGCCATTTAACAGGCGAATGGAGGAGGGAATAAAACTGGACGTGGCCCTCTTAGTTTTAAGTGAGAGGGACCTGAACCTCCGTCCTGATGGCAACAGACTGTAGAGTGAGTGAAGAGTGTGTGAGCTGTCTGTGGAGATCTGTGTGCCCTTTCTCAAGACTCTGTCATTGTAGATGGTGGTGAGTGACTCTTGCTGCTGTCCTATGAGTTTACTGCTGATTTTAATGATTCTGTTGAGTGTGTTGCGATGAGTGAGACTGAGTGAACCAAACCAGGCTGTGATATTGAATGTGAGGATGGACTGTATAAAGCATTTGTAAAAAACTGCAAGAATTGATTGGTGAACCTGTAGTTTACGAAGTTTACGGAGAAAGAAAAGGCGTTGTTGGCATTTGGAGAAAATGTTTTCAGTGTTCAGTTGAAAAGTGATTTTGTGATCAATTATGGTGCCGAGATATTTGTATGAGTGAACCTTTTCTATTGCTTCGTTGTTAACAGTGAGTGTAGGAGAGGTGATGAGTCCATGATGGAACACAATGACCATTTCTTTGGTTTTTGAAACATTTAAGTCCAAACAATTATTCCTGCACCAAAGTGAAAAAGAGTCTAGTTCTGTCTGTAGCCGTCCGTCAGTGTTAGTAGTGTCCATGATTACTGTGTCGTCCGAGTACTTGATGTATGTTATTCCTGGAGTGGTGCTCCTGCAGTCAATCGTGTACAAAGTGAAGAGAAGTGGAGAGATCACTGAGCCTTGGGGGGAACCGGTGGATATTGTCCTGACAGTGCTGGGAGGTGACCATTGACCTGACCCTCTGATCCCTTTCCGTAAGGGAAGGAGAGGACCCAGAGAATGAGATGGGGTTGACATTCATCTGAAGCAGCTTTCTTCCCATGAGATGTGGTTGCACTGTGTTAAATGCACTTGAGAAGTCCACAAAGACAGAGGCTGACATGGGATTTTGGCTTTTCCAGGTGAGAGATGGTCTCATGCAGCAGGGTCAGCATTGCATCGTCTACACCCCTGTGCGTGCCGGTATGCAAACTGTAGTGGGTCAGAGTGCACACCAACATCGGCCTGCAGCTGGGCCATGGCAGAGCCTCTCAAAGCTCTTCATGACCAGTGACGTCAGAGCTACAGGTCGATAGTCGTTGTTGGTGGTGGGATTGCTCCTCTTAGCCACAGGGCAGATGATGGAGGATTTCCAGATGGAGGGGATGGAATGTTCAGCCAGGGAGCCGTTGAACAGTGAGCACAGGACCCCGGCCAGTTGACTGCTGCAAACCTTTAAAAGGCGCCCACAGATCTGATCTGGTCCAGGAGCCTTGCTGGGTTTTGTCCGTCTCAGAATGAGCTCCACATCCTCTGACTGCAGTTGCAGGTTAGCAAAGGAATGGATCATGGAGGAGAGCTCTGCAGAGAGCTCCTCCCTCTCCTGTGTGAAGTCACACTGATCAAACCTGCAGTAGAAGTTATTGAGGTCCTCCGACATGCTAATACACACCTCAGCAGGAAGTCCAGATGGTGAGGATGTGGGAAAACCAGCTAGCATTTTGACACCCTGCCAGGCATCCTTAGTTTTCCCTTTGCGAAAAAGCCTCTCGACCTTTTCTTTACATGTCCTTTGGGCAGATTTAATTTCTTTATTGAGTCTGTTTTGAATGAGTTTGCCCTCGATCCAATTGCCTGAGTTAAATGCTATTTTCTTTTCATTCAAAGTAGATTTTAGTGATTTGGTTATCCACGGCTTATTGTTTGAGAACACTTTCACAGTTTTCATGGGGACCAGCATGTTTTCACAGAAGGTGATGTATGATGTTACAACATCAGTAGCCTCTTCTGAACTGCAACCCTCTGTGAGCACCTCCCACAGTGTGCAGTCAAAACAGCCCTGAAGTTTCTCCTGGGCCTCCGTGTCCCACAGTTTGACCTGCTTCTTAACTACACCCTCTCTCTGTAGTTTAGTGCGGTATGCTGGGACTAGGTGGACAACATTATGGTCTGCAGTACTGAGAGGAGGTTTTTTATAAGATCTGTATGCATCCTTTAAATTGCCATAGCAGAGGTCAATTGTTTTGTCGCCCCTGGTGTACAGGACACATACTGGTGGTAAGTAGGAAGAGTCTTATTTAATCTGCAACCATTGAAGTCCCCTAAAACTAACACAGGAGAGTCAGGAGACGCGCTCTCGAGCCGTTGCACACATGACGTAATCGCTTCAGACGCGCGCGTGGCATTGCCTGATGGCGGGATATACACAAGTACCAGCGCAAATTGTCCGAACTCTCGTGGAAGGTACTTGGGTCTAAAAGTCAAAGCAAGCAGCTCCACATCGGGTGTACAACTCGAGTCAGTGACAGTAGCAGCTCTGCTCCAAGCCTGATTGACATATACACAGACTCCGCCCCCGTGCCTCTTCTGGCTGCTCGCAGTGTCCCGGTCCAGGTGCACAGGAGACTCGAAGCCGCTAAGCGAGAGCTGTGCATCCGCGATGGTGCTATCAAGCCAGGTCTCCGTGACGCAGATTAGCCCAGCATCCTTATATGCCCACTGGCACGAGACATTGGCGTGTAGTTCATCCAGTTTGTTACGGAGCGAGCGGACATTTGCGCAGCAAAATAGAGAGGAAGGGGAGGGCTTTTTGATGTACCGGTGAGCCTCTTCAGTCTCTGCCTCACTCCACCCCTTCTCCCCCGCCTCCTACGTCGGGCAGAGCTGTTAGTTTTGCTGCCGGTTCCGTATCGGTTCGGGAAGATCTCAGCGAAGAATTGTAGATCCGCTGGGATAGAATAGTCCACATCCCGCAAAAGTAGCAAATCCTCCCGACTGTAGCGCAAAGTTTTCGCTCTAGCTTTCAATACGAGCAGGGTTCCAGAGGTTAGCCATAGCACAAACAGCACATATAGCCCCCACTTCCTCATCGTGACAGGTAGGTTTGCGAGGAGAAATAAGTCCTTGAATATGGTTCAGTGTTGCACAAATCACACTCAACTTTAAAGCCGTTCATTAGGCATGATATGCCATTCACTGTCTCACGATCACGCACTAAAATTCACAGTTTAAGGCCCAAACAGTTCTTCACTCGAGGCGCTCCTCTACCTGTCGCCACCACAGCGCCAGCTGGGACTAAACAGGTACAAAGGGCCCCGGACCCCATACTCCCGGACCCCATACTCCCGAAGAACCCCCCACAGGGCACCACGAGGGACACGGTCAAATGCCTTCTCCAGGTCCACAAAACACATGTGGACTGGTTGGGCAAACTCCCATGAACCCTCGAGCACCCGATGGAGGGTGTAGAGCTGGTCCAGTGTTCCACGGCCAGGCCGAAAACCACACTGCTCCTCTTGAATCCGAGGTTCGACTATCGGACGGACTCTCCTCTCCAGTGCCCTGGCATAGACTTTACCGGGGAGACTGAGGAGTGTGATTCCCCTGTAGTTGGAAGACATCCTCCAGTCCCCCTTCTTATACAGAGGGACCACCACCCCGGTCTGCCAGTCCAGAGGTACTGTTCCCGACCGCCACGCGATGTTGCAGAGACGTGTCAGCCAAGACAGCCCCACAACACCCAGAGACTTAAGGTACTCAGGACGGATCTCATCCACCCCCGGAGCCTTGCCACCGAGGAGCTTTCCAACCACCTCAGTGACTTCGGCCAGGGTGATGGATGAGTCCGCCTCTGGGTCCCCAGCCTCGGCCTCCTCTTCAGAGGACGTGACGGTGGGATTGAGGAGATCCCCAAAGTATTCCTTCCACCGCCCGACAACATCCCCAGTCGAGGTCAGCAGCTCTCCCCCCGCACTGTAAACAGTGTTGGTGAAGGACCGCTTCCCCCTCCTGAGGCGCCGGACGGTTTGCCAGAATTTCCTTGGGGCCGTCCGATAGTCCTCCTCCATGGCCTCCCCGAACTCCTCCCAGACCCGAGTTTTTGCCTCTGCAACCACCCGGGCTGCAGCACGCTTGGCCCGCTGGTACCTGTCAGCTGCCTCAGGAGTCCACCGGGCCAGCAAGGCCCGGTAGAACTCCTTCTTCAGCTTGACGACATCCCTTACTTCCGGTGTCCACCACCGGGTTCGGGGATTGCCGCCGCGACAGGCACCACAGACCTTGCGGCCACAGCTACGAGCGGCCGCGTCGACAATAGAGGCCGAGAACGAAGCCACTCGGGCTCCATGTCCCCAGCCTCCCCCGGGATCTGGGAGAAGCTCTCCCGGAGGTGTGAGTTGAAAGCCACACCGACAGAGGGTTTCACCAGACGTTCCCAACAGACCCTCACGATACGCTTGAGCCTGCCAGGTCTTTCCAGCTTCCTCCTCCGCCAGCGGACCCAACTCACCACCAGGTGGTGATCAGTTGACAGCTCTGCCCCTCTCTTCACCCGAGTGTCCAAGACACACGGCCGGAGGTCAGATGACACGACAACAAAGTCGATCATCGACCTCCGGCCTAGGGAGTCCTGGTGCCACGTGCACCAATGGACCCCCTTGTGCTCGAACATGGTGTTCGTTATGGACAAACTGTGACTAGCACAGAAGTCCAATAACAGAACACCGCTCGGGTTCAGATCAGGGAGGCCGTTCCTCCCAATCACCCCTCTCCAAGTGCCACTGTCGTTGCCCACGTTGAAGTCCCCCAATAGAACAATGGAGTCCCCGGTCGGTGCACTATCCAGTACCCCTCCCAGAGACTCCAAGAAGGCCGGGTACTCTGCACTGCTGTTCGGCCCGTCGGCCGACACCACAGTGAGAGACCTTTCCCCGATCCGAAGGTGCAGGGACACGACCCTCTCGTTCACCGGGGTGAACTCCAACACGCAGCGGCTGAGCTGTGGGGCTAAGAGCAAGCCCACACCAGCTCACCGCCGCTCCCCGCGGCCAACGCCAGAGAAATGGAGAGTCCAGCTCCTCTGAAGGAGTTGGGTTCCAGAACACAAGCTGTGCGTGGAGGTGAGGCCGACTATATCTAGCCGGTAACGCTCAACCTTCCGCACAAGCTCAGGCTCCTTCCCCCCCAGCGAGGTGACATTCCATGTCCCCAGAGCTAGTCTCCATGTCCGAAGATCTGGTCGCCGAGGCCCCCGCCTTCGACCGCCACCCAGATCTCTCTGCACCCGGCCCCTATGGCTCCTCCCGTGGATGGCGGGTCCAGGGGAGGGCGGTCCCACGTCGTCCCTTCGGGCTGCGCCCGGCCGGGCCCCGTGGGAAAAGGCCCGGCCACCAGGCGCTCGCCATCGAGCACCCACCCCAGGCCTGACTCCAGGGTGGGGCCCCGGTGACGCCGATCCGGCCGACGTATCTTGCCTCTGAATAGTACTCATCATATGGGGCTTCTGAACCGCTCTTCGTCTGACCCGTCCCCCCGGACCTGTTTGCCTTGGGTGACCCTACCAGGGGCATAAAGCCCCCGACAACATAGCTCCTGGGATCATTTTACAATTTATGTTCTATGATTTTTTTTTAAGTGTTTCATTGTATTTGGCAACAAGATACTCGTGTGGTGTTTTTGTTTTTTCCAGGATCCCAGTGTGGAGAGGTGTGAAATGGACAGTGGAATGGACTAAATAGACTGGAGCTCATCAAAGCTTGATGGACAGTGGAGAGTTGATGCTTTGGAGCTAGAGAAGCTCACATCTGGACTTTTGAAAATGGGGTTTACTTATAATCAGCATATATTAGTATACAATATGTGTGTTATGATGTTTGTATTCATTTGTGTTTTCAATTACCCTATGTCTTCATTTATATGATGTTGTTTAATGGTGTTGATGTTAATTAAGATGATGATGATGTCCCTCTAGATTAGCTTCAAAATAGCATGGCCGCTGCAGCGAGGCCGGTCCTCATCATTTTTAGCTAAGAAGCTAGGTAATTGATTTGTCACTTGGGAGCGAGACTTGTGAAATGTGGTATCTGTTACACTACTGTGTTATACTTCATGGACTTTCCCAGGATGATTATTCCCTTTGGCACGGTGGCTGAGTGGCAACACTCAGGCCTCATAGCAAGAAGGTTGTGGGTTCGATCTCCAGGTTGCTCGGGCCTTTTTATAAGAGCAACCATGGGAGCCATGAGATACGATGCCCACCATGGAAAAGACAGTTAGAGGCTAGGGAGTGCGGAGAGAAGTGAGCTTTAAACTGTATTCCCTACAGATTACAGATTACAAACCCCAAAATGTAGTTAGTAACATAATCCATTAAATTACTTAAGTAACGTAATCTGAATACTTTGGATTACTTGATATTGTCATGATTTTTAAACCTAAATGAATGTAGCAACCACCTCCTGCAAATTCTTGTCTGGTTTAGACCTGATTTAAACCTGTTTTAGTCCTGGTGTTAGTTCGGGTTTAGAGGCGCACAGGAGGAAGCGCGGTCCATGCAGCGTACGCGGCAAGACACGGTCCATGCACGATGTCCACGCCGTACAAGAGGAGGGGCGGTGCCCGCGGCACACTACATATAGACTTGGCCGCAGTGCTTTATGGGGAGGTTTTCGGACCATGAGTGAGGAAGACGTGTTCAACATATAGTTCTACCCCTGACTATTAGAATATTAGGTTAACATCTAAAAAGTGCATTATTTCTCCCTCAATAACCACCACACACCAATCAAATGTTTGATTTTCAATTACAGAAGAGAACAAACTGAACATATCTACATGAACTGGGAGTGAATCTTGAAGGAGCCAGGGGGGCTCATGGCGCACATGCATTGTTATGTACTTTAAAACAAACATTTCCTTTGTTCTTGAGAGACTTGACTTATATGAATTTTACAAAGGCACAAAGAAAGGCTTGAGGTGTTTGGCAGTGCCTCAGATCATACATCGATCATGTGTCTGTGTTGTACAACAGCCAGGTCCTTTTCTGTTTGATCTGAAGCACCTCTTCTCACACTGATGCTAAAGAAACTTCAAACTACTTCAACGGCAGTAGTGTTGTCACAATACTCAAACTCAGTTGCAGTACCATGTGCCATTGTGTTTAAAATAGTTAAGAAGACTGCGCCGCCTTCACTGAGTGCATTTGTTCAGCTGTGCTCAGAGCAGATGAGCCGATCTTCTAGATCCACAGCCCAAAACAACTGTGTCGTTCCCAAAAGAAGTTCTGCCTTCTCACAAGCTGCATTTTCCTACAAAACTATCAAACAATGGAACCAGCTCCTGCCAGTCTGAAGCCATCTGCAGATCTGCAGTTTCTCTCGAAATTTAAAACAATTTATTCTTGAGAAGCAACAGTGTCAGCATCAGTCCTGTTAAATCAGTAACTTTCTTATTTCTGTGGTTTACAGTGTTACTGTTACAGCGTTTGTGAATATTTTAATGTTTTGTTTTTGTTTTTTTATAATATGTTTGTAGGATTTTAAATTGTTTTATAGAATGTTGTACTATTTGTAGCATGTTACTTCTAGTGCACCTGCCCAGGGACTGCGGATGGAAAATAGCTTTTTTGCTAAATCTGGTGCCAAACATCTTCTCTTTTCTAAGATGAATGTGTGTGTACCTGGTCCCTGACAAATAAATAATAAACTAAACTATGATATGTGTGTGATCCCTCAGTGGTGCAGGTAGGTTCCATGTGCGTATGTGAGTCTATGTGCTCTTTTACTTGTTCTGATACAGCTCAAGATCATTCTAAAGACATTCAGGAGGTTCATTTCTGTCCTGTCAATGGAACTTTTTAGTGTCAATACCTGCTCGAATTAATACCTAGTATTGATACTGACTTAGTATCTGATTTTTTTAAATACTTTTGACAACCCCATTTTACAGTCAACCTCCATTAGACCCTAAATGATCCTAAACAATGACTTAAAAACCACACACACACCAGGAAATAGTCTATATGTCCTTTAATGATTAAATGAAGTATTGCAATGCGTATAGTGTAAAAAATGCATTTATCTCACATACTGCAGATGAAATGTAGAAATGTCACATTGTTTTAGCAAAAGAAAAAAATAGCGCCAAATTGGCCAGTCAGAGGTTTTCAACAGCTGCTTCAGGACTGACAGAGATCGGATATGCTGTAATAAAGTTTTAAAGAAGACACATTGTGCTTGAGTCTGCAGTATGGTTATGATCACACCTGAGGACATTCGAAATATCAATGTTCATCTAAAACGACTTAATAAAAGAAACAAGTGTTTTACAAAACTGTGGAGTCTACGAGGAGGTGACGTGGCCGTAAACATCATCACAACAAAGAGCCTCATGCTGTGGGTCCCTCACATGGAAAACTTTACCTTTGGAGAACATTTAGAATTCCTGGTTGGACATGAGCAGCACATGTGACCTCTGTAACTGTTTCCCTGCAGCCGTAAAGGTGACAAGGGCCACATGTCTAAACTGCACAATAGTTAGACTGATAAAAATAAATGACAACAATCTTATTTTGTTAAAGGACACCTGTTCTTTAAAATGGACCTTTCAGAGCTTTTACCATGTTACAGCTGGCCCCCTTTTCACTTTCTGAAGTTGTATTTGGAGATTCGATGATGTGATGATGTGACGGTGATGTCAGCTGCCTTTGGGCACAGCACTTTTATAATGTGGTAGTCTAGATATTATTTGTTTTATTACATTGTTTTAGATGAATATTGAAATTTCAAATTTGTACATTATAATATAATGATCCACATGGGTCGTGGATTATAATTATACAGCAGGCTCCAGCACCACATGTGATCTTTAAAGTGACTATAGAGGGATTCTGCTTTAGAACTCAGCGCTACAGCACATCTGCAGTCTGAGTTAAGCAGCTTCCTGTCATTTTGACGACTTTTATCATTCAAAAAGATTCAAGAATGTTGTGACGCCACATGAAACCAAATTATTCAACAAAATAAAATAATAATAAAAAACTTGCTCATTCTAAAGGGGGAACTGTGTTACAGTTCAGCTACATCATTAGCCTAATACCGCTCAGAGGTGCTTAAGAGACGTAGCGAGACTAATAATAAAGGCTAATTTAAGCATGTGTAAATGAAACAAAACCCATCTTGAGGTATGTTTTTGATGCGGTAACAGCATTCTAACATGGCTTAAAGCTCACAAGAGTCAATACTGCACAGTACAGGACCTTTAATACAATAATACTGGCAGCTGGCCCAGTTTACTTTCCCATCTTTAAGGCGGGACTAAAGCGTGCCACATTTTAGCGCCAGTAACTGTCTCTTAAACATGAACTCTTTCCTATATATTTCCCTGACGTTTCTACTTCCCAATAATGACGTTCCTGTATCCTTTGACGTGGCACAGTTGGCTGCTGTCGAAATCCACCACGAGCTTTCTGAGTCCGGAGCGCGATGGTGTGAAGTAGATCTTTACTTTAGCTTCTTCTCCCGGCTCCACCGACTGTCCCAGGCTGAAAGGTCAACATTTCAATGTTACAGTCTGTTCAGCTGATGGACCAACAGCAGCCTTGTCATGATAATACATTTTGAAGCATGATATAACGGTGCAGAGAAATATTGCTATAAACAATAGATGTAACAATAATAATACTGAAATGCCACTGAGACAAAGCAGGATCAGTCCAGTAAACAGGTTTTCAAATATACTGCATCATTCAAAGGCCTGAGCTGCAGAATGAACCAATATTTAGCCATGTTATTTATTCAACTCTGTACAGCTCAAATCTTATATTACATAAAAAATGGATCAAAACTCCCCAAAATGTGCACTCGATAAATACTGAGCTCCAAAATATATTGTTCCAGTTTGCATATATTGATTACTGAATTATCATGAGAAGCCTAGAGAGTAGTTAAAGCGAATATTCAACTCATTTCAAAACACAGATCATTATATTTAAGTTAGTTTTTTTTTTTTTTTTTTTACTTTTTTTTTTTTTACCAATTTGGAAATATTTTAGGGTTCAGATTTTACGTCCTGGTAGGAAATCATGACATCACAACTTATTTTGTTGAAATCATGTTTAAAGTATCAGAGAATTTAGTTTCTTGTGTAAATTGTGCTGAACTTTTGTCCGTAGTGTGATGGCATCAGGACGAACTGGAAAATCAAACTTTCTACTTCCTGCAATTTTCAAAATATGTTTTTACTTTTCTTCACAAATTGCTTCTTGACTGGTGTAAAACAATAATTTATATTAAAGGCAATTACCAATACGATAGATAGACAGACAGATATATAGATAGATAGATAGTTAGACCCTGGTCTAAACCAGGTCTACACCAGGTCTACACCAGGTCTAACCCTGGTCTAAACCAGGTCTAAACCAGGTCTGACCCTGGTCTAAATCAGGTCTAAACCAGGTCTAACCCTGGTCTAAACCAGGTCTGAACCAGGTCTAAAGCAGGTCTCCCAGTCACCTCTCAGTTATGACAGTCCCTCCTGTGAGATTTGCCCCTTCGATGCTGAAGCAACATTTGTCCAGACGCTGAGGCAGAGGGTTCTTCAGGCTGATCTCTGCGGCCAATTTACGGTTTTCCTTGGGCTCCCCCAGGATCTGAAACACAGAGATACACAAAGCACTTCTATAAAAACTACAACTTTACTCCAGTCAAAGTACTGTGACTATACGGAAGGATCAAGATCTCGTAATAGGAAATTGTCAGATGAAGATTGTGCACATGTAAAAAATGATCTCATTTGGCATGAACGAAAAAAGTATTCAGGTCAGTTATATTTGAAAAGCTGTTCTTCAGTGACAGTGGAAATATAAAATCTAAATAAATCAGAAATGGTGTGGCCAAAATCGTGAACTGTGCCACACAATTTATTTATTATAAATTATGTCAAAATCTCTTCTCGTCCTCATGGACTCAAACAATATTGCAATAGGAAATACAGTATAAGGTATTAAGACCTTCTTATGAACACTGAAAATGTTCTTCTGTAAGAACAAATCTTATGAACAGTCAAGAGCACAAAGAACAAAAATTCTATTGTTTTAGAATATTCTTATGCAACAAAAATTCCTCCATGACTGTAAATTATAAATGTTCTTAAATTATTTCCTATAAACATATCACTATGTGATCCAAACCCATATTGGCCATATTTGGATGTTCAGATGTATTTCTAACCAAATACATGTTAGTTTTCTATGTA
The DNA here is from genome assembly GCA_030686955.1 of Odontamblyopus rebecca. Classification (NCBI taxonomy): domain Eukaryota; kingdom Metazoa; phylum Chordata; class Actinopteri; order Gobiiformes; family Gobiidae; genus Odontamblyopus; species Odontamblyopus rebecca. The sequence continues at coordinate 2,281,186 of CM060656.1, read as the reverse complement.
AATTAGATGTAAATGAATGCAAAGGTGTTCATAGCTCTGGATGTTGGTGAATTAGGCGCAACTGTCACATAAAAAGGAATTTGCGAGCTTAAGAACACTTTGTGAATCTGATGCAGAGTTTTCTCAGCATCTTCTTTTCACATGGAAGTTACGAATATTAAAAAAAAAAGATTCATGAATGAGGCTCAATGTTCCTGTATTGCACCTTTTGCTATGAAATGAGCAGGACATTGGTCTCATAGTAGGACTCAAATAATGCCACAGACTGAACTTAACTACACCTACAAATAATCGGGTCGTCTTTACTACAAACTTAATTTTGTTGGTTTGTGTTGAAGTGTTTAACAGGTTAAATAGTGACATTCAGCTCCCTGTCCGCTGCCCCGTCTGTCCCTGTCTGCTGCCCGGTCTGTCCCTGTCTGCTGCCCGGTCTGTCCCTGTCCGCTGCCCCGTCTGTCCCTGTCTGCTGCCTGGTCTGTCCCTGTCCGCTGCCCGGTCTGTCCCTGTCCGCTGCCCCGTCTGTCCCTGTCCGCTGCCCGGTCTGTCCCTGTCCGCTGCCCGGTCTGTCCCTGTCCGCTGCCCGGTCTGTCCCTGTCCGCTGCCCGGTCTGTCCCTGTCCGCTGCCCTGTCTGTCCCTGTCCGCTGCCCGGTCTGTCCCTGTCCGCTGCCCGGTCTGTCCCTGTCCGCTGCCCGGTCTGTCCCTGTCCGCTGCCCCGTCTGTCCCTGTCTGCTGCCCGGTCTGTCCCTGTCCGGTCTGTCCCTGTCCGCTGCCCCGTCTGTCCCTGTCTGCTGCCCGGTCTGTCCCTGTCCGCTGCCCCGTCTGTCCCTGTCTGCTGCCCGGTCTGTCCCTGTCCGCTGCCCCGTCTGTCCCTGTCTGCTGCCTGGTCTGTCCCTGTCCGCTGCCCGGTCTGTCCCTGTCTGCTGCCCGGTCTGTCCCTGTCCGCTGCCCGGTCTGTCCCTGTCCGCTGCCCCGTCTGTCCCTGTCCGCTGCCCGGTCTGTCCCTGTCCGCTGCCCCGTCTGTCCCTGTCCGCTGCCCCGTCTGTCCCTGTCCGCTGCCCCGTCTGTCCCTGTCCGCTGCCCCGGTCTGTCCCTGTCCGCTGCCCGGTCTGTCCCTGTCCGCTGCCCGGTCTGTCCCTGTCAGCTGCCCGGTCTGTCCCTGTCTGCTGCCCGGTCTGTCCCTGTCCGCTGCCCGGTCTGTCCCTGTCCGCTGCCCGGTCTGTCCCTGTCCGCTGCCCCGTCTGTCCCTGTCCGCTGCCCGGTCTGTCCCTGTCCGCTGCCCCGTCTGTCCCTGTCCGCTGCCCCGTCTGTCCCTGTCCGCTGCCCGGTCTGTCCCTGTCCGCTGCCCGGTCTGTCCCTGTCCGCTGCCCGGTCTGTCCCTGTCCGCTGCCCGGTCTGTCCCTGTCCGCTGCCCGGTCTGTCCCTGTCCGCTGCCCGGTCTGTCCCTGTCCGCTGCCCGGTCTGTCCCTGTCCGCTGCCCGGTCTGTCCCTGTCCGCTGCCCGGTCTGTCCCTGTCCGCTGCCCGGTCTGTCCCTGTCCGCTGCCCGGTCTGTCCCTGTCCGCTGCCCCGTCTGTCCCTGTCCGCTGCCCGGTCTGTCCCTGTCCGCTGCCCGGTCTGTCCCTGTCCGCTGCCCGGTCTGTCCCTGTCTGCTGCCCGGTCTGTCCCTGTCCGCTGCCCGGTCTGTCAGGATTTACTGATTTTAGTGACTTATTAAAAACCTCACAGGGGAGCGGAACAGGAGCAGAAATGGCCGCACCCACCCTCCCATTTATATCTCCTCCTTCTCGCACTCACCTTGACCTTGATCTCGGGGTTGGTCAGTACAATGGTCCTGGGGACCATCAGGATGCGTCCTGTGCTGTAGTCATAGAGGAGAGCAGCCAGTTGGATCAGGCCGTCCTCCGTCAGCTCAGAGCCGTACTTGGAGTAGTTCAGCCTCAGCGGGACCTTCCTCTCTGCAACAAAACCATGTGTTCAGTGATTTTGTTCTGAAAGATGGTAAAGTTAGAACTACAGATGCACTGATCCTTTTTAGTTCTAATATCAATACTTTGACTTTAAGTAGCTGTATATTATGCAAAGCTGACTCCTGTGAGCTGTAACACATGTTATAATGTTGTTCCCTCCTAAAAACAGACCTGGAGTTGTGTTTTGTTTCATTCACACATGTTTGAGTAACTCTTTATTATTAGTCTGTCTACATCAGCTCAAAATGCTCTGTTCCACCTCGTGATGTCATGCAGCAGAGGTTTCTGAGTTACCTTTTAGTTCAGTAGACAATAGCAATTCCAGGGCTGAATATGATATTACAAGGTGGAATAGAGTGTTTATTGTTTGAGAAGAACACAGCCTAAATGGGCAATATTTGTGTTAAACATGTGTGAATGAAACACAACACAAAGCACTGCTTGTGCATAGGGTGATTTTACCTCCACAAATGACAATGTGTGATCTCTTACTGTTGGCAGAGATCAAATTGGTCAAAAATAGGCACACCAGGGACGTTTTTTGTATAAAACTGGGACAAATCACTGGTTTTGGTTTGTCCCTGCTGGGACAGGTGACACAGAACTCTAAACTGGGACTGTCCCAGGCAAACAGGGACCACTCTACTTGTGCACAAAGGTCATGGTAGTGAATACAGTGCATAGTCCAGCGGCTAAAGTGTTGATCATTTTATTTATTTCAATCAATCAATCAAACTTTATTTATAGAGCGCTTTTTATACAAAAATGCAACACAAAGCGCTTTATTTATTGCTGTTTGCATCTATGACTCTAAAAGTAGCATTAACAACAGCCTTGTAGTGCATCCGGACAGGTTATTTGCTCAAAAATGCACAAATCACTCCAAATACACCTTAAAGTAAATGGTGAGGGGGAAATGACGATAACATGGTAAAAAAAAATCTGGACATGTGATTTTGCATAATAGGTCAGCTTAAGCTTGAAAACAACCACTACATGACATCACAAGGTGGAGCATTTTGAGCTTTGGAGACTAACAATAAAGGGTTACTTAAACATGTGGATAAAACTCCAGGTTTGTTTTTGTTTGTTTGTGCTCACTACCTCCCCCTGGTGGCAGCTCCACATTGAGCAGGTCCTTGAAGCCGCAGTTTGCTCCCAGGACTCCTGTGTAGGACACAGCACAGGAGCCAAACACCAGGCGACACATCTTATTCGAGTCTGTCCCATTCGACACCAGCGCAAAAACGTCAAAGTCACAGCCTTTCTTCATGTCCTGGGACACTTTGATTGACAGCTGCAGACCTGCCCCCTCCTCCGGCTGCTTGTTGAGCTTAGTGTGATGCTCTGCCCTCTCAAACGCCTCTCTCTCCTCCTTTGAGCCTGGGACACAAACACTTCACATAGCACATACAGCCTTTTCCTTTATGACTTTGTATTGGTAAGTCCATAATAACACATGGGCTTGAAAGGCACTGCTGTGCTTTTACACACATACTTGGCAATAAAACTAAGTGCAATGTCCTCCCTGTATTTTTGCCCGTTCCACCTGGTCAATGCCCGATCTGGTCTGATCTCTGAAGCTAAGCATTGCTGGACCTTAGTACTTGGATGTGAGACCACTGAGAGCACCAGGTGCCACAGGGGGGCAGCATTGGCTCTAATACTGTTGTTATCTCCTTAGGCCAGGGGTTCTCAAACTGAGGGCACGGACACCTATCAATACGTAAATATGTCAGGGCCCCCATTGGATCTCTACGGAATCATAATAGAATTCAAACATTTAAAACATCTTTATAACCTTATTTAGGTGAAAGACGAGTTTCTCATAGTTTTATTAGCTGAGTTATTTCCATCAACAGCATTGTATATTTGGCATTGTATATAGCAAGAAATTGTTGTATTCAAGTAATGATTAATGTTACCCCAATTTTGGGAGCCCCCAACACATGGCCCAGGGACCCTGCACTTCACACACTTGCCCAGTATGAATTTGATGTCTGAGTGAGTGCTGATGGTGGGATGTGCTGATGGTACAGCAGCTTTGCTTCTGTCACCTTGTCCCAGGGCAGCTGTGGCTGAAGTAGTCTCTTGCCAGCACTGAGTATGAAGTGACTACTACAGCTTTACCACTGTGGTGTGAATGAATAATTACACAGTTCTGAGAGGCTTCGACCAGCCTGTCAAGCACATTACAATGGGACAGATGCACAGATTTGTGGTCTTTGCAGTAGCAGCAGCTTCAGCAGCAGCTTCAGCAGTAGTAGTAGTAGTAGTAGCAGTAGTAGCAGTAGTAGCAGTAGTAGTAGCAGTAGTAGTAGTAGTAGCAGTAGTAGTAGCAGTAGTAGCAGTAGTAGCAGTAGTAGCAGTAGTAGCAGTAGTAGCAGTAGTAGTAGCAGTAGTAGCAGTAGTAGCAGTAGTAGCAGTAGTAGTAGCAGTAGTAGCAGTAGTAGCAGTAGTAGCAGTAGTAGCAGTAGTAGCAGTAGTAGCAGTAGTAGCAGTAGCAGTAGTAGTAGTAGCAGTAGTAGTAGTAGTAGCAGTAGTAGCAGTAGTAGTAGCAGTAGTAGCAGTAGTAGCAGCAGTAGCAGTAGTAGCAGTAGTAGTAGACCAGTAGTAGCAGTATTAGCAGTAGTAGCAGTAGTAGCAGTATTAGTAGAGCAGTAGTAGCAGTATTAGTAGTATGTTACCTTCAGGATACTTGTACAGGTGTGTAATGTCTTCTCGCTCGTCTCTACCCACTCTCTTGGTGCTGATCTTCTGACCCACCCGAGTCTTGTCAGTAATTTTCTTCTGGGTGCCGTCTGCTTTAGTCATGTAGATGACCTTGTCTGCATTTACCTCAGCGAACACGAAGGGGGCGTCATACCTCATTGCAAGATCCCCCTCCTTTATTGCCTGTACTGGCACTGGACCACAGCAATACACCCCTGGGAGACAAGAAACCAGGACTGAACCAAGACTGAACCTGGACTAAGGACAGGACTAAACCTGGACCAGACCTGGACTATGTGTGAAGCAGCACTAAATACAGACTACACCAAGTTTAAAGGTGCCGTAGCTGATTTTACCCTTGAAAACATGAGTGACGAGTGAATTTTAAACAGTTAGCAGTGATCCAGAATCATCCCTCATTCCTCAGCACAGCAGTTTTCATAACTTTCAGAGGCCAGAGCAGTTTTGTCGTCATGGCAACTAGCATGCTAACAGTGCACTTCATGGTAAGTTTATAATTTGAGTCAGACAGCCCGCAGTCTAATTTTGACTCTAGGAGCTGCTTTTGCAATATTGAAATGAAAATGTTCTTAAGTTTTCACTTTATTACCTGCATAAAATGGGCACAGACCCTTTAATGACGACTATACAAGTCTAAATCAGGACCACCTCAGTCTATATCTGCACTAATCTGGGACTAAATTATGACTGAAGCAAGACTAAGTGCATATGACAAATAATTAGGCTCCTCATTTATACTACTGCTCATTATATTTAACTACAAATCTTGCTTAGGCTTTTGGTGTATGTTATACTTCCTGGTTATGGGCAGAAGATGTGATATTTGTAGAGGTATGTTGCCTAGCAACCAAGAGACCATACTTACACAATACTTATGATTAGACCAGTAAAAATAGATGATAACCTTTATTTTGTCAAACTGGTGTTTAGACGGTCAGAAAAAAGTCCTTCCTTGAGCGTAAATTGTCTTTTTAATTTGGATGGAATCAATGACAGTTGGTGACATAAGTAGAGGGATTTTAAAACTATATTTTAGAGCTGTTTGTTTTCTATTTTTTCATTTTTTTTCCTTCTATTTGTTTCATTCATGAAAGTTGAATACAAAATAATTATGTCTCATACATCAGTGTGAATGAAAAGGAGCAGAAAGAAGAATAAACGTGTAAAATCTGCCCCCTTTTCACACAAAGGAAAACATTTCTAATACTTCAACAGTTCCAACTGCATTTAGACACAATATTAAATTCTTGTTGATTTACACAAAAGGAACAGTTCATATTTCATACTTTTTGAACAGATCATGTTTGACTTTTCTTTTAAACACTTGAATAGATTCTGAAGCTTTGATTTGTTCATTTCGTCTGTTCCATAAGTTCACACCTTTGACTCAAACACACTTTTCCATTGTCGTCGTTCTGAACCTGTTTTTTTTTTTTAAAGATTTCAATTCCTTTCAAGTTATAATGACTTTCTCTCTTTGTAAATTTTCTATGGAGATTGGTGGGCAAGATTTCTATCTTTATTCATAAACTGACACTTAACTCAAGAAAACTACTCCAATAAACTAAAACTAAGCTTAGTAAACTTAGTAAACTGCTAAAAGTTATGAGTAAAATATATGTGAAATGTACTTGAACTGGGCCTTAACGATCCCTAAAATGGCACTCACTGTCACTCTTCTCCTGGGGCGTGGGGTCATAGGCCTGCCAGCCATTATACTCAGGCTTTTTCAGGTCAGGACGGCTCATCCAGCTCTCCACCCAGCAATGGTAGTTCCTAAAAACACAGTCTGTGAGCATCCTGCAGGAGCACATCAGGTCAGAGCAGAGAGGAAGGTCAGAAAGAGAGGAGGATGAAGAGGAGGATGAAGAGGAGGATGAAGAGAAGGATGAAGAGAAGAGGGTCAGAAAGAGAGGAGGATGAAGAGGAGAGGGTCAGATGGAGAAGCAGATGAAGAGGAGAGGGTCAGATGGAGCAGAGGAGAGGGTCAGAGGAGCAGAGGAGAGGGTCAGAGGAGCAGAGCAGAGGGTCAGAGGAGCAGAGATGACACAGTACCAGACCATCTCTCCTTTCCCTCTGCTCTCTCCTCTCTCATCGACGTGGCTCTCGATCAGTAAGTTTCCGTTGGAGTCGTGAGCCGACTGGTAGTTCGTCACCACCCTGCAGGGGATCCCCAGAGCTCGGGCCACTGCGCAAACACACACCAGGTCACATTCAAAGAGCTCTTCAGATGCCGTACTTCACTTTTCCAAGCCCAGAGGATAGAAAGTACAGTAGAGATTAGAGGTGCATTGTGTAACTTTTCTGGTGGAGCGTCCGTCCCCTGCTTGTTTCTATGGATATGTCATTTCTCTGCCTGGAATGTTCCACACTGTGACATTAACAGCTCTGTCTTACACTGATTCAGTTACAGGTGGTTTTTACAGCTGTATCTTGGTCTGGTTTGGTCTCCTTAAAGATAGAAATGTTTAATGCCATAATCTGGAACATTCCACACAAAGCAATAACATCTCCTCCTGACTGACCCTCCACCAGAAAAGTTACACAGTGCACCTTTAAAGTACATACAGTATGACTGGCTTCATTAAAACATCATCAACATAATAATATTTAAGATTGTATTCAAAATGATCCCAGTTTTTGAATTCTGGTGAAGTTGATAATACGACTTCCTGTTTGGACACAGGCGGCAGATGTGCTGCAGAAGTCAAGATAATTCCACTTCCGCTACGTCAATGTTTAATATGTCAGAAAAAACAAACGAAAAATGTTGATAAATGGTCTCTGCATTTTGAAGTGAATTTTCCATGATGACAAAATAGACAGAGATTAGATTCTGTTTAAAAACTTAGCGCTGCTTCTTGTTTTTATTTGTGTTTCTTCACAACGCAAATAACACGTGCATGATTATTGTCAGTTGTACAATGAAAAAGGCACAAAGTTTCCCTTTAACAGAGGAGTGTATGGGGACCCCACATAGTTTAGTACAAGTCTAAAAACAAAATGGAAAGAAATGCTAAAACCACTGCTACTTTATGCTTGTTTTATAAATTGCTGCTCTGTGGTGTGAAGGTTCTCCTCAGTCTGAAGCTCTATTACGCAAGTTAGACTGAGCTTTAGGCCCCGTTCACACGTACACGGATATTTTTTAAAATGAATATTTCTCTCGCTCTGTTTTCCGAAATAACATCGTGCACAGCATTGTTTTCAAAAAAGTTTCTGTTTACATGAACCTGCATAAATACGCCGTCGAGCGCCGTCATAACTACGCCGAGCCTCTAGGGGCCAGTGTAGGAAGAAGGAAAACACTCTGCAGCCAACGGGGCCTCAGTTTCAGTAGTTTTGAGAGTAACAGCAGTGATGACCACGACATGCTAAAATTTTCACGCCGCTCCACCGGGACAACCACTTCAGGTCCAGGTCCACCCAGGTCGGACCCAAAGATGGTGACTGGGTCTTTGGGTCTTAAGGAGAAGAGAGAAAACTGCTGAGCTCCGAGCCTCATTCGTGTCTCTTCATGGATATGATCCATGAGCTGTGCAAATGCAAACACAGGACAAGTGTTTGCAGCAGAAGTAACGCGACTGCTGCACTGATGCTTCTGATCATCACCAGAGAAAAACGTTCACACTGGTACTGCCTAAAACGCTGTTTATGTCACTTTACGCAAACGCCAAACCAGAGTTTTCCAAAATCTCCACTTTAGCCAGAGTTTTTAGAAAGATTCGTTTTCAGAAAAAATTCTCAGTTTGTGTGTAAAAGATGAGTACAAACAAAGGGAAATTTCTCAGTTTTTAAAAACCATGTATGTGTAAATAGGGCCTTATTTTAATACACTGACTTAGTTAGAACTACAACATGTGAGCTGATGTGTGCTGTGAACACACAGACTGATCACAAATTCTTAAAAATGTGCAGTTTAAATCACCTTTTTTTCTTGAATTTCTTGAGACACTCTTTTTTGACTGTTTGCTAGTATGTGCATTGTGTCTCCATGGTAACTCCTGAACCATGGCCATTCCACCATAGTGATACACGTGGAACAACCCAGCGTGTTGTCACTGCAAAGTATCAATACCTGACAAGTTCCACAATACCCCTTTAAATGAGAGACAGTGATATCTGACCGGAGCAGGCGATGGCGGCGAACACCCAGCACTGTCCGTATTTGACCGGAGCGCAGGCGTTGGTCTGCCAGCGCCGCATGATGTCCACACTGCTCTTCCAGAACATGGGGCTCTCTCCTCCATCGAAGTCACCATCCCATTTCCCCAATAACACACCCCTGTCATCATTACAGTTCACCTGCACACACACGAGGACAGGAATATGTTTAAAGCTAAATCGACTGTTCTGCGCTGTCACAGATGGGGTACTGACCGCTAACACATAATCTATCTAGAGCACTGTGTTCGCCTTTTATTCTTCTGAAAAGGTTATTTTGCAACGTATTAACTTGTTTAAGTTTCATTTTTGATGCTCTGAGTCCCACCTTCCTTTGCTCTCCACGCTAAGTCATTCCCCCTTCAGAGCGCTATCACAACATAATCAGTGTGCATCCCGCTAATGAAACTACTGCACATGGCATCAGATTGGTGAAGTTGTGCTGTACAGTTTTGTGTCATGTTTTTGTGAATTTATGGAGAATTGGCATGTGGGCACATTTGTGATGTCGGCTTTTGAGTGGAGCATTGGACAGAATCTTCGAGCTAATCATAACTAGGGTTCAAATAGGGCTGTGGAGAGATCAATAGATTACTCAAACATGCATTTAAAACCTCTTCATGCATGTTTTTGATGAGGGAACAACATTTTATAGAAAAAGCATAAATGTTCCTCAGTCATACCATGGCACTGAGCACTCTGCACACGTAGATGGGGTTCCTTCGGCCTGAGTGGTCTTTCCCAGGGTTCCTCAGACATTTGGGATTCATGTCCAGGATCTGGAGACACACGTCCAGGATCCCGCTCTCAAACTGTGGGCAAGAAAAAAAAAAAAACATTTAAAGGAACAGTATGTAAGAGTTTGATTTTAGATTCCCCAAACACGATCTATCTGTATTCATGTTCCAATCAAATACAGCTTACACGGATAACAATTCTAATGCTGGTTTATTCAAAATTACAAAACCATTGGACACGATAGGCAAGTTGTTTATGTCACACTTTGGTGTTTGGATCATCACTTTGAGAACCTAATCAGAAAGCAGATTGAATATCACATTATTTGGGTGACAGGTTTAATGCTAAAATCCAGTTGGTTTAAAACTAAACTGCCTCTCTCTGATCTGAACGGTCACTCCCGAAACCCCAGTGCCTGCAGTCAGTCCTGGATCAGTGCTGGTGCAGCCTCTGCAGCTCAGGGAGGGAATTCTGGAGGTTCTGAGCTTCATGAGACATATACTGAGAATGAGACACACTTGGATGTGTATCTGCAGGGAGTCAGATGTGACTGTACAAGAGTGTGGGCTGTAAACTGTTCCTTTAAACATCATATATGTTAAACATTTTCAGACTTTTTTTTAAAGGCACAATATGTCACTTATCCAGCGACGGGTCCACCAATATGGAGATGAACAACATGCATTCAGAATTACAGCTGTTAGGACTTGGACCTGCATTTTTACTGTGAGAATAAAATAGCAGCTGGAAACATGGTTTAGTGAAGCAATCTGAACATCAAGGATTACGCAAACATCCATGAAATAAAGCACAATTCCAGGTCTGTTTTTGATGAAGAAACTGCATCATTAATCATCAAGATTGTGAATGATTTATACATTCTAAGAAAATCACTGAAGGAAAGCTCTAAATTAAAATCCTGATAATACTCATGAAGTCCTGCTCTCATTTTTCATGCTCCTATCAGCTCATTAAACCCCTCCTCTTGGACCATCTCCCCGTCTCTTGACAGGTGAACTCCCCCTGACAGGTGAACTCCCTGTCACTGCCAACGTATCTGAGCATGTGCAGTTTGAAAAGCCAACTCCCTCTGACAGGTGTGTCACAAATATTGACACTATGGAACCCACCAGGAGGGATTACACACATGTAAGACCACATGGGACTAAAAAAGAAAGTATGATCATTTAATGCGATTCTATTAAAGAAAGAGTGTTTTTTACCATCCTGTCTATTGCTAAGTATGAACTCCCCTGACCTGGTTCAACCCATATCCTCTGACACCAGTTTCCCTGATTCACACTTCATTTACACGTGTGCTGACAATGAAATGTCCAGTAAATCACAATCCAAGAAAAACACCAAAATAGCCAAGACACTATGAGGGTTATAAGGGTTATCATAAGGCTGTATCCTACATATGGACCATCTTAACATCATTAAAATGTTATGATGTGGTAGTGTTGTCATAACACTAACATTTCAACCTGGATTTCAATACGAAGGGATAGACTCGATACTGATTCTAATACCACAAAAATAATATAAAACACTCTCACTCTATTTAGACAATAGAATGTGATTTTCAACAGTAAATGGTTGTACTTTCTTTTCTGTTTCCATGTGTCCTTATATTCAATTCAATTCAATTTATTTTGTAGCGCCCAAAATCACAACAGTTTCCTCTAAGGGCGTTCCAAGATATGGATGAGCCAAACATACACACAGACATATCAAAACAGGAATAAACAACATTCATGTAAAGCAGCAAATGAAACATGGTCCAGTCATCCCCTGTCCTTAGACCCTCCTTCTCAGCAAGGAAAAACTCCAAAAAACCCAGGGTCCTGGGAAAAAGAAGAAACCTCGGGGAGAACTACAGTGAAGGAGGGATCCACTCCCATGGACGGACAGGCTATAGATGTCCAGGCCCGTGGGCCAGTTCGGTATGGCCATATATGTGAGTGATCCCTCAGTGGTCCAGGTAGGTTCCACAGTGCTCCATACTAGTCTATGTGCGCTTATACTTGGACTGATGCAGCTCAAGATCCTTCTAAAGACATTCAGCAAAGGTTCTGCTCTGTCCTTTTTTTAATATCGATACTTATTCAAATGAGTATCTAGTTTCGATTAGGGCCCGACAGACATGGCGGTTGGCTGATATTGCACTTGGAGACACATTGGCTGTATCTCGCAGATCTTCCATGTGGGCATATTATACCTCATTATAAAGCTCAGGGGCCGTTTACACGACAACGGTAACGGGTGAAAAACGCAAAACATTTTGCCAGATCTCCATATCGTTTAGAGGGCAACAGTGTTTTGGGGGGTTGAAAACGCAAAAATGTGAAAACGCCCTCCAGAGTGGAAGTCGTGAAAACGTCGCCGTGTAAACAGCTGAAAATGGAAAATTGCGTTTTTGTGGGCCGTGGTGCAGAGCACGAGTCAATAAAAAAAAAAAGAAAAAAGAAAATGCAAACACCTTTCAGTCTGGAGGCAATCTGTGCTGCTCCGTCTGACTGAGGGCGCAGACAGAACGCAGCAGAGGGAGAACAGAGGAACAGAGGGAGAGCAGAGGAAGAACAGAGGGAGAGCAGAGGGAGAACAGAGGGAGAGCAGAGGAACAGAGGGAGAGCAGAGGAAGAACAGAGGGAGAGCAGAGGGAGAACAGAGGGAGAACAGAGGAACAGAGGGAGAGCAGAGGGAGAGCAGAGGAACAGAGGGAGAGCAGAGGAACAGAGGGAGAGCAGAGGGAGAGCAGAGGGAGAACAGAGGAACAGAGGGAGAGCAGAGGGAGAACAGAGGAACAGAGGGAGAGCAGAGGGAGAACAGAGGAACAGAGGGAGAGCAGAGGGAGAGCAGAGGAACAGAGGGAGAGCAGAGGAACAGAGGGAGAGCAGAGGGAGAACAGAGGAACAGAGGGAGAGCAGAGGGAGAACAGAGGGAGAGCAGAGGAACAGAGGGAGAGCAGAGGGAGAACAGAGGAACAGAGGGAGAGCAGAGGGAGAGCAGAGGAACAGAGGGAGAGCAGAGGAACAGAGGGAGAGCAGAGGGAGAGCAGAGGGAGAACAGAGGAACAGAGGGAGAGCAGAGGGAGAACAGAGGAACAGAGGGAGAGCAGAGGGAGAACAGAGGAACAGAGGGAGAGCAGAGGGAGAACAGAGGAACAGAGGGAGAGCAGAGGGAGAACAGAGGGAGAGAGCAGAGGGAGAACAGAGGGCGAACAGAGGGAGAGCAGAGGAAGAACAGAGGGAGAGCAGAGGGAGAACAGAGGGAGAATAGAGGGAGAGCAGGGGGAGAACAAAGAGAGAGCAGAGGGAGAGCAGAGAGAGAGCAGAGGGAGAACAGAGGGAGAGCAGAGGGAGAACAGAGGGAGAGAGCAGAGGGAGAACAGAGGGCGAACAGAGGGAGAGCAGAGGGAAAACAGAGGAATAGAGGGAGAGCAGAGGGAGAACAGAGGGAGAGCAGAGAGAGAACAGAGGAATAGAGGGAGAGCAGAGGGAGAACAGAGGGAGAGCAGAGAGAGAACAGAGGAATAGAGGGAGAACAGAGGGAGAACAGAGGGAGAGCAGAGAGAGAACAGAGGAATAGAGGGAGAACAGAGGGAGAACAGAGAGAGAGCAGAGAGAGAACAGAGGAATAGAGGGAGAACAGAGGGAGAACAGAGGGAGAGCAGAGAGAGAACAGAGGAATAGAGGGAGAACAGAGGGAGAGCAGATAGAGAACAGAGGAAAAGAGGGAGAACAGAGGAATAGAGGGAGAACAGAGGGAGAGCAGAGGGAGTGGCTGTAGTGACCGTACACTTTATTGGACCTGCTTTGATATGTAGATGAGCTGTGAATAGAGGTATGAACAGTATGCATTTACAAATATAATTAACATGGTGTGCGCACATTTAGGCTATCTGCTAAAGGCTATCTGCTAAAGGCTATCTGCTAAAGGCTATCTGCTAAAGGCTATCTGCTAAAGGCTATCTGCTAAAGGCTATCTGCTAAAGGCTATCTGCTAAAGGCTATCTGCTAAAGGCTATCTGCTAAAGGCTATCTGCTAAAGGCTATCTGCTAAAGGCTATCTGCTAAAGGCTAAGCAGTAGTTTACTTACTTTGTTTGCTTTGTTTTGAGAATACCATGCAAAAATGCCATTAGGCCGATCTACTGTATTTAAATAGGCTTGTAAAGAGGCAGAATAACAGTAAATGTAGCCTGAATAAACCCAATTTTAAATCCATTAGAGCCAAACCTAAGGTTTAGAATCGGTTGAAGATTTACAGTGAATTTTTACATCACTAAATATATCTGTTATAGCTTTTATATCAGGTCCAAAGTCTGTTTTACCAGTATAATAAAAAAAAAAAAAAACATATCGGTTGGGCCCTAGTTTCAATACAAGTTTTAGTATTGATTAGTATCTGATTTTCAACACTTTTGACAACCCTATTTATTGGTACCCTACTTCAGGTATTTGGAGTACTTTTGCTTGAAGAATTTGCAGTACCTGTCCGTAGCTCCAGGGGGTGCCCCAGGGGTACTTGACAGTGCCTCTGTAAATGAGTCCATCCTGAGCCAAAACATACTCAGCCAGATCCTCCTCTCTCTCCATGTACACCGCATCTCCTGAAGAAAGATATAGTAATGTCATTACTACAACTACTACGACTACTACTACTACTACTACTACTACTACTACTACTCAGCCAGATCCTCCTCTCTCTCTCTCTCCATGTACTGCCTCTCCTGAACAAAGATACTGAGATAAAACTACTGCTATTATTACTACAACTACTACACCGCATCTCGTAAAAAAAGAGTAAGGAATAATACTGCTACTACTACAACAACTAATACTTTGATTAATATTATTAATAATTCCACTACTACTACTTTACCAATACTAGACTTACTATTACTCCTGTTACTATTCCTAAAGTTTAAAGGTTTGCCTGTATGTCTTGCCTGAGCTTCAGTTTTCTGATCCTGTTTCTCAACCTTCATTGGATCTTTTAAATGACAGTTTGACAAATGAGTTGTGTCCCAGTCTGGACTCTGGGCTTAGAGTGGCCAACTGGAGAGGCCCATCCACAACTGATATGACCACCACAGCCAAAGAGTAGAGCCAAAAAGATAAACTCATATGAGAAGTCACTAGTGTGAACTGCAGCAACTCCATAGTTGTGCCTATAGTGGTTTCAGATCAATATTGTGATTCCAATTATTCCAAATATGACACAATGGTGCCCCAGTGTCATAGATGTCTATACAGCAGACAAAAAAACATAATGACTTCTTTGTTCATGTATAAGCAGCACAATGGCCAGCGGCTCACAGCAAGAAGGTTCCAGGTTCGATTCCCTTTCTGTGTGGAGTCTGCATGTTCTCACTGTGTCTGGATGGGTTTTTTCCAGGGACTCCGGGTTCCCCAAAAACATCAGCCTCATCATGCACAATAGATCAAACCCACTAAGGTACTCCTGACCAAGTGTCCACTATTCCTGACAGGTTTAATCCAGAAACACAGGAACGGGTCAAACCATAGACTATATAAGTATATAAATCAGAAGTGAGCATGAGCCCGATGTGGTTCCTGGAGCTCTGGTTTGCAATTTATTTTCTACTGCAAAACTGTCACCCCTCCCTATGTAACTGCTGCAGTGAGTCTCGTCATTTCAGTCTAAAAATGTTTGTATAACACTCTCTACATGATCCTGGGGTTTTCATTTCACTATTTTGTCCCTAAAATAAGATATGAACATTAAAAACAGACCAATCCAGTGCTTGCTTTCACCAAGGTCGCTCCCGTTAGCGCTAGCAACAGGTTGATTGACAACCTTGTTGCTAGGCATCTGTCTCCTGTGGAACCAGCAGTACAACGGGAGGGAGCGTGCACCTTCAACAGCCTCACTCCTGACTGGCTCTTTGGTTTTGTGCAGATATCCAAATATGGCCCCCAGTTGCTGCTATAACTGTTAATCATTGGATTTATACAGCACCTCTCAAAACACCCAAAGTGCAAAGTCATTGTTCATTCACTGCACACTCAGTTACTATTGCAGCCACAGCTGCTCTGGGGCAGACTGACGGAAACGAGGCTGCCAATCTGCGTCATCGGATCCTCCGACCACCACCAATGCACACTCCTCTTTCTTACTTTCTGCTAACCCCGATGAGCTTCATTTGGTTGCAGCTGAACACTATGGGTGACATCACACTCCCCTGGTCCACCTATAGTACAGTCTATGGGGTGTCTCCATAGGGAGAAGCTTTAACCTTAGCGTGAAACTATTTGAAGTGAAAGAGAATGATCTCATTTGTGTGTTCTAGCCCAGCCTCACACTGACCTGAGCACCAGGGGTTGTAGAGCAGGATGAGCTGGACCTCTGCAGATGACCCCAGCCTCACAGTGTAGCGTCCAATAGGAGCCTGAGGAGACGCACACAGTGACAGCGTCACCATGTCCCCAGGAGGACTCGTCACAGCTGCACTCCAGACAGAGGTGTTGATGCTTGAGGACAGACAGAAGACAGCGCGGGTCCCATACTCTTCTGAGGGCTCCGGACCTGAAGGACAACACAGCGTTTCAGATGCCCACCCATCCTCCTATATCCCTGTGTGCCACATGCCCTCCCACTTTCTTGTATGTCAAACTTAAGAAGACAAAAGACTAAAAATAGAAAGATAATACAGAAAGATAAAAAATGAGACCACCTGGCTACCACTTTACCACTGACTACTTCTACATTGCTACTACAGCTACAACTACTAGTACTACTACTACCACTACTACGACTACTGCTGCTGCTGCTACTGTTTGTTCTAATACATTACTTACAACAGGCTGTAACCATTATTAACCTCAGTCCAGCTTGTTCAGTTTTGGTGTGGTTTTGGTTCAATTCCAATGAAACCAACATCATGTATGTAATTCTCTAAGATTAAATCTTCCACAACAGCTTCTCAGTTTTAAATGCTGGGAAGATATTAGGTCATTTTATTCATTTAATCAAATGTTTTCTTGTGAAATATTTGCCGATAATAACTGTACATATGTTGTTGTGTGTGTGCTTTGGCTTGTGGTTATCTCTGCTTAAACATATGGTTCCTCTTTGGCACAAAGCATTTCCTTTGGCACTGAGAACTTCAATAACCATAAATGGAAACAGAAACGTGTCACTATTTTTCCATCATTTCTCAGCACGGTTCTTTCCTGGAATTCAGAATACATACTTCTTCTTCAAAAAGAAAAAAAAAAAGAAGAAAAAAAAGAATAATAATAATTGTATTAGAAATTGTGTTAAAAATGATAAATGACCAATGAGTTAATTTCACACACCTCACTGAAAAAAACTGAACTGACAGAGGGAGAGGGATCAGACCTTTTCTCACATACAAACAAATATTAGTCTAAACTTGAACATGGTCCACTTTGTGTTTAGGTTGTGCATAAAGAATAAATCCCAATGACGCACTGTGAGGCTTAGAGCTGCTGAGGCAAAGTGCAGTTGGACTGAGACTAAAGCTGCATTTAGACCAGTTTACATGCAAAGTCTACATGGACCCTGTGGTTATTATTAATTATTGTTTTACTTCATGTAATCTGTATTAAGAGATGATCCTGTGGTGTTGATTTGTCTATACATGCTGTACTGTAGGAAAGTGAACTTTGGTTCCTTTGAACTCGCTAACCTGAGAATAACGCCGGCAGTTCCACATCTGTGTTTACTTTTGTTACCTAAATGTGCATGAATCAATATTCTTATCTGCAATGTACGAATAAATGGAGGCATCTCTGGTGGTGTTGAGAGATCAGAGACACGTCTCATAGAATCAAATGTAAAGGGCCTAAACCTCCTGGAAATAAAAGTCCAGTGTTTGAACACGTCAGGCCGTCTGATTTATTGTTTCAAGGGTCCTCAACCGGAGAAACTCACAGATTTGGTGACACCCGACGGTGATTCTGGAGGACTGGACCTTACCGGATCATCTCTCCACAGATCTTCCCGGAAAAGCATCGCAACAAGTGCACACTATATACAAACGGTATGACAAGAGCCTTTTTTCTAGAATCCCTGTCAAATTGGTCAAAAGATGAAATTGATGTGATGTTTACTGGGACTTCTGTGACTTTAATTAAATACTATAATATAAATCAGTAATTTATACGTGCCGCAAAGGAATCGAGAATCTTAGTAGTAGGATCTTAGGGAAGGAAGTGTGATCAGGAACAGGGGTTAATTAACGTCTTTTAGTGAAGTAGAACGTCTATTTAATCCTTTTGGGGCGTATAAATACAAGAAAAGGGGAACGCCTATTTAAACCTTTTGGGGCGTATAAATAAATACAAGAAAAGGGGAACGCCTATTTAATCCTTTTGGGGCGTATAAATAAATACAAGAAAAGGGAGAATTTAAAAAAAAAAAGAACAGAAAAAGGACTTTTAATCAAGTTTATATAAAAAGAAGGACTATATATAACATAGAAAATAAAAAAAAAGGATTTAGGATGTCGTCTCAGAAATCACTATCCATAACTTTATTGTTACAGATAGTGGTTGTTTTTAGAAAGGCAGAGAATGTTCAAGGGGAACCTGTTAAAGTGACCTACACACAACATGGAAATGACAGTTTGTTGTTGTAATCTGTCGTAATGTCGTTGATCTATTTCGCAAATTGGCATTATATACGAACCCTGTGAAACAGGGTCATTAATAAGTGATATCAAATTAACTGACGCAACGGAGAAAAAACAAGAAATTGCCACTCACTCCCCCTATTATAGAATCCACTCCAAGGTTTGTGACTCAGTAAACAACACCGTGGAGCTAAAAGATAATGAAACAGAAATAGTCCTTCGGTGTCCGTGGTCAACCAGAAACGTACATTCAAACATGGGATGCATATGTATTTCCTTTCCCCATGGTAATGTAGAAACTAGTACCAACAATAATTGTGATAACATAATACATAATACCACAGAAGGAGGTGTTAAAGAAACAGTAGACACAGAGAGAGGGAAAGACAGAACAGCACCACTGCAGAAGCAGAAGCAGATAAAACATTAACCATAGAACCTGACCTCAGTTTTGACCTCTTCAGTGCAAACTCACAGGACGAATTTACGGGCCCCCCACAACTCTTAAAACCTACTGCTACGTTAGCCGGCGACGAAGCTGAAACAATAATTAACAATTCAACAGATACTGGTGGTTTAAATGGGGGTTTGTTCAATATCCAGTCAATAAAAAATAGTATTAGTGCACTCGTGGGGAAGGTCACGTCTACGGCAGGGGCAGTTTCTGAGCCCATTTCCATACAAAGCTCTAATTTACAGCCCATACTTGAAAAACTAAAAACGGAAATAGTGAGGGAAATAACAGGTCAGGCTAGGGCAGGCATGGGCAAACTACGGCCCGGGGGCCACATGCGGCCCGTTAAACATTTTAATGCGGCCCGCCGAACTTGAAAAAATTAAATTAATAAACCTTGTTAATGTTTTGTTTTCCCTGCAATTCTGATATTTTTCCACTAGATGGCGCACTGTAGATACACTGGCTTTGTTCAGGTGATGCGTCGGCCTATTACTCCACATTTGCACTTTACCCTCTGACCCATCAGCCCCTCTTTAAAGATGAGTGGACCTAAGAAAAGGAAAGTGGCCCAAGAATGTCGAGTGTTCAATAAGGAGTGGACAACTAATTATTTTTTCACTGAACACCGAACATCTGCTGTTTGCCTCATATGCCAAGAAACTGTTGCGGTTTTTAAAGAGTATAATATTAGCCGTCACTTTTCCACAAAGCATGCTAACTATGCAAGCAAGCTGTCAACAAAAGAACGGGAAGCTGCTGCACGGCAGTTAGAGGCTAATTTAAAGGCTCAGCAAACATTTTTTTCACTGTCAAACTGCCATTCAAGAGTCAAGTACCAAGGCCAGTTTTATGCTTTCATTCAAAATAGCAAAGGCCAGCAAACCTCTGTCTGAGGGCGAGTTTTTAAAAGAATGTGTGGTGGAGCTAGCAGGTATTTTGTGCCCGGAGAGCAAAGACAAATTTGAGAAAATCAGTTTATCACGGCGGACAGTGACTCGCCGTGTGGAACTAATAGATGAAGATATCACCAGCAGCTTAAATAAAAAGACAGAGTCATTCACGTTGTATTCTTTAGCACTGGATGAAAGCAACGATGTCAAAGACACTGCTCAGCTCCTCATTTTTATCCGAGGTATCAATGACACTTTTGAAATAACGGAGGAGTTTTTGACAATGGAGTCTCTGAAAGGACAAACACGGGGAGAGGACTTGTTTGACCGGGTGTCTGCTGTCATCGAAAATGCGAAGCTTCCTTGGAGTAAGCTTGTCAACGTCACCACAGATGGATCTCCGAATTTAACGGGGAAAAACGTTGGCCTGCTGAGGAGAATCCAGAATAAAGTGAAAGATGAAAATCCTGACCAGGATGTCATTTTCCTTCACTGCATCATCCACCAGGAATCTCTATGTAAATCGGTATTACAGCTGAATCATGTTGTGAATCCTGTCGTGAAACTCGTCAACTTCATACGCGCAAGGGGACTTCAGCACCGTCAGTTTATTGCGTTCCTGGAGGAAACTGATGCGGATCACCAGGACCTGCTTTATCACTCCCGTGTCCGCTGGTTGAGTTTGGGCAAAGTGTTTAAACGCGTGTGGAAGCTCAAAGAGGAGATTGGCGTGTTTTTGGAGCAACTGGGGAAGGCTGATGAATTTCCTGAGCTGAGCAACAAGAGCTGGATTTGTGACTTTGCGTTTGCTACAGATGTATTTTCACACTTGAACGAGCTCAACACGAAACTGCAGGGGAAGGATCAGTTTGTGCATGACATGTACACAAACGTGAAAGCCTTCAAATCCCAGCTGGCTTTATTCTCCAGGCAAATTTTGAACAAGTCATTTACTCATTTTCCTACACTAGCCATGCTGAGAGAGGCCAAAGCAAAAGTGAAGAAATACAGTGAGTCACTGGTTGCACTGCGTGGAGAATTCTGCCGTCGGTTCTCTGATTTTGACAAAATTGACAAGTCACTTCAGTTCGTGGCCTGTCCTCTGTCACAAGACCCAGAAACAGCTCCTGAGGAGCTACAGCTCGAACTGATCGACCTTCAGTGTGACCCTGTCTTAAAAGAGAAGTTCAACTCTCAGAAACTAAATGACTTCTATGCTTCACTCAATGAAGCAGCGTTTCCAAGGCTCCGGCGGACAGCGCAGAAGATGCTGGCGTTGTTCGGCTCGACTTACGTGTGTGAACAGACCTTCAGTATCATGAACATCAACAAAGCCACAGATCCAAGTTAACAGACCAACACCTCAGATCCATTCTGAGAATCGCCACAACAAAATTAACTCCAGACTTTGATGCTCTGACCAAAAAAGGAGACCAACAACACTGTTCCCATTAAAATTGAATGTGTCTCCGTGATGCGCACGTTCTCAAAATAAACAGTGCGCAGATCAAATATAACGCCGCTCCACAGACTGACTTGCTGCCACTGTTTCGTCCTTGCACTGGTCGTTGTTGACTTTTGGCTCTGGAGAAACAAATTGAATAGAAGGAGCAGGACAAGTATCTGCATCTCCTACCGTTTTTGATTTAAAAAAAAAAGACAGTCAGGAGGAGAGTGATGGTGATATCCTGAAGGATAACAGAACTTTCAGTGCTTTAAAATAGAAATGGTTAGTAATAAAAAAGACACATTTTATTCATTTGATTTTCAGTGTTTTAAGACTTATTCCAAAGTCAGATATTTTGTTGTAATGCTTTTCTTCATTTTCATTCGAAATTAAAGCACATGTTTTCTCCATTTCCCAAGATGTGTATTTTTTCTCCAATGGGGTGGGGTACCAAAGCACTCCATCCATCTGCTCCTGGTGCGGCCCTTCCATCAAATTTTAGAACCCTTTGTGGCCCTCGAGCCAAAAAGTTTGCCCACCCCTGGACCTTTTCTCACATACAAACGAATATTAGTCTAAACTTGAGCATGGTCCACTTTGTGTTTAGGTTGTGCATAAAGAATAAATCCCAATGACGCACTGTGAGGCTTAGAGCTGCTGAGGCAAAGTGCAGTTGGCCAGGACTGAGACTAAAGCTGCATTTAGACCAGTTTACATGCAAAGTCTACATGGACCCATATCTACGGTGTCCTGCGTTTTTGCAGACCGCTGTCAGGCTTCAGCGTGGTGAGGGTCTGGTGTTGATGCAGCACGTTTTGAAAGCTGAACTTGTCGGACTTGCTACATCAACCAATCAGGGAGAAAGAGAAAGACCCGGGCGACACTAGAACAAGAAATCTATGCCGTGTCATTAGCGGAGTAGAAATATATATACGCCGCAACCACCGATCGCCTCCGCTGATGGTTTTATGTAATAAATACACTAAAGTCACTCTCTCGATCTGGAAAACAAGACACTAGCCGCAACCAGATGTGCCTTAAGTATTTTACTCCCGTTGGTCCATGCCGTCAAACGTGTCTGAACAGACAGGGGTCCAACTAGAGGCGTTCAGAGCGTTTATTGACACCCCAGTCTGAATGCAGTTTAACATAAGCCAGACTTAACCAGGTCTAAACCAGTACTAACCCAAGACCAAACCCATCACCTGTCTCTGCCACACAGGTGAGACTGGCCCCTCCCCCTCACCTGTCTCTGCCACACAGGTGAGACTGGCCCCTCCCCCTCACCTGTCTCTGCCACACAGGTGAGACTGGCCCCTCCCCCTCACCTGTCTCTGCCACACAGGTGAGACTGGCCCCTCCCCCTCACCTGTCTCTGCCACACAGGTGAGACTGGCCCCTCACCTGTCTCTGCCACACAGGTGAGACTGCTGGCCCCTCCCCCTCACCTGTCTCTGCCACACAGGTGAGACTGGCCCCTCCCCCTCACCTGTCTCTGCCACACCGGTGAGACTGCTGGCCCCTCCCCCTCACCCGTCTCTGCCACACAGGTGAGACTGGCCCCTCCCCCTCACCTGTCTCTGCCACACAGGTGAGACTGGCCCCTCCCCCTCACCTGTCTCTGCCACACAGGTGAGACTGGCCCCTCCCCCTCACCTGTCTCTGCCACACAGGTGAGACTGCTGGCTCCTGGCTGGTAGCTGCTCCCTGGTTTCAGGTACAGGCTGATGGTGAACGCCTGTCCTCTCCTGACGATGAGGCGGTCCACTCCGTTCAGATCCGTGCGATGGTCCACATTATTAAACTCACATTCTGGAGACACACGCTCAATGTCCAGCTCTGAAAAACACAAATTATACTATATCAAAACATTCCCTGGGGCTGTGAAGCAAACTGCAGGCACTGTTCTGTCTGAAGCCCTGTTCAACTTTAAGTCCAAGTCCATTAATTCACTGTAAAAAGGAGTTTAATTTAAGAAGAAGAAGAAGAATTTTCATGATCGAAGACATCAGCAAAACAATAAAAAATCAACAACGCTTTTAATATATTTGGAGTGCAGAATGACGTGAAAGCATTTGTTTTAGTTTCAGTAGTTATTATTCAGTTCTTAGGGTTATATTGTGTTCTATTAGGTAAATAATCTTGACATTCCTATTGACAAGTTTAGAGTTTGTGCATAATTTTTGTGTGGGATTATAAATTATAAATTATGTCTGACATGGCGAGACTTCATCTTTATTGAAATTCCCTTTATCTATAAATAATATTTTACATTTATTAAAAATGTCCAGATGATCGGTGTGATTGTAACAGATATTTAGTGCTTGGCAGTGTTTGAAGATCAGTATTTTATCCACATGACAAGCAGCTGTTTTTACTCTGCCTCCTCTCCCTGTGTTACTGTGGCAGAGTGTTTATCCTGTGTCAGGTAGGCTCCTGGTTTCTCTGCTGCTCTGGTATTTGTCATCACAGCAAACTTAGAATGTAAAGTTTGACCTGGTTTAACCCTCTGCTGTCGGGAACACCTCTCTGAGTAACAAGGCTGATCTCTATTAAAACCCTGAACACTATATGAACAGCTCCATATGCACATCTGCTCAGCACTAGCACATCAGAGCATTCTCTTAAAACATGTGGACAGGAGTATTTTTGCCAAACCTTTTAAGTTCAGACCATTTCTGTTGCACTTTGAATGGTCTCAATTAGGAAAATGCAAAATTTAATGATGTTTTCTGCAAATCACTAAATGTCCCTGGGTCCCCATGGAGTCTTATTCTGTGTAAAAGCCGCCAGTGCTGCAGCTTAGACCTCGACAAACATGTTCTCAAATACATGGGATTC